>WEZZ01024808.1:39933-91522 GCA_013400585.1 Chloropsis cyanopogon | reverse complement strand
GCTCTGCCCGCCCCGCTGGCCCCTGCGGCAGCCAGAGCAGCGGGAGCGGGAGGCCCAGCGGGGGCCCCGCCGAACGAGCGCTGTCCCCGGGGCTGTCGGTGTGCGGGGCTCGACAGCGACAGGCGGGGAAGCGCCCGGGTGCGCCCCGTTCAACTGGCCCGGCACTAAACGTCCCTCAGGGCAGAGAAACAAACAGTTGGAAGGCAACAGGCGGGCGCAGCCGAGGCAGTTCCTTTCACCGAAGGGGACACTTCGGCTCAGATGTTCTGCAGTCTTAATGTCATGGCGGATCTGAGTCTTCTCCCCACAAGCATCTACAAATCTTAGCCATTGCCGTCGTCTCTAGATACCACAAAGGATTTCTGTCTTGCTATGGCATCTCCTTTAACAGAGGCACTAGGAATCTGCTTTTCCCCGAAACCACAACTAATACAGCAAAATAAAGAGAAATAATGAAAACTTTTTTTACATTTTTCACTGTGAGACTTGTATACAGCACTCTTAGTAAGGAGAGAGAAGCATGAGGACACCAAGCCTCTAGGTATCAGAAGAGCTGCTTCTACTAATCCAGTTTCGGTACAACTGTCAAGGCAGGGTGCAGCTTTCCTACTGCAGTCCCTCATATGCCTTTCCAGTGCAGGATGACTCAGAAAGTGATAAAACAATATTCAATTTTGCTGGTTAAACACAGGTTATTTATAGCTAGTACTAGGACAGAAGTTGTATGCAATAGGGCTCTACTGCTCTGCTGCCATTTGGACAGAAGCATCCAATTGACCCTTGCACTTTTAGATCATGTAACTTTATATTTTTTAATAAACAAGCCGTATATCAACATCCAAGGATCTCTCTACTCAGCTTTTCTAAAGTTTTTAAAGTAACTTTTAAACTCTTCAATTATGCAGCAAACATCCTCTGTTTCAATTAGTCAGATGCACTGCTAGCTCTGATACTGACCCCACTACCAGGAGAGGTGACCTGGGCATTTGGCAGTGCAGCACTGTGCTAACAGCACACATACAGAAGTCAGTAACCAAACTGACACTTTATGTTACAATGCTTGCTAATTGACAGGCAGCTCACCATGCTGCCAGCAGTACAGAAAAGTCAGAAACAAAGCTGCAGTTCTTCTGCCCACCCAGCAAAACAGAGCTGAAGATTACAGCACTGCTGCTCCAGAAGGCCTGTATTTAAATACACTCCATAAAGAAAAATCTGCAGGAGTGCATATTTGGAAGAGGTGATGTTAGGACGGCAACCAGAGCCAAGCCACAGAGGAGTTTTTACTTGAATTAAAGGAAGAGATTTCGGGCTTAAAAAAAAGGCAGGAGCAACACTGGTTACATGTCTAAATCCAGAGCTATTTAGTTAATTAAAGAACCCCTCCATCTGAACAAAGTATTTTCATTATGAGAAAAGAGCAAGCTGATCCTCAGATTCTAGAGTGCTGAAGTAAGAAAAATTTTATATTACAGCCTTGAAACAGCACCTGGAGAGCCCACAATCTGTGTCCATTGGGACTGTTTGCCAATATACCCAGTGTCAATTCAGTCAGGTGGAGAAGTTGCACATCCATGGAGTTTGCTCTGCAGCAGCCCAGACTGTTTGAAAAGTAGTTTAACAAACACAGAGGAGGTTTGCAGTAAGCAGCAAGCTTCCTCACTTGGGTAGCACACGCTCACTTATAGCCCAGAAGTGCCACCAGTTCCTGGGTTCTTAATTCATAAGTCATGAACTGCATTCCTTTTTTCCCCTCCAAATTCTTTTCTCCCATTCCAGGAATGTAGTTCATAATAGGATTTAGTGAATGAGATCCTTCAATCTAGAGGAAAATCTTGCAGCAAGAAAGAGCATGGTGCAGGAATGTTACTTGTCTTCAGCTTCACTATTTATAGAATTACAGCACACATGAGAGTTGCTCGGAATTGTGTGCCACATGGTAATTTATAACTATCTAATCCAGCAAATTGCTAATCTGTTTTCAGATTTTTGATATCCTATTGATTAGGCTATAAATTACTGTGACAAATTTTTTCCACGTTTCCCACAAGAATGCAATTTCATAGCACATAGATTATATGCTAGATAATACCAACCCATTCTGAAATATGGGCAGATATTAACTGTCAGTGAAATGCAGAACAAGAAGAGAACTGGATTTCAAAGGTCATAAAGGCCAGCAATTAAAAAATAATTAGAACTGCAGAATTTCATTTATTATATCCAAGTTCAAAAAGATCAAACAGTAAATTCCAGTGTAATATTTCAGTCCTGTGTGTGAATTGTTACTTGTGGCATAAAAGGGAACGAAGTATTTTTAAGTGTCCACACCCATTATGATTGGCAAGGGAAGAAAGATTTGGAGACGGTTTGAAAAGGTTGCCCAAGGTAACTTGGCAGCTCCAGGCTTTTGTCTCAGTTTCACTGCTTGACTTACACATCCTCCCAGAAGGGAAATGTGTCCTAGGATACATTTTTAAGGACTGACCATATTTCTTACTAAAGTTTAAGATGAATTTTGCATGTGAATAGGGATGAGTTTAAAGGAAAAAATCTACTTATTAAAAGGGGATGGGGAGAGGTTCAAGAAACACTCAGTTTCTGCAGCCTCCTTGGCTTATATCCTGCTTATCTGTGCTCTGAGCCCTGAAATACAATTTAGTTTTCCTGGCACAGATCCCAATAGTTTTTAATTGTTTGGGTCTCCTTTAACTGCTGCCTCTTCCGATCAGCCTAGCTCTCTGCAGGTGTTAAGCAAAACCTTTACAAATCACTTGCTCTTCCAGCTTAGTTTCATAGTGCTGATGTTCAGCACAAACAACTCAGATAAATTTGAGTTTCACTAGCAACACAATAGCTCAGGTTGCTTCATTTCCTGGGCACCTTCATTTCCTGGAAGTGTCAAACACTACCTTACCATAATGGACACAGTTTTTTTATTTGTTCTTTTAACACAGATGGATTTTTCTAATGAGCAGTCACTCTCTGGATTAGCAGACTTTAAATTTTTCCCAATAAATCTTAAAATATAATTCCAATCAGCATTATTGTCTGATAACCACACAGAAGTTGCCATCTTAGAAACTTTTAGCAAATGTTCATGTCAAGATTCCTTTTTAGTTAAAGTTTACTTGGTGGTAGGCAGAGCTCCCTGGGCACAGACAACATGCTATCACCTCATTTGGACTCACCTGGATGGACCTGACTTTGCTAGAGCAAATTCTGAATAAAGGAAGAAACCATACGCCAAGATCTGCATCCCTGTGTGAAACAATAGACAGACTGGAAAAGAACAGGCCATTAACAGAGACCAATGCAAACCAGAGGCAGCAAAGTACAAAGGGCAAATGGAGGTGGAAGAAGAAAGTCACAGATGATGTTCAACTTTGAGGCTAGAAATAAATGGGTTATGTGACATATTTTCAAAATTCTGTAGGACAAAAAGTCATTAAACACTTAAAACAGAACAAGTAATTCTTCCCCCTTGGTAGATCATCAGTGATCTAGGACACTTTGGTACAGGAGGCTGCATGCTGGCCCCCTGCTTCGAATCACACAGTTTTACTAAGTCAGGCAATTCCATTGCCTACTTTTTCTATGTTTTAAACAACACTCAGCGCAGGGGACAGAGCAGCTGCCTAAAGCAGGAGTTGGCAAAGCCATGTCAATAAAGAGAGAAGAGGAAAGCTTAGAAAACTTGCCTTGTAGCTGGGTCATCACTGGGAGCATTAGCCCTCTGTGTGTAAGGCTGGAGCTCTCCCAGATTCTCAGCCTTTCATCATTTCCTTATAGTTTATCTTGCACAGAATAGCAAACATGCAGAAAAATTTACTGAGGTAGACACTTAAGGCCGTATGTGTGCTGGTTTAATTTTTTATAGGATGACTAGTACCAACATTTTCATACTTGGATGCTCCAAGGGACCCAAGCTCCTTCTAACTTCCCAGCATGGGACATTAGAGGTGTGCTGGAGTCAGGCTGTAAATCCAGTCAGTGGCTGAATCTACAGCTGAGATATATTCCACAGGAAGACAAGGCAAAGCACGGGATGAAGCGGAAACAAGAAGCACAAAATGTTTTTGTTCCAGCACTTCAGATGCAAGAAAATTCAGTGTGCAATGGTTCTTCCCTGTTCAGACCTTCAGCAAGGCACCATTCTCATCCTCACCTCCAAAACATCAAGTGAAGTGGTTAGGAGAACACATCTGCCAACTGAAGTGGCACCACAGCACGATTGTCTGAGGCCTGTGTGCTGGTTATTGCATTACCTGAAGTGCTGCTAAAGTTGAAAGGCAGCAGATAATAATATCTGTAATAAAAATAAAATTAAATATCTGTAATACCTTGAGTACACCAAGGTGAAGAGATGCCCTGGAGGCTGGACTGGCTGCTCTCAGCAAAAAATACATTTGATTTTGGATCCCTACTGGAAAATATGTCAGCTCCTGGGCAAGTTATGAATGCCTGATGATGGATTTATATAGAACAATTCTGTGTTTTTGTAGAACTATTGCGTTTAATTGCAGAAATACACATATTGCTATGCAGAACTGTTCTTGTTCATTCTTATAGCACTGTAAACCTTCCTACATGTAGCATTTTGATTCCCATTGCATTACAGAGATAAAGTCTCTGGTGTGATTGTAAATACAGCTGGTGCTGCAGAGTTTGTCATTTGCAGAGAAGAAAAAATTGGACTAACATTCACTAACATTTTCATCCACACCAGAATCCTCTTGAAATACACTTATAGGGGGCAAAGCTCAATGCAAATACATGGGTATTGTGAAAAGAGGATGAAACAAACTGCCTTGGGAGGCAATTTAGGAAGCTGTGCCTTTGTGTCTGCTCAGGCAAAGGCCATCCTCAAATTCCATTTGCTCCTCACACAGAGGTCCCCAGCGTGCCCCAGCTCACAGATGCAGCTGTTTCACAGGCAAGCAGAATATTGGATGGCTAAAGATAAAGGGCCATGCAGTGCCAGCAGGGTCAGGGCAGGCCTGTGGGAGGCCAATAGCAGTTCTGCTGCTCGTGGTGTGTTTTCGCTGGGGCCAACACCCTTTTTCAGGATTCTCAAAATAGCACTTATCAAAGGCAGCAGGTTGACTGGAAGCAGACTGCAACTGTCCCTGCCAGACTCCTACTCCAGTCAGTCTCCTGAAGCTAAAGAGATTGATAATCTAAGAAATATCAGAAAGTAGGGACATTTTATAGAACATCTACCATCAAATTATATGGCGAATACTCAGCACTGCAAAACTACCTTGAATCACTTTTGTTGTATTGTCAGACAGCAAAACCCAAAGTTTTCATTTCACTAACAAATATATTTTGGAAACACCTCCTCTCCCTTAATACTCTTTAACTTTTTCTCAGCACATCTTGCACTATCTATTTCTAAAGATTTTTACTAAAAACATACGGGACTATTCAATTACCCATATTCCCCAACACCATTTATGTCTTAGCCTTCATTAAGATTTTCAAGGTTGTTTCAGGTTTTCTCAGCAGTTTTGAGACACTTGATGGGAGGGATTACATTTCCAAAGTATTTGTTTTCTCATGAAAACTGGATTTTGCTTATGTGCCAGAATCAGCAGACGTGTTATAAATAGCTTTGGATAGATGACAGGAAATGATGCAAGATCTCAGGCCACTCTACAGAAGACAACTGTTTGAAGTGCTGAGGGAAGGACTTGCACCATTGAGTACTGCACAGGGGGAAAAAATTAATGTACAGAAGCATCATTTATTACAAAGGCTATTAGGCTTACGAAACACAAGACCTCTTATTACAACTCAAGCAAAAAGTATTTGCTTGCAATTGCACTACAATGAGAAACAAGAAAATTAATTTTTCCTTTGAAGAGGAAAAACTGACCAGAATTGTCTAAACTCACTTTGTCTTTTACTCTTGGGGTGGGAGAAAAGACTCTCCTTACATGCTACAAGTGCCAACACATACATTGGAAATCCTCCAGGCTTTGACTGGAGAATTCTCCAGGCTCTGACTGGTGCCAAACACTGGGATCATCTTCCTACCCTGGCATTTCCCATTAGCTTCAGCAAAGTCTCTTCCAACTCAAAGTGCTTTAAATGGGCTCCAATAACAGATGCCTAGAGGTTAAGCTGTGTCTATTCATCTCATCTGAAGAACTCCCTGTTACTCTTTGCAGTAGTAATACAGATTGGAACAGTAAGTCCTGGTCTCATTTTGTTTCTGTCAGCTCCCATGAAGATAAAGCGCAATCATTTAACCCCCAATAAATGCTTTATTTGGAATAGGGGCAAACTCTCAGCATTCTTAAGTTTATGACAAAACTTTGAACAGATGTAACCTGAACACAGTGACTCCAGCCTTCCCCTCCAGTGCCAAGCTGGCTCCTTTTCCTAACTGCAGGAAGCACCTCTCAGCCCACTCCCTGACACACTTCGGCACTCTGGATGACTGGACAACGTGCTACATGTGGAGGGCTACTAAATTAGTGAGAAATCCATAGTGTACCTCCCCAGCAGGTTGGTTTTCAGTCAGTCAGTGCAGAGAGGGATGCCTTTAGGCCCTCTCCAGTCCCCCATTACAGCTCAGCATCGTGTGGGCCTCAAAGCAGGTGTGGACTGGCCTCCCTTCTGCCCTGGGCACTGGAAGAGCATCAGCACCAGGCACACAGCTCAGCTCCTACCACCATAACCCCCCCAGTGCTTTCTCTCCCAGAGACAGCAGCAGCAGGCTTGCTTGGCACTTCTGCTGAGGTTTTACTTCTAGAGACAATGGCATATTTGATCCTTCTCATGACTGTAGCTCAGAGGCATCCTACTTTCAGGAGTGGATGGTTTCCACCCAGAATTTTTGATTTATCTGTTCGCCTGACAGACAGAAGAGCCTAGAAGCACTCCTACCTAGGAAAGGAATAAATAATACATGACACATTTTTTGTACTAACTCATTTTACCCATGATCTACACTTCTGTAAGTTTGAAGAACAAATTCTTTTTTTTTTTTCCAGTAGAGACATAAAATCTGACTGAATCTTTGTTATTTTGGAAATGTAAGATTTATTACCTCTCTTAGAGGTACAACAGTGCTGAAACTGGGTCATCCCAAACTTTTTCAGTTAAGGGCTAGACAAATGAAGTACATCTGCCCATGAACACACTGCAGGACAGAAAAACAAATCCACTTGTTAGTGAATACTAACACATATACATACAGTGTGTGCAGGAGAGGAGACTGGGAGAGAAGGTGGGCAAGGCTGCCAGCCTTTGCAGAGCTTAATGACAGCTCCAGTACCAGCTGGTGCAACTGACCTTCATGACCTTGATTCTTGTCAGAAATACCTCCATTGGACACCCCAGTGCTGAGGAGGCACTGAGAAGCAGTCCTCCACCCAGAAAGTTATCTCATAAAGGTAAATATTTCATTGAAGGGTTATACCTAGAGGTTCTTTCATTATATAAATAGCAAGATTTACCCTGCAAGTGAGCTGGAATTAAGAAAGATAAAGAGGTAGAGAATCTTCTGCTTATAAGTGCATCAGCATTCTGTTATCTCCAGCATATCTTTAAACAGCTTTGAACTGCAAATTTCAACAGTCAGAAACTGCTAAATGAAAGCTTAAAGAGATACCCCATGCCCCTAAAATTATATTTTTCAAAAAGAAAAATATATTCATCCCTCATTCTTTGTGTTGTGTGAAACACCAGAGACCTATTTAAGCCTCAATTAAAATAAAACCAATTCCCGATAAACCTATTTTAGTAAACACAAAAAGCTGCTAACCATTATCTCATATTTATTCTTATTGTTTAATCAGGACACTCCCAAAAAAAGCAATCAAGATGACTCAAAGAAGATGAGTTCCAACCTTTGGACCAGCTCTGATTGCAATACTAGGTTCTCATGATTGCTGCAACTCTGAGACTCCCACACGATCATAATGTTCACGTGTGCTCCACGACCTACTCCAGCACTGCCCTGGGTGACAGCAAGAGCTGCTGCATGGTTCCTGTGTGTCCTCTGATGTCCCCAGCTCACAGACCAACTGACAGACCTTCTTGTGCCCCTTTGCATCCATGGCCACTGAGGTCAGGTGCACAAACCCTTTCACTTGTGTTCAGCAGTGGGAGTGACAAGGCCAGGCTGCACTGTGGCAGTTCTTACGTGGCCACCCAAAGCAATCAAGAACCAGCTTAGCCACCAGACAAGATTGAGCAAACTCTTCCTGTGTCTTGAAATGGTGGCCCAGAGGGGTAAGACTGAAGCTTACAAACCTCTCCCCTTTTTCTTGCTGTTAACTTTTCCAGGACAGCCTGTCTATCCTTGCTTTCTGTGTTGGGAAAGGTATATCCCAGAAATCAAGGATAGACAGAAGACTCAGTCCTTGCCTTCAGAGTTAAACCATACTGCCAGGGCTCGACTAGGAATCTTATTACCTCTGCCCAAGCCATTCTGCTCCAAGGGCAGCTCCAAGGAGGACTTAACACTCCCAAGCCTGTCTGTCAGAGATGCTTTACAAAGACTTGACAAAACAGCACAGTATTTGTCAAAACCAAGGTGGTGATTTTCCCCTCAACCCAACAAAGGTTTTGAGATGTCAGCTGTTTATTTTCTCCTGACAGACTGCCCAAGCTGGTATTTCCACAACTATCTAGATACTTCCTCAAAGTAGAGTAAAGTGAGATTGTTATGGTTTGTGATAATATCCCTGTTTCAATAATTAAGGCAACTCATTTGCTTGTAGTAAAATTGCTTCAAGGACGACGTGCAATTTGCGATCAAAGTACTGCCCTGTACCCCGTGTTTATCATCCCAGGTCCAACGAGGTTTGTTAGTAAACAATTGCAATGTAATCATTGCTAGGCAGCAGGGAGTCAGAGGCAGGGCTTGAACAGGCTGCTGTCAGAAATCAACAAAGAACCTGTGGGGACTGCTGAAATCAAGGGAAGCATCAGGGCAGTATGGAAACTTTTTTCTCTTTTCACACAGAGGAACAAGAAGATTTGTCTTTCTGATTGCTGAAATGTTTCAGATAGCAGGAGAATATGGGAATATGGGCCTTCATGATAGCTAGTAAACTTTTCTGACCTGGAAGGGAGCTCCATGTGGCAAGACAATCACAGTAATCAGAACAAGCTTTATCTGCTCTGATACAGCTTTACTGCAGGAGCAGATATTGCCTTTTCTCCTCACAAGTGCTCAGTGCTCTCCTTCATTCATTGCACAAGACAGTGCTCACCTGATTACCAGCAACTGGATACCAACAAAAACCAAAATCAGTGAACTGCCCTATGTGCTGTTCATCACATATTGCCCCAGTCTGAGGACAGAACCACTAGGGTTTAAGGGCTCTGCAAATAACCATTAAATTAATTTCTACAATCTGCAAGAATGTCAGAATATTATCATTCCCACTGTTCTGAACTGAGTCACAAAAGAACAAGGTCAATGTAGCCCTTAATAGTAGATTTAAGATTACTAGGACTAAAATTTGCAAGGGTTTTGTACTTTGTTCCACTGTTCAACTTTTCAACTCACTTTTGGTCCTGGCATCAAGTACAGATCCCCAAAGCTCTGAATTCTGAGTTTACAAGTTATTCTAGGCTTTGTCCAGGCAGTTCTGATTTTGTCCAGCACCAGAAGCCCCCAAGTAGCTGAGCTTGCACACCCTGAGTTTGCACACCCTCTGTGCCAGTCTCTCCACTCCCTCTCAGAGCCCATCTAGTTTCTCCAAGTCTTGTCCCATTTCCTGGTTTCTATTTTCTTTTCTCTTGTCCAATTAAAATCTCATTTTTACAACCTTTCTCTCCCAACCTATTTCTGAAAAGTTCCCTACCTATTTGGTCCTCATTTCTTCCACACAAGTCAGGTATCTGCTGGAGCCAACAGGAGCCACTGTAAGCAATACATGGGAGGAACAGTCCACTTAAATTCAATTAAGGTGCCCAATCCCAGCATTGCCTGTAGAAGCCTGTGGATGCAGTCACAGGAAAATTTCTGTTCAGGAGTTGTGTGGGCTGGAGCACACCCAGGACTCACAGCATGGGAATTAATCTGCTTACAGATCTCTCAGGCTGCAAAACCTGAGGTCTCCAGTTTGTGGACACCAAGAAAGATAAAACATGCTTTTTTGATTCTGGATTTCAAGAGTGCCCTCCTCTTCTGAAAAAGGCAAGAGTCTTTTAAAAACTTCTTTGTTTGCTTGTTTTTAAGTAGGGCAAAATCAGTGGTCTCCTCTGCCCCAGTTCTTGTAAAATAAGTGAAGCATTCCAGCAAAGTTCAGATTTGGAAATCTACCTGGCAGAAAAATGTTTCCATCTGAAGAATTAGCCATCAGCAAAGTCATGGTCTATCAGAGGAGCCTTGCCGAGCCACCAAGAGGCTGCAAGTGCCCAAGTGCTGTGACACTGCTCCCTGCAGGTGCCACCTCTCCTGGGCACATTCACATGGTCTCCTCCAGCAGAAGGAGCACAGAAAGCTACCACGGGCTGCCTCACCTCATATTCCCGGGCAGGAAAGCCTATAGCTGTCAAGGAAGGTGGTGGTGAAAGAGTCTGGCTGCACAGGAACGCATTAAAGAGGAAAAGAAGTGGCTGAGAGAGTTTCTGAGGAAGAAATGTCCCTGTCAGTGCCCTCCCCGTGGGTGGGTGACAGGCTGCTGGGGGAGCACAGGTTGCCAGGGTTGAGGGGCACCTGCTGCTGGGATGCAGAGGACCCTGTTCAAGCTTCTCTTCCCCTTCACAAACCTATTCTGGGAAAAGACCCTCAGCAGTGCAAAGCAGGAGGCTGTAAGAAAATATCCCACTCTCCAGGACAGAGATTTTTCCATTCTTTTGCTCCAATGCGTGGCCACACGAGCCTGCTGCTTGCCTGGTGTCCTGGGCAGACCTCAGCTGCTGCTGCAGGCTGAGGACAGCCAGCACCAGGGCAGGCAGGGAACACGGAGTAACAGGAGAGACCTGACCATTAGGGGAAAGCTACACTGAAGGAGATGAGAGGCTAAGTGTTGAAATAATCTCACATCAACAGCTTCTCTGTAATCTCAGGTTTTGGCTGATTGGAGAGATGGACAGAAACTGCATGTGACTATGCAGGGGATGAGGAGAGTTCACATGAGCCCAGCTTTCTGATGGTTACAGAGACTGTGGTTTCATTTTCTTTCCATTGTATCCTATGTGAAAAGCATTCCAAGTCATGCTGCACCCCCTAAATCCTATTAAGAAAAACCAGACCTCGTAAAGCTGTTTTCCAGTGTGTCGAATTCAGCTTTTGTGGCTCTGTTTGACAGTTTTCCATTAACTTCCAACTGAGCGGAGGCAACCAGGCCACTGAGCACCAGGAGAGCAGGACTCCTTGCCCAGGTGCCGTGCCTGGGTTGGATGCACTCCTTGGAGCCCCCTCTCCAGCCTCAGCAGAGGCTGTCCCAGCCCTCTGTCACCCAGCATCAGGCAGGAGTGAGCAGGACACCTCGAGGAGAGCCAGCTCATCCCACCCCTCCTGCTGCAGGGGTTAATGCTGCAGCACATCGCTGAGGCCACCCACTGCCACGACACTGTCACCTGCGGGACACCCACGGCTCTAGGAGAGCCTGGCTCACCTGCAGCAGCAGCACAGACTGCCTGGAGCCCTCCAGCATCACACTGGCTGCCGTGGCAGGCAGAATTCAGGAAATACTTCCCCAAACCCACCCTTGTGCTCTTTAAAACAAGCTTTTATTTATGCTGCTGCTGGTGACATATACCTGAGAATCTATCTGAAATAAACAGAAAATAACCTGAGTCTCCAGTCTACCTTCAGCTGTATTTTTCTTGAAGCTCCGAGGCTCCTCTCCCTCTGCAGAGCAAACACAGCATTTGCAGGAATAAAGCTGCACTTATGTAAGTTTCTGAGGATGCCAAGTTGAAAGTCTGACAGAAGAAAAACTTCTGGTAAAAACCTATTTTTTGTGTTTTCAAGAGATCTAATCTATCTTCTGTGCATTCCTGACCTTCAGAAAGCATTTTCATCTCACACGTTAAGTATAACAATCCTCTTAACAGGGAACATTTTGTTAGAGCTTTAAATTGGGTTACGTAAATTATTTGTAGTTCTGACAGCAGGTTTCTCTTCCGTCCACGAGGACAGTTGTTATGAGCTTGCTACAAGGTTCATTTGCAATCACTGCAGATAATCATCTGAAGGGACTGTTTGAAAGGAGATTTTATCTGGGGCATATGCTACAAGTTTGTCAAGGCTTTTTATAAAAGCAGCGTTTTTGCCAAATAATTTGCAGCACAGTAACATGCATGAGAATTAAGACATCCCTGATGGGGATGGTAAACTGAATGAACAAAAGTTTTTCTAACTTTAACAAACTTTAGGAGGGACAGAACACAAAGGGAAAAAAACCCCAACAATATATATGTATATAGGTGGTACTGAGCATGTCTCAATTCATGGTTTTACTTTTGTTGACTGCAGTAGGAATTGTAAACAGTCAGGATGAGACTCTTTCTTCACACTAGGTACTTGTTCAGAAAAAAAACAGTAGAAAAAGTATTCAGAAGTTACAGCACTGCTTTTGGGATTGTATCAGAGCAGTCAGTGACTTAGAAACACAGTTTGCAGTACTCTTTTCATTCTTTCTTCTCCCCAGCCCCTAGACAGGCACAGGCTTAGACACTGGTGTTGAATGGGGAGAGTTCTCTGGCAGCAGAGCCCTCCTGCCTCCCTTTCCCTTGTCACTGGTAAGGTTATTTAGGGAAAAAAAGTTTCTACTGATTTCATCATGGGTGGGAAAGAAAGACATCATGTATAAATTTGGATTGATATTTAGGTTTCCTATTATATTTATGAGCTCTTAACACCCAACACCCCCCCCAATAAAGCAATAAACCAATATTTTGTTAAAATTGAAAGTATTTTGTTTGGCCTTAAGAATAACTATTTACTGAAACAAAATATTAAGACATTCAAATGAAAATATGCACATTTAGTTTTTAAATCTTTGTAAGAGCATTTCAGATTTTTTTTCCCCTAAGCAACAAGAGCAAAAAGTTTCATCCCATACTAAATACAAGCCAATCCAGTAAACCTGATTTCTACACTCCTGCTGGCATTACATTCTCCACAACAGTGGTGCAGAAACCAACAAACTCTGCAACATCAGAGTACTCAAAGGAGCAACATTTGCAAGGAGGAGAAAACCCATGGATCTGTAAACCACACACACACATGCACAAAGACAAGAACCATGCAAAAGGTGCTCAGCAGAGAGGACCTTTCACACAAAACTTAACATCTACTAACATTTCCAAATCTGCCCAGGAATGCTTTACCTTGCTATTTCCAATTGTATTGAGCTAACTGGTGCTGTTTTATCTTTCTCCCTCCCCTTCTTTATTTAATGCCAAACATTTATTTTCAGCAGTCTATACAGAGTTGTCTCATGGTTTTATTAACTGTCTTTCTTAAAATACTTCATCTACAGAGAATGCGATGCATTAGAGCTTCTAGGGACAACGTTAGTACTTCTAGGGACAATGTTAGCTATTCCTGTGGATTATCTAGCTGATTATTATGAAATTATTTTATTTCTATAAAAGACAATATATTATCATTTTGGCAATTCTCAAAGAGAAAGAGATGTTTCTAAATGTTAGTTAGAAAGACTCATCTTTACACTTCTTTCTCTCTAAACAAACAGATCTCATGGGAGAATACACACAGACATTTAACTTACCATTACTGCAGCTATCTTTTGAGTTCCTCAGTATCATTAATATTTAAGCAGAAAGAACAGAACAAGCAATTATTGTAATGATACCACACCAGAACTAACAAAGTAGTTTTTAAAAAGTCATCCAGAAGAAGTGAGAAGGTCAACCAGAAAACACGAGTCAGGAATAGCTGTGCTCCGATGAGGAGGGGAAGGTTATGTTGCTGTGATATGAGTAGTGCACAGCTGTTACTCTAGTAATAATTCATCATATTAATATTTAAATGAGAGGAGGAGGAGGGCACGAGATTTTGTGTGACTCAATGGTCCCTCCCTGTCCTCAAGCAGAAAAATAGGCCACCAATACAGAAAGAGCATTAGGAGCTGCAGAGTGGGAAGGTTTGTTTTCATTACCTCATGAATAGAAGTGGGCAAACTGGTCCCTGAAGAAATATAGAAATTATTCTGCTTTTACTACAGCAAGTCAAATTCTGTTTCTAGTCTCAGAAGCAGCCATTGCCTAATGAACAAATTGGTCCAGCAAGCAGTGCTCTAGGTCTGCACGTGCTGTTTCTTGGATTTCAGTGTATTTCCAGCAAGCCTCTACACTTCCTCCGAAGAGCTGCCTGCAGGAGTCTCACCTGGCAGTCCCTCACAGAGAATTGCTGAGTTGCTGCTGTACTTTGCCCGTTATCCAAAGACACATTTATAAAAACATTTCTTTGTGAGGGCTAACTTACCTCCAGGCTTGCTGCACTGCCTGGGCCATCAGGGCCTATGGATGGGCAGGTCAGGGGAGCTGAGGAGGAGCAGGAGTGTCTGGGGGTGCTGTGAGGAGCAGAGCCTCAGCCCTGGGGAGCTGCTGGAGGTGAAGCAGCAACACCCAGCAACAGCAGGCTCAGCTCGAGGTGGAGGGCTGGAGGAAACAGCTGATGCAGGCATAACCCAGACAGATGTGGGTGGCATCCCTGGCAGGAGAGGAACCCTGACTATGCTTGGTTGCATATAGGGTTGCACAACTTTATCCAACAATTCAATATAAACACACCTCTCACATGCTGGGTCTTGGGAGGCTGGGATTTTCTTTTGAATTCTGTACAACTCTCTCCTCTTTGTTAGCAGAAGTGTTACTGTGATAGCCCTGGCTGAGCATTGCCTTGTTGGCTGTGTAACTCTAAAAAGGTAATAAGCAACCATTTAACCAGAAACAGACATGGACTCCAGAAATGGCCATAAGGCTAAATAAAAAATAGTTTGCAACAGAACAAATCCACAGAAAAGCATTTGGTTAGTGCTTAGTGTGAAAATACAAGGTTCACAAGGTACAACATCAGGAGATGCCAAAGTCATGCTGTAACATCAGTTCTCAGCACACCAAGGTAAATTCTTCCTCAGAAATTTTCTATTTTTTCCTGTTCAAGCAAAGATGTTCCTCCCTCCTTTCATTTTCTTAGCCTAAGCCTTTGTGAACAAGTTTGCAAACAACCTGAGTTAACAATGATATTTTTAGCTGACTGTTAGGAAGGTTTTATTTACTGCATTCTATACAAAATGAAATGTTATTAATACACTGCAGAAAACACCACTCATCAGATCTTTTCCATATCTGTTGTCAGCATCCCAGCAAAGTAACTTTTAAAACTGGTCCTCATGACTTGCTCCAGAGATTTTTTACATAAAGCTGAATCAGGCCCCTGGACATGTTAGAGGAATGGAGAATATTGATCTAGGCTGCTTTCAAAGAGTAGATGACAAGGGTCTGCAGGGAGATACCTCTTCTCTGTTTCAGTAATTACACTAACACATTAGCTTGCAGGGATTAGCTTCTTCCTTCCTGGATTTTGGGAGTGCTGGAGGAAGAGACCACCCACACTGGCTTTAATCCCTGGCAGAGCCCTCCCTCCAGCTCACCACTGCTCCTGCCTCATGGCTAGGACAGATACATGAGGCTGGAATTAACCACCTAATGCACCTACGCTGCTGTATCTGTTTAAATCAGAAGAAAAAACTGTGGACAAAGGCTAAAAAGTCTTTGCAACCACCAAATAGTTAATTGAAGGCAAATGTGTCATGGAAGATAAACATTTGCAGGTACAGATTGGGCCAGCTGACAGATTTAATAGCTTCCATAAAACACCAGATTGCAACAGCTTTTACAACTGTCTTTATAGGCAACCATCAATTTCCATCTGGGCTTGGTGGCTAGCAGATCAGTGTGCTATGTTTGAGGAGGTGCAGAAGCCCAGGCTCAGATTTGTTCTTCTTTCAGTGACAGAAGTTGCCAGTTTAATCCAGATCAATGGTCTTGATTCAGAAGAGGCTACAGCCTCTGTTGATGAGTACATTTGAGGTTAAGGTTTTTTCAGGCTTTGTCTAATGCCTGTTCCAATGCCACACTCTTCCAGCCTATGCTCTTAGTTAAAAAGGAAAAAAAGACAAAGACAAATTCATGCTTGCCCTGGAAAAGAGGGGTCAATGTGAAGAGCCATGCTAACACCACAACCCCCAAAGCCTCATCATATGCAAATCTAGTTGAATTAGCATGTGTTAAAGGTGCAAGCACCAGATGCAAATGGCTGGGTGCAGCCCTGGCATGGTCAAACACAGCCTACATCTGAGCCCTATTTTTCCTTACCCAAGCCTCCATGGCTTGGTCTTCCTAGGTGAAACTGGGCAGTTGAACTTTCCCAAGGCCACACAAGGGGACAAACTCCCCTCTGGCTCTGCCAAGCCCATGTGATCCACTTGAGATATTAACAAATGTTCTCAGAAGTGCTGTGTCTAATTTAGATTCCAAGTAACAGCAGCAAGGCTCACACAGTTATTTAACAATCAAAAGAGAGGGGTAGGCTTTTTATAGTCTAAACTTTATGAAGTGATAAAGATCTATTAATCATCTAACATGCAGTTTATCTACAGACAAATAGGATTAAAAATAGAGCAGGTAGTTTCGGCTCCTTTTTTTTTTTTTTTTTCCTTAATTGGCATGAGAACAGCAATCTGGCAGATGAGGGAAAAGAAGGTTGCTGAGGATGCCGAGCACAAGGCTATGGCTGA
Source organism: Chloropsis cyanopogon (assembly GCA_013400585.1). Lineage (NCBI taxonomy): Eukaryota > Metazoa > Chordata > Aves > Passeriformes > Irenidae > Chloropsis > Chloropsis cyanopogon. The sequence continues at coordinate 74,774 of WEZZ01024808.1, read as the reverse complement.
GCTGCAACCAGAGCTCTCTCAATTATTTTCTCTCCCTGATGAGAGGCCAGATCTTAGGTACCCTTGAGTGGCCCTTTTCTGTAATGAGGATCTCAGTATTTGGCCTATTCATATTTTTCATTTCATTTCTCTGCACTTGGTCCAGGAAATCACGAGGCCTGTCTTGGCATTTTACTACAGGAATCAATGCAAAGAATTCTTCCTTTTAAGTGCTTGGCTCTGCCTCGGAGATATTTAATCTTTCCTTTCCTAAATGTAACTGATTGACAGGAGTGTGCATCCCTGGGTCAGTTTTCAACTCATGTTCCTAATAGCTTAACTTGAAAAAAGTACAGTTTCACAAAGAATTTTCCTTGGGACACTCTGGAAGCCCTTCTTGTCAATAAATAATTCCTACCAAGTGAAACACTGACAGAGCTGTGTTGCTCAGCTGAGTATACTGCCAAACATTAACCTCCTTCCCTGTCCCGTGGTGGCAGAGACTGTGTTTTGCTGCTTTGTGGCCCGTGACTGACCTCACCATGAACTCCCCTATTTTCAGCACACCTCCTTGAAGTTTGGGATTGAGTTGGCACCTATATTTAAAGAAGGAGATGGGAAACAGCAACTTTCATTTCTTCCCTGTCTCTACTGAGCATTATATACAGTGGGAGTGGGGCAGATAGTGCCAGGACCACTGTTCCTCATCTGGGACACAAATTTGTTCCTGCTGCTCCTGGACAGGAACCGTGACACTGGAGATGCCAGGGCTGTCATTCCATGGAGCTCCAGGACCCTGTGATAAATTCCTGAGGGTGTCAGATGGGGAGAAGCTCTGGGAGACCCCTCCACAGTCCAACAACCCCACCAAGAGAGGGTGTGCCTGAAGAAGATCATGGGTGACACCAGAGCAGCACGTGGACAGGAGCCACCTCACCAGTGTCCTGATTGACACCCATGCCTCTGGCTCTTCCCTATCCACTCCTTCCGACCTCGCCCCTCCAGTGAGTGAGTTTCTCTACACCCACACTTCTCCACACCCGCAATTCGCTCTCCTTCACCTGTGATAAAATGCACCCTGGCTGTGCTGGCAAGCCCACAACAAGCAGTGAGTAGGGACTTACTGCTGTTAGCAGGCCCAGGAAGGGAAGCCTTGTTCAGGCACCTGCTCTTGGGGTGCCAGCCAAGCAGAACACCAGACCTCCCTTCCAGCCTTGTCTCCGCAGGACCTTTTCTCACAATGGCATTGCCCTGCACAGGGATCCATCTCAGGAGGGCTGCATGACTTTGCCAAGCCTGCACCAGCAGCCCAGAGCTATTTTATAATTAGGATGCTTCACTCAAAGAAGACAAGTTGTTAAGAGACGTGTACAGAAGAGTGTTTTGTGGAAAGGCTGGGTAAAGAAGCATAAGGCAATTTAATGTCCTCACAAGGAACACTCATCCAAAAAGGAAAGGAAAGGATTTTTCTTTTCATTAAAAGCCAAACCAGACCAAACCTCACTTTTCCCTCAGTGTCAGCAGAGCACCCAGGCTCCTGTAGAAAGGCTGCTACAGCCCTGCTCACCAGCCCAGGCCTGACACTGCTGCCCTGAGAGAAAGAAAAAAAGCCAAGCCAAGCAACCAAAAAAATCCACTCTTACTCAGAAGTCAGTCTTGCAAGCTGTACACAGCAGCCACAGCAGAGCCAGGACAGCTGAGGAGAGATTAGGGCAATGTGTGGGACAAGCTCACACAGCACAGAGCCCACAGCTCCGGGAGGGCCCCACGCTGCCAGCGGGGCCGGCCAGCTCCGCCACGGGCAGCTCTCTCTCCCTGCCTTGTGCCTGAGCTCCTCTTTGGAGCTTGTGCTCCCAGGGGCGCCGAGCAGATCCCAGGGACTCAGGGAACAAAGTACATGCCACGTTGTGGCCAGCCTTTGCCAGGCAAAAGGCAACAAAGGACACTAAGCTGCCCCACGCCTCTGGACCTGAGGCTCAGCTTTGGGCTGCCCATTTGCACGCTCGATAAGAGGTGTGCAGAACCAACCTGCAGGGCTCAGCAGGAGGAAACCGAAGGAAAAAACCATATGGCACTCAGCTGTCTGCATGTACTTGTACTTAGGAGAGCTGCTCCTGCCAGGCCAGGTACCTGTGCCTGCCACCGAGGCTGGTCACGCTGGAGATTTGTCACCAGTGCTGCCTGCAGTGGCTGCTCTGCCTGCTCGGTGCTGGCCACCCAGCACGTCCTGGCCTTCTGCTGGCTCAGCATGAAGGAGTTGTCAGTGGAGCTGTCTCTGGGATACTCTCTTGTCTGGCATCTCCCTCCAGAGCTTGTGGTCGACCTCTTGTTATTTTGCTTTCAGCACCAGCAACTCCTGTACTTCAACAGAGATGCTCAAGCAGGATTGAGAAACCCAGAACTCTGCTCTACCTGCTTTTCCTGCTCAGCCTTCCTTACAGCCCTCCCTTGGCCGAGCTAAAGTAATTTCAGCAACTTGGATGGTAAAACATTTAGCCTTTAGGTCACAGCTGGGAGGAAGTTGTAACGGCAGCATGGACACAGCCACCCTTATGCAGTCCTACAAATTCATAGAATTGTAGAATCACAGAATGGTTTGGGTTGGAAGGGAACTTAAAGATCATCTAGTTCCAACTCCCTGCCATGGGCAGGGACACCTTCCACTAGACAGGTTACTCAAAGCCCCAGCCAACCTGACCTTGAACACTTCCAAAGATGTGGAATCCACACCTTCTCTGGGCAGCCTGTTCCAGTGCCTCACCACCTTCATAGTAAAAATGTATTCCTCATATCCAATTTAAATCTACTCTCTTTTTGTTTAAAGCCATTCTCCCTTGTCCCATCACTACATGACCTTGTCAAAAGTCCTTCTCCAGCTTTGTTGTAGCCCCCTTAGGTAGTGAGGGGCAAATCCACAAGGAGTGATTCACCTTGCTGCCTACTGACCTGACCCAAGAGGTTTGGACGTGTATATTCAGAAGCTAGAAGCATGACATTCACAACAAACACACCACACCAAACATGGAAATATTTCTGTCACATCCTCACTGTAGCTGCCTCAGTCTTGACCCTGTAAATGAACAAAGCCTAATGCTGGCAAAGGTAGAAAAACCTCTGTCAGGGGCTCAAACTGTGGAACAAACAAAAGTGTTATAAGGAAGGAGAATGGGGAAAGAGGAAAGGGAAAGAAGGAAGGAAGAAATTTCAACAGAGGCTATATTGTGCATGAGGATCAGACAGCTTAAAGTACCATAAAATCCTTTATACAAATATTCTTGCAGTTTAATGAAATTGCAGCTCTTCTCAGGGAAACCCTGCAGCTACCCTCACTGATTATAGCAACAGCCTGAATGATGCCATATTTTTTCCATTTTGAACCAATTGCTCTCACTAGTGGTATGTACCTGTATCCCTGCATAGTACTTCAGAGCAGGATATCAAGTTCAAGTGGAAACTGTTTAATACATTTATACACTCAGGCTGGATAGGGCTTTGTTCCATAACTATTTCTCATGGTGAGATAACAGAACTGCATGAGTCACTAACTGTCCATCAGAGCACACATAGGTTTATTCATGACTCTCCTTACCCCTGGGAACAGATAAACAGTTTAGATATCCCTCAATTAAATCTCTTCAGGACCACCTAGTCACAGATTTGTTTTTGATTTCCTACTTTTAAAAGCTTTTGTCCCTGTCTACTGAGTTCACTACACGCAAAGTTGGTGCAGTATTACTCCTTTTTATTTCAATCCCTGCTTTTGCCAGAAGGTTAGTCAACATCTTGAGTCCTACCCCACTTGCTCAGACAAAATCTCACTGATTCCAAATATGAATGGGGCTCATTTCCTCATTTTGTCCCATGAGACAAGAAACATACTTTATAATGCTCCAGGTTGCATATGGCTCAGATATACTGCCAGGGCCTTCCAGCCTGTTCCAGGGCAGATTTCCTGTATCCCAGACAGCTTCCCATTTAAACAGGCACAGACTTCCTTCCCACCATGCAGGTGGGACCATAAGTACCCATAACCCTGCATTATCAAGCCCATATCTTCTGAGCAGGTCACAAGGGCACAGTGGGAGCAAAGAGGTAGTGTTTAAGCCACCAAAGAGTTATTCTTTCATCAGAGCAGCAATGAAGCCAGCACTGCACAGATCCAAAGAGGAAGCTCTGCCATAATAAGCTTAGATCAGAGTGCAGAGGAGGTGGAAACAGGCCAGTTAATGACTTCCAGCTCCTGCATGGAGAGCACAGTGGAGGAGGACAAATGGAGCAGTGTCTGTCCTTAGCTTGAGAAGTCACAGAACTCCTTTCTTCTAGATGCTTCATTTGTGTATTTGGAGTGGGGGTGGCTTTAGGGATGAATACACACAATGACACATAGAAACATGCCACACATTTGGATCTCAAATCAGACAGGCTTCTACCACATTCTGCAGTATTAATAGCTGGATTTTCACGTAACTCATTACAGGACAGAGATATTTCATGAATTCAGATATCGCATTGAGTCCTAAGAGCAGTACTTCTCCCCTGGGGCTGGGAAGGCAGGAAAGAGAGGAAGGTCTGGGAGCCTACCACTTGTACCTGGGTCCCTTCTTTCCTCACTCACAAATTTCAAACCAGGCACTTCCAAAATACACTGATCTTGTCATAGAAAAAAGGGCACAGCCACAACCTCATCCTTCATAGGACAGGGAGAAATCCTCCAGCATGCAGCCAAGGCATCCAACTAGGGCTACAGGACAAGGGAAGGGAAAGAAAACTAGATCTGTGACCTGCCAGTGGATTAGCAGTGAAATAAAGATTGAGCTCCATGATATACAGCCCTCTCAAAATCTGGGCTTGATAAAAGTCCAGGCTCTACCCACACAGCAGAACCAGTAACTGCCTGGCAACCAGCAACAGGCCCAGGCCAAAGAGAAGCAGGTCAAGAGTCTCTAAGGCTCAACCACTTTATTCAGTACACACAACCAAAAGGGCCAAAACCTCTGCAGGACTGTACAGACAAGCAGCAGAACTGCCTCAGGCCCTGCTACCCCTCTGCGTCATCATCCCACTAAAGATGCTTGACTGTTCCTGTGTTTCTCAGATGTCTGTTTCACTAGTCACAGCTCTCACAGTCAGAGGGAAGTTTGAGACTGAGATTCCAGACTCCTACCCTTTTGCCACTAAAGCACCCAACCATGCCATTCCCCTGGTCTTCAGCAGGCCCTCGGATTTGATTTGCCACGGAGAGATCACCTCCACTCTGTCCTGCCTCTCTCCCACCCCTAAAAGAGGCTGACGAGCAGGTCCCTTCTCTTTTATCCCCTCACCCTGAGAAAGTTGATGGCCAAGGCATTCCCAGACAGCCAAGCAGTCTGTGCTGCACTCTCACTGCCACGTTCAGCAGACAGAGCTGGGATGCCTCTGCTGGCAGAAGGACCCAGTCAGTCCCCAGCTAGCAGTCCCTCAGATAAAACCTCCTGAGAGGGACAAGGGTGAGAAGGACAAGGACTCACACTGACGCCACTGTTGCTGAAAGACACCTTTACATTTCAGCACCCTGAGAACTGAAAAAAAGAGTGAGAACTGAAAAAAAAGAGTGTTCTGGGGCTGAACAAATCTGAAACATTAACTTTTAGAAGTATGGGCAAACGCTTCTGCCTGGTTCTTTTGCAGCATGTGAACCTCACTTTGAGTGCAGGTTTCCACCCAAAACGCAAAGTAGAACTGCTGGAACCACAGACTTTTACAGAAACTCTGCTCAAAATAACTACCTTAGTTCAGGTTTACTAAAAATTCAGATCTCTCCTGTAGGCAGGGTACAGGGTTTTGGGCTGGTGAGGAGAACAGCAGCTGGGGGTTTCAGGGGAAGGACTAAGGCAGACAGAGAACAGGAAAGCCAGGAGTCTGGCCCCACTTGCCAGAGCAGCAGCCCAGCAGCTCTGCACACCTGCCCCTTGAACCACCACACCTCTTCCTGAGCTGTCAGCATTTCTGAACTCAGTCCCTGTACATCACAGTGAGGTTCTTTGCCTTAATTACCATGTCTGTTTGCTGCCCTTTGGGAATAAGGACTGTGAATTTTTTTAACACTTGCACGGGTGCTTTTTGAGCTTTCTGCTCCCCCTGCTTTGTGGCCACTCTGCCCATGATCTTGTGCCTTCCCTCTCTGTTGTATTCCAAGCTGGAAGCCTACTCCACTTACTCATTTTAGCAGCCTGTTCTCCTTATCTGTTGTAAACTCAGCAATGTGAAGAACGTAGGACACAACAGCACTTGGATGGGACACCTGATGTCAGGAATAGCTTCCCTGGCTCCTTGAGCAGGACTGCAGCTTGACAAACACCATTGCAAGCCTTGGAGAATGTGGGAACAACTCTTCCCCCTGTGAGTTGGATCTATTGCTCTTCACCCTGGATAAAAGGCTGTTCAGCACTCGGGGCTGCCAGGACTGCCAGAAGCTGCTCTTTCCTTGTTGTCTTTTTTTTTTTTTTTTCCCCTCATAAGCCACAGACAGAAGAAAACCACAGAAGGAAGAAAAGCCTTTAATCAGGATTGGAGATTTGGCTGCTACACTTCAATTCTCTCTTTTATTTTTCAAACAGGCAGATCTATAGCAGAGATAAGCACATGCCTAAGCAGTTTGCTGAATCAGAATCAAAAGAGTACTCAGATTCTCCACTCAAAAGTTGCTTTGATACCTCAGTTATGCATTTCACTTAAACAGTACATGTAAATGAAATACGTATTTTTTTTTCCTCCCATGCTTTTGATGTTGATATTTCTGTAGGAAAAACTGCATATCCCATCTCTAACAGAATTCACTCTTCTTTGGCAAGCCTGGCACTGCTGGGTAGTACAAACAGGCAGTCACCTTGTCTGAAGTGACACTGACAGGCAATGGGCTTTGGTACCCTGGAGTCAGACTGCTAAAGGCAGTCTGGCAAATAACTGCTATTCAAAATACTCTTAAACCTCTGCTCTGAAGACACATTGTAGACTACAAAAGAGCTGTAATATAACACAAGATTTGCTCAATGCAAATGACAAACTTTCCTACTAAAGATATTTTTGCTGGCAGAGCAATTCCCAGTTCAGTAAGTTAAATAACCTAAACAGGAAAAAGATCATGTTGATTTAATTATCCACCTACAATGGTATTTTAATGATACAAAAATGGCATAATGTTTTTTTCTTTAACAAGCATTTCATTATAACAAGCTTCTAATGTGGCCCTGGCCTTAAAGACCTGGGGGACAAATTTAAGCCGTAAGACACTTTATGCTGGAAAAATCTGCAACCATTATCCTTTGCAGATACAGAAGCCAGTGCACTCTGCTACACAAAGCAAAGGCACTTGCTCTGGTGTTTTTTAGAGAGGAGACTTTTCATTTAATTTTAGTTTTTCCCCTTACAATAGAGAACAACCATAAAGAGTTTTGCAGACGGCTTTTCAAAATAAACACACAATATCACGCTGCTGTGGGGAGGAGGGAGAGGACAGGCTCTGCTCCTGGGGGCAGGAAATGAGTGCTGGGGGAGCAGGAAGCCTCACAGCAGGGATGGCAGGTCCTTGGAGCACCAAAGCCAGGTCTGGCTGCTCCCAGCCCCACGCCAGCTCCGTCGGTGTGACATCGTGTCCCACCAGACCTCAGAGCCAGGCCTTCTGGGGCATTTCTGAAAATGTTTTATTAAGGAATTAATCCCAGACCAAACCAACCTCAAACAAACCGAAGCAAAGCTGGGATTTGAAGTTGCTTCCACATGGCTTTATGCTTTAAAAATCATCACAGGATTGATAGTACTGTAGCATCTGACCCTTTCATTACACACATGCTGCAGTGGTCTGTAATCCAACAGGGTGCTGTATATCTGGTTTTTTATATATGTATGAGCTGCAAGTCCACATTAATTTCTATAGTTAATGACAAGAGATTGGTGAAGGGCAGCAAAAGCAGCCTCCATTCAGATAAATGCTGGTCTGAGCTTCAGCAGTGATCAAATGGGAAGTTTGCAAACCAGGCCTGGAAGAGCAATTTGAAGAGGTTGGCCTCAGTGTTAAAACATCCTTCCTTGCATTTTCTCCTTGAAGGTTGTATGAAATCAAGTCGGGGCAGTTAAAAATATTATCATTCCACTGGCTGAGAAGTGCCACCCTGGTCAGTTTGAGCCCCCTGCAGCAGGTGGCTGGAGGTGTCCTGCCTGATTGTGCTCTGGGAACACAAACAGCTCCAGTTCATGTGTCCTGGCCGAGGGAGCCAGCCCTGCCCCAGCACCCTCCCTGTCTGCCTGCAGCTCAGGCTTTTCCAGGCACCTTGGGAGCCTGAGATACAGGACTCCCAAAAGCAGGCAGGGCACGGGATGGCTTACTGCTCTGGCAGCAGGGAATCTGGCACCAGTGCCAAAGCTGTGCTCACACAGGTGGGTTTTGGGGTGCTGGGCCAGCTAAAGAGCACTCACCATTCCCAGCCACAAGCCAGGGCAGCAGTTTGGGCCTGGTTCTGGGGAAGGCATCCCCTGCACAGGGCAGAGCCCTTCCCAGGGCAGTGGCAGCAGCCTGAGGGTCCTGCTGGGAAGTGGGGACATCTCCCTGTCACACAGACTGCCAGAGCTGTAGTAGAACAGTGAGCACCTCACTGCTGCTCACTCGCCCTGGAGTAAACAAACACCATCCTGCCTTGCTCTTGTTTGTTTTGCTTCAGCCTCCTGCTCTTCTCCCTTGTTCTGACAAGGAACAGCCAGGGCAAAGAGAGGGAAAACATGTTTTCTGCCTTCTGAACAACAGAGGATTCTGCAATACCCTGATCTGTGAGGCAGCAAATGCCAGGAATGGCCACAACAGCGTGAAACCCCTTTGGCCTCCTGAAGCTGACAAGAACTTTACCATTGACTCCATTAGTGCTGTATGGGGAAAGGCACTGTTTATGCAATTGGATATTTTATGTCCTAACAAGAGGTTTAATAAATGTTGATCATGCCGGCCATAGCAAAGATACAATATGTTTTCTGTTTAATCAACAAAAACCTCCACCCATTCCCGAACTGTTACATTCTATCAGAATAAACACCAGTTTGGAGTCTACTGTTAGTTTAGGAACAGGGAGGAAGCCATTTCCCTTGACATTTCCTCTACATAACCTTAACACAACATAATGAACAATTCAGTTATGCTGCCATTGTTACTAAAACTAGCATCAAGGTGCTGCTTTTCTAAGAGGGAGAAATTGAGGCATACATTTTCAAGACATGTTATTGCTCCACAGCTTTCCTACAACAACACCAAGCCCCTTCCTAGACAGAAAGGCTGAGTTCCTTCAGAAAAAGGGACCTGTTTCAGTTCATTTCCACAGAAATAGAAATAGAAATTGAAATAAATAGAAATGTTGGTGGCAAGGCCAGGTGGGTAAGAATGGCTCCAGGCTGCAGAACGCTGAGTAATCCTGTGTGATGCTGAGCTGCTCTGGGTGGAGGCTAAGGACACACAGTCCTGGACAGAAAGGCTTTAGCATCCTGCAAAATCAAGCTGTTACTACTGAATTCCTCTCTTTTGCAATCTGTCAGAGAACAGCTGTGCCAAAGTGGAAAAAATCCCGGAAAGTTATTGAAACATCCTTACTATTAAAGACATCATGTTTCCACTGAAAATGGATGAAACTCCCAGTGGGATTTCTGGTGTCTGTTAAGGTCAGTTTTTGTGGCATTACAAAATATCAGGCATTCTGTGATGCTGTACTCACAGATTTTGGGAACATTTTTAAGTAAGACTGGAAAAAAATTGCCACTTGCTTCTTGTGCTTTACATCAGTGCTTTCCTGTAAGCACACATAACACTGATGTACTGTCCTTTCTGCCAGTGCTCAGTGTGACTCAACCTCCTTCCCTTGTGTACATCCCCTCTGACTTTGCCCCACTTGGCTCCAGTGATTGGAACTACTTAAAAAAATCTTCAGTTGGCAGCATTTGAAATCTCCAATGAAGGGACTGCAGTGACTTTCAGGCTGTGCAGCACCCTGCTACCTTTGGCTGTAAGGGCAAATAACCTATTCCTGTTTTTATCACACTGGCAATCACAAATCTAAAAGTTTAAAGAGGGTCATCACAACAACCACTGTAAATTTCCTTCATCTCCACCAGTATCTCCGTCAGTGTGGGGGTAAAGATTGCAGACAGCAGAACCAGCTGTGCTGTCTCTCTCTCAACTGTATTGCTTAATTTTTTCCATAATCACTAGTATATAATATTCCTCCTGGGAAACAAAACCTTTTCCATACAGAACTGAGGGTTGCTTCAAACTGAAAGGATTTTGCCCCTTCTTCATCCCTCCAGAAATGTGCTCTGGATAGACAGATTTTAATATCTCACTGTGGTGAGGAGAGATCAGACACTAAATGGCATTCCATGCAAGTGAGGACTCATTACTGTGAAGCTGTTGTTTCTTGCCCAGCCAGTTATAACTGAAGCCTATAAAATTTCCATTGTTCAAACCTGGAATGTCTCACAGACTATGCCTGGACAAGGTAAATCCCATAGCCTCATTCACTGGACTGATACATGGGTTGACAAACATGCACAGGATAGAAAAGTAACCCAAGACTGTGCCATTTGAGCAGGTTCTGTCCAGGGATCTCCAGTGAAGGTTTTAATTCCATCTGTGGAAGTACAGACACTGAGGGGTGAAGTTACTTGCCTTGAGGTGTGCAACAATTTAATTGCAGAGCTGGAAATAAAAACTGAGGAATAGGAACATGCTGGACCATGCTATAATCAGCAGATGCTATTGCTTCCAATTTCTAATTAAAGAGTTGTCATTACACAAGAAGCATTTGTAGTTTGCAATAAAACTGATAAAGCTCAATATTCTGAAATATTGGAGAGAAGGCATATGTTTTTTAAATTCCCAAAGATGACAATATACTCTTTTTTTTTTTCAATCTTGCACAGCCTCTGTAGCTAACTGATCCCTGTTCTGAGGTCTCTTTCTGCTCTAACAAACCCGTGATCTTGCCAGTCCAAATTAAGTAATTCTTAAAATACACAGGCTACACTGCAATTTCCTACCTGCGACTGCATGAGAGAAACAGCACTTTAGCACTCTCACAGAATAGATAAAATAACCAGTGGGAAAATAAGTCTGGGAGTGAACAGAAGTGGTTGATGTGCTGCAGCCATCATTAGCACAGCTGGCAATGTTTAAATGCATGAAAATATAAATGAACCAATTTGGTGTCTTGGGCATGCAAATGCACGCACAGACACACATGAATACACACACTTCTCTGCAAAGGGAGCTCCTGCTTCCTGGGAACCCTGTGCCCAGCACCACTTCAGCAGGCACTTGGCACTGCCCCCAGCCCCAGTGCTCAGGGCTGCCTTAGCGCTGGAGCAGCTGCTGGATGTTCATGGCCAGGTCTGTGAGGCAGGCAGGGGCGCAGCACTGCAGCACTGCTGGGCACGGGGCACCGCGGGGCTGGTGGCACCAGGGGGCTGGTGACACACTGGCGGTGGCTGGGCTCTGCCATGGCCAGGTGCTGACACGTGCCCTGGCAGTGTGCTGGGGTTGGGGTGAAGGTGTGCCCAGGGTTACTCAATGCCAGTGCCTCCAGCTAAGTGAGGAGCAGCAGGAATAGAGTCTCTGGAGCCTTGTCCGGCCCTGCTCCTTCAGGCAGCAGCAGCTGAACTCAGGCCATTGTGAAAGGTGCAGGGAAGTGCACGTCTCCATGTTTCCCACAGCAGCACCCAGGCCCATTCCCAAGAGGAGGCACCAAAAGCCCCGAGTTTCTGTGGTGAGCTCCTGGGGATCCCTGTCCAGCCTCTGGCAGCAGCTGGATAAGGGTGAACAGACCAGGCCTTCACAGTGTGGAGAGGAGAACTGGGAATCTTCCTGCCACCCTTGCAGACTGAGTCATCTCCACAGGGGCATTGCTTATCTTGACAGTGTAAAAGTGAAGACAGAAAACGCAGAGCAGCAGGGCCCCATTCCGTGGCACTGGTGAGCAGGGCTGCCACATTCCCCCTCTGCAGTCACAGTCTGACTCTGGCAATGTCTGTGCTGCAGGGAAGCCAGTCTCTGTCCTCTCTGTCTATTTATCACAGAATATGCTGGGATGGAAGGGATCCACAAGGGTCATCAAGTCCAACTCCTGGTCCTGCACAGGACCATCCCCAGGAGTCACACCATGAGAGCATTGTCCAAACACTTCTGGAGCCCTGTCAGGCTGGTGCTGTGACCACTGTCCTGGGAAGCTGTTCCAGTGCCCAGCCACCCTCTGGGTGAAGAACCTTTTTCTAATATTCAGCCTAAACCCCCCTGGCACAGCTTCAGGCCATTCCCTCGTGTCCTGTCATTGTCACCAGAGATCAGTGCCTGCTGTTCCTCTTCCCCCCCTCACAAGGAAGCTGTACCTGCAGTGAGGTCCCCCTTCAGTCTCCTCCAGGCTGAACAGACCCCGTGCCCTCAGCTGTTCCTCACATGGCTTCCCCTTGAGGCCCTTCACCATTCTTGTTGCCCTCATTTGATCAAGGTTGACACAGGCTGTGCCAGAGGCAGCCTTTAGTGGTGACTCAGGTCCACATCAGCCCCACAGAGGTGCAGCACAGGCGTGTAGGCACGGGAGCAGCAGTCAGGTCAGAACCAGCCTGCTCTGCATCACTGAAAGCAGTTACTCACAGCACATTCCTTCGGCCTCCATTGTAATTGAGATTTTTTATGGGCACTCTGGAGCCAAAAAAGGACATCTTTAGAAGGTTTTCTCTAAAAGCAAAGTCTAATACTGAGCTAGAGGTTCAGGCAATGTTTCAGCAGAGCTCTACCAATGTTTACCATGAAAAGAGAGAGAGAAAGAAGAAATGCCTTAAAACAACACAACCAGAATTATCTGTAAGGTGCTCTGTGATCAAGGTGCTGTCCTAAGAAAAAGGGGCCAGGTGCATCAAAGCCTTTAGGAGATAAAAGGGAGAAAAAATACCAACAACCCCCACTCCTGAGGTGCAGTTGAGGTCTTTGGCAAAATATAGGCAATGAGAGAAAGACTTGTGTAATTGCTCTTTAGACAGCAAACCAGGGCAGGTTTCAGGAGCTACGAAAGAAAAGTCAGTTGTGCTGCAGTGCGTGAGAGACGAGGCCCAGGGTCATTGGCCTCGGGGGCAGCTGGCTCCTGTGACTTTGATCGGTTCACCGAAGCTGGAGACAGCCAGCTGGCAGGTCAGAGTATTCTCTGGAGAGCAGCAGGATTCTTGCCATGGCCCCTCATCCCATTAGTGCATCAGTATGAGCAATGGAGTTCAGAGTTATGCAAGTTTCTACTCCTGTTAGATCTAGCACAGGGCCTATTCGAGCTCTGCCTGGTCAGCAATCATCTTAGAACTGCCAGTTCTAGGGATTTTTTTAAATTCAAAACTGGCCATAAGCATGTGTATGGTTGGGTTGCAATCTGGATTTCTCATAGGCTCTTGTAGAGCTCTCAGCTGTGTCAGTGCTGCAGCCACCAGGAGGGTGGCACAAGGTGGAACTTTCATTACACACAAGAGCAGCATTCTGCTTACCTACTTATGGGCAAGTGGAGGCTGCCCATAGGAAAATTCATGCTTGGCAAAGACAATTATGCATTTGATTCTAGCAGTACTACAGAACCTCTTTGCCTAATCAGATGAAGGGGTCACCCAAGTTACCAGGGGATCCAGAAAGAGAAATTCCTGGCCTATACCAGGAAATCTTCAGGGTGTGTTGTTGAGATGTGTTTCAGTCCTGACAGGATGAACACCAGGTACAGAGTTCAGGTTGGAATGCCGTGTGCCCTGGCTGGAAGTACAGACAGATCCTGTCCTCCTGCTTCTGCCTTCCCAGCACGGGACACTCGGGGCAGGGCAGGACTGCAGGACCTCCTACACCTTGCACACCTTCTGCACAGACAAAAGCAGAACATTACACAGGCTGTCCTCCAAGAAGGCACTCAAAAAACAAAGGATTTTTTTCCTCTGCCCGCTCAGAAATGAAGAGATTAAGTGAGAAATCCTGACGCAAGGAAAATGAGCAGGACTTTGCCACTGATTTCAACAGGCCCAGCTTTTCACCCCGAGAGCCTGCTCTGCTGTTGAGAAGGGAGATAAGCTGCCAGGAGCAATAGTCTGGCCTCAGAAATCTGGAGGGGTTTGTTGGCTGATTGCAGAAGCAGCGAATGCACTGCTCACCCACAGTGCAGATGTAATTTGCCTGCCTTCCACTTTCAGGAAAGCAGAGGGTTCTGTGTTGTTTATTGTGCAATAGGAAGACATTAATAATCATGCCTGATGATGTTTAAGAATGGAGATAAAATTCTCTATTATGGTGGATTATCAGTTTGTCAAAGGGTACACTGGCAGACAGAAGCTTTACTGGGATGAGGTTTGCATTTCAATGAACAATCTGCATGGAGAGCTTTCAGCTCCTCTGCCATCAGATCCAGGCTGAAGCAGATCTGAGCTGAAGCATCCTTCTAAGATGCCCTGCAGTGCTTAGAGAGGTCTGATTCCAACCAGGTCATGGTCAAGCCTGCCAAGGCTAAAAATTAGATACGACCTTAGCTGTAGAAGATGCTGTGCTGCAGGGTGAGTAATCAGGGGGTTAGAATAGCTGAAAAGACCATATTTCCTGCTATTTATAAAATGCTGCAGAAATACAAACTGGAGGCACTGGTGTAATGATTAAACCTCAGTCCTCCCTCAGGCCCAAGGTGCTCAGATCCTTTCCTGAATGGAACAGTAGAAGCACTCAATCCATCTGCCTTGAAAAGACTTCAAGGGCTTTGCTGGGAGCCAGAGGCAATTGTGGCAGTATAAAACTTTGCACGGATCTGAACTTAAAACCAAGGCTCAGCATGACAAAGAGCTTATCACGCCTTTGCAGTTTGAAGTCTCTTTCTGCAAGCACAGGAGCTGGAGACAACCCTCATTTCCTCATCTTCCTTTACAAAAAAATACTTAGTTTTCCCTGAAATATTGAGCATCAAAGAGCTGTGTCTTTGCCAAGCTACCAAGTGTCTCGAGAGTCACAACAGAGTCTCAAGAGCTGCTAAAGCTGTGCATGTGGCTGAGGAAGCTCTGGGAGATGAAAGGCAAGCCACATCCCTGCTTTGGGCCTTATTTCAACAATCCACAAGACTCGCACAAGGCACAATGTTGGCTCCATAAATTCTCACGGCCCTGAGGAGCTCCGTGCAGGAGCCGGCTGACAGCAAAATCAAATTCTTCTTGTGTACAGCACAGACCCTCTGCCATGCTTTAAAACAGACCTGAGATAGCAGCAGCCACACTGACAGAGGCACAAGACAAAACACCGGCTGCTCTCCGTTTGCTCAGGAAGCAGCCAGCAGCTTGTGTGGCTGTACTCGCAGGGAGCATCTGCTGCGTGCTGGGAGTGCCATCGGCTCGGGCACACACACTCACAGGCACCAGCTACAGCCTCACACCGTAAACACAAGCTGCTGCTCAAGTGTAACGCTTGGCTGGGCTCCCTGCCACCTCTAAGGCACAGCAATGGCTCAGAAACTAGTAGATTGTTGGGATAAAAGTAACCAGCCATTATTTCTTACCCCATTTCTTGGGTAAAGGAAGTCAGTGCGTTGCACATACTGTGAAGACCAGATTCCCTGAAGCAGAAAGGCAGCAGTACAGCCCTGGCTCCTCCTGCCTCATGCCAACCCTTCTTGCTGCAGTTTTGGCCCCTTTCTTGATGTGCTATCCCCCACAGGCCTGGGGGAGAGACCCTGACTTCATACTTGAAGCCTGTTCTCTGCTTCTTTAGCCCTTTGTAGTTTAGGCTGGACAGCCCTTATTTCAGTTGTTCCATGCAGAATATGGTGTGGGAGCAGGAGTGCTGCTGTTACTTCTGCATGGCTTTGCCATTATTATTTCTGCTGCTCTTCTGTAGCGTGATCCACCTCTTTCCCCAATTACTGTATACAAAGCTCCGATCCAGAATTTCAGCTGTAGCTGCACCTCTGCTGAACATGGTCAGGGAACTGTTTGTCTGGGACTTACTGGCTACACTGCTGTCTGAGCCTGTGTGACAGTGGCCTTGCACAGTCCCCTGCTGTGTGAGGTGAATGTGCAGTGTCACCGCATCCAGGCACAGCAAAGGCAGTCGGGAGCCAAGGAAGGCAAGTGCAAGGAGCACTCCCTGACTGCATCCCCATTGATCTCTGTCTGTTTCTGCATGGCAGGGGACGAGGAGGTTTGAAAAGCATTTCCCTTTGTAAGTCACCGTGACCTGAAAGCGCCCCAGCAAGCCGAGCCCCGGCAGAGCTGCCTGCACCAGACAAAGAGCAGCAATAACTGTGGCTGCACACGATGACTGGAGGCAGCAGAGCCTGCACGCATTTGTCAGACAAAACCCTAAGAGACCAAGCACGCAGCGTGGGTCGACAGAGCTGCCACCCCCTCGCTGTCTCTCTGCTCTCCACAGAAGTGCTCAGTTTGTGCTGTGCTGTGAGGGCAGAGATGTGCTGGTGGCTGGGCTGTACCTTCCCTCCTTCCCTCGCAGGGGCTGAGCCGACCCAGAGAGAAGGGGTGAGGTTTAACCTGCCCCTCTGCACCTCCCCTCACTGCCCTGGGGCAGGGCTTGCTCTCCCCAATCATCACTCCTGGTTCAACACCACTAGTACACTGCCAGCCTCCACAGATGGCCATGGAGCAGGGTTTTCAGTACAAGAAACAGTTGAAACAACAAAAACCCTGCCGAGGCTGATTCAGCTCGTGAGCCTGCATCCCATTAAGCAAGTAATTTTTTCCAGTTGTTCAGCACAGGAACCACATGGTCGGGTAAGGCTTCCCTGGCCACGCTGAATCAGCTCTCCCAGCGAGGCTGCCGGCAGCCAACTTACTCCAAACTGGACCAAAGTTGCTCCTTCTACTCTAGGAATCAAGTCCTTGTGAAAACAAGTTCTTGTGACAAGGACTTCCAGCCAACTGAATACTGAAGTCACCCTGGCAGTCCAGTTCCACCCCCTCTCCAGAGCATGCTGCTGCCTTTTGGTGCCGATGGAGACCTACCCAGTGCCAAAAGGAGGGAGTTTCTTAATGTCCCCAGCTGACAGGCTCCAAACATGGTCTGGAAAACAGCAGAGGAGGCTGTGAGGCTCTGTGGGGTCCAAAGGGCCGCACAGCTCCTGAGGAGTGTGAAAGAGGCAGCTCCTGCACACCATCATACTCCAGAGCCAGGGCAGACACATTGACTCGACTTTTCCCCCCTCTGTATCATGTCTTGGACTTTCATTGCCTCACAGACAACTTCACACAAATCTTGTCCTTTTGAGACACACTAAGTCATAGTACTAAAAAATTTTCAAATGCTTGTAAAACCTACATCTGGTGGAACAGCTCTGAAACTTTTTTGCCTTGATGACGGCTGAGCTTTTTGCTGTCCATGCAGTGATGCAGCCTCCAGCCAGGATGTGGTTTGTGCCATTCTGCATCTGTCACCCAGAGGAGATGCTACACAGAAACAGCCATCAGCTGGGAGATTTCAAGCAGGACTTTTAAAGAAAAGAACATATTTTTTTAAGGGAGGTATATATCCCTAGGAATTCAAAGACCACAAAGTAAATTCCCATCCAAAAAGATAGGTGATAGGAACTACATGTAACTGCACCTTTCATGGACTGGCTGCCTTTGAAAATGTGCCCTTTAGTCATGTAGCTCAAGCCACAGTTGCTTTTAATTTAGCTTGGGAGGCTTTGACTCTACTGACGTATATACTGCTCTCTGAACTGAGGCACAATGAATTGTGAGTTTTAGTAACAATAGGATAAACATTAACTGGGTAACCATTTTGCAATTCTTAAGCAAAGTCTAGAGATATGGGAGTTTGCTTAACGAAACTGCTCAGAGGAGTTTGCCATAGCCCTGGCCATACTTTTATTTAAAAGTCTTTACCAGACTGTACTGGAAGCACATGAAGGTGATGACAGTAGAATTACCAAACTGTTTGAGGATTTGACCTCTGAAGCAGACTGATGAATGGTTTTGGATTGAAAATGAAAGCTTTTCTGCCCTGTGCAAACACCTACATGCTGGAAACACGAGGAGTCGTGTAGCCAATAGTGCCAAATCTGATAGAGAGCGCAGAGCTGATCAGACACAGACACATGCAGGGTCCTTTCTGTGCTCTGACACAGTTCCAAGTGTTAACTGTGAAGCTCTGGATGGCCCTTGGGTGTTGGGCCAACTACTACCTTTAGAGCAGCCCAAAATGTCCTTCTCACTTTCATGGGGCTCAGCCTCCATACCTACAGATTTCTGCTGCCTTTTTTTTTTTTTTTTTTTGTTTTTTTTCACATTTTAGGGTTACCAAAAGCACCCATGTGACAAAAGCTATAGGCATTTCTGTACTGCTAACACAGTTCCCTGAAAGCACCAGCACTGGCCTGATGCTGCACTTCNTCCATCCCTCAAGATTTCTGCTGCCTTTTTTTTTTTTTTTTCTGTTTTCTTTCACATTTGAGAGTTACCAAAAGCACCCATGTGACAAAAGCTATAGGCATTTCTGTACTGCTAACACAGTTCCCTGAAAGCACCAGCACTGGCCTGATGCTGCACTTCTGCTCGTGTGCTCAGGTGTTGTTGCCTTCCCTGGCAACTGTGCAGTGCCCATGCCAGAGCAAAAAATTAAGCACTGTGTTTGGGTGCGTTTTGTTTTTCCAGATGATACTGTTTTGAATGTGGATAGTGTCCCATTACAGAATAATGTCTGATCTAGATAATCTGAAGCCAGAGCAGTGCTAATCTTGCACCATCCATGTCAACATGTTTATTCATGTCTCCTGGGTTAAGGAATGAGGCACTTTCCCTTCAGCCTGAGGCTGGACTAAAAATACCAAAGGGGTGCAGGCAGAAACTGCAATTATAAATGAAGACATCACAAAAGCAGCCCTGCATAAAACTGAGATCATGCTCCAGGCTTGAGCTGGCTGCTGCATTTAAAATTACTGAATAAAACAAGTACAAAATTTACCAATTTATCACTGGGAGATATTAGCCCTACCACAAGCCATTATAACAAAGCTATAAAGTGTTACAGTGTGTGGAGGACCATGACACAGTTTAAAAAGAAAAACCAAAGCAAAACAAAGAAAACCTCAACAAGTCATACACACCCAGGATTTTTTACTGAAAGAAATTTAAAACTTGGTTTTACCAATTTTTCTGGAACAGGATAGGAAGTTTTTAGCCCACATGAAAATGCACAATTTAATTTTAGCTATGAACTACATAACATTTAAAAAGTGAATAATTTCAGATATTTTTCTTCCTTCAGACTAAGTGTATATTTTGGAGATGGGTCACTGGCTATCCAGTAAACAGTGTACTTCACTAAATGACCCATTTCCTCAGCCAGACCATTTAGAGGAGATATTCATTTGCTTCCTGTAAGTAACACTTGTGGAAGAATTTTCCATTGTGAAGCAGGTCAAGAGCCAGCAAACAGCCCTGAAGCTCTGAGCAAAACCCACAGGGCAGAGCAAGTTAGAGAATGCTTACACTGAAGCAGCAGAAATGGGAAAGCTGGAGTGGCAGAGCCTGCCCTGGCTGGATAGAGTTTCTTGGCAGGAGGCAGTAGGAGAAGGGTAACAGAAAGGTGTTGAGAGAATCACGTTTTCCCCTAAAGCTCAGAGGCAGTAGGGTATGACTGCAGAGGCCCTCCTGCAGCAGCAGGCTCTGAGGTCTGCTCAGAGACAGGCAGGGTCTGCTGCAGGGTGCTGTCACACCAGGACAGGACAGCTGTTCCAGGACAGCTCCTGCTCCCACTGCGCCCTCCTCGCTCCATGGGGCCACGGGCACCCTTTAATTCCTGCAGGGTTAGGTTCACCTTAAAGACAAAACCAGCAAAAAGCCAACCTCAAGTCCTTCCAGCTCTCAAGTTCACAATACTAACGAGCAAGGACTCCCAGCAGAAGAGCAAAAGCTACAGTCTTCACAACCCTGCAAGGAGAGCCATCACTGTGGGTCAGGCTGGATCAGACCAGCACCACTCTACCCCAACCCTGTTCCTGACACAGCTAGTACAGGACAGCAAGGAAAGAGCAGGAGAAGAGGGTGAAATCAGGGGGAATTCAGTTTCATGTTTCTTCATTCCCTTGGAGATGCTAGAGAAGAGCAGGACTGGACCACAGACGAAGGTACACGACAGGACTCTCTCTGCTGACATGCCAAATCCTCCATTTCCACTTTCCCTATATCCAGTGTTCTTTTTGGCACAGACAGCAAGGCACCTGCAGCTCACTGTCCTTGTCCCCTGAAACACTGAAACCCTGGTGAGCCCTCGCACATCCTGGATTTCCAGATGTTCTGGATTCCCAACAAATGTGAAAAATGTCCAGCTTCCCCTTGGATGAGACCTGTAGGTGTGGAAGAAAGGATACATCTAGAGGGAGATCTGCTTAGAGCAGGGTGGAATCTTGCTGTTTGACCTGACTGAAAAATGCACAGCTGACATTGAACAATATCACCTCAGAGCCCATTTATGGAAAAGTTTTGACAAAATGATGATATGACACAAGACTTTAAGCCAATCTGAAGTATAGGGAAAAGTGACAAGTGGGTGCTATAGTGAGAAAGCTTAGGAACACTGTGAAATTTAATAGTACTCCTAAATTGCAGATGAAATGGGACAATTACAGCTTTCTACTTTCAACCAAGGACTCTGTAGACTTTTCAGAATGCTTTCTTCTGTCCCCAAAAAGCTGGTTTTCCTCCATGAGCTGATCTCATGCACGCTGTAACCTCACAGGGTGGTGATGTGGTTAAACATAATGAAACACAGGCACAGGAGTCTCTCACTGGGATCCTACTGGCATTTGGGTGAAGATGTCCACGCGAGTTCAGCTAGTGACTGATGGGGATGCTAAAAAGTAATAGCTTCTAGAGTCATTGGTGTGAGAAGGAGCTGGTACAACATTCTGAAGGGATATATGGTGACTATTAAAGTCAAACTTCTTTAAAGAAACATAACACAAAAAAAAAGATAAGCAATCATTAATGGCAACCCCCACAGCAAGGAGCTGGAATTAGATAATCACTAAGGTGCCTTACAACTCAAACCACTCTATGATTCTGTGAAAATAAAAGAGAAGAAAGCATTTTAAAAACTACTTTTATTCCACTGTAGTTACTGTTGAAGGCCAGAGCTCTTTCACAGCTTTGTTGTCTCAAACCCAGCGAGGTAAAGGTTATACTGTGCTATGTTTGCTCTTTGGGACATTATACTTTCTATTAAAGATATAATCTTGAATGCTTATGAGGTGTTACTTAAGAGGAGAAAGCACACATAGTAGAGGCAGTCATGGGTTACAAATAATAAATAAAGGAGGCAGAGCTGA
This sequence comes from Chloropsis cyanopogon, assembly GCA_013400585.1. Classification (NCBI taxonomy): domain Eukaryota; kingdom Metazoa; phylum Chordata; class Aves; order Passeriformes; family Irenidae; genus Chloropsis; species Chloropsis cyanopogon. The sequence goes on along the minus strand of WEZZ01024808.1, from coordinate 53,454 downwards.
AATGTTATTAAAGACTTTCAGGACTACAAGAAAAAGGGCTTAAATATTGAAGTAATTTCTGAAAGGCTCCTAGAAATATGCATATGGACAAATCATTCAGGAATCTTAGGCTCTGACTGTTTCCTTAGATTTGGCCTTTTCCAAGTATGTTTTCTATGCAAAGTGTCTTTCTGAGCAGCCTCCTTCTGTATTTCTTTAAAATTAAACTTCACGTAACCATTCAAAGCCTCTGAAAGCTCTAGAGATCTTTCGATTTGGAGATAATCCATCTTTTCTGATCATCACAGGAGCAGTTATAGTCAAAAGAAAATAAAAACAGAGCCTACCAGTGTCTGATTGAAGTAAGATCCAGACTCATATTCATTGCACAGATGAGTTTTATCACTTTTTAATGTAGATCATTGTTGCCTAGTTTATTTACTCATATTGCCTTCTGGAAGGAGACTAATCTGGAATATTTTTACAAAAATGCAGTGTTTACATAGGGCTTCTTGATAGAGTCTTTGAAGCCAGGGGGTGCAGCTGGAAGTGTGCTGTCTGTGACATTTGCCATCCGTCGTTTGGGAGCCCCACAGCAGTGACAGTGACCTGCAGCTCCCAGCATCTCGTGGCCCTGGCTGGGCTGAGGGGCTCTGTCAGCTGGCAGGGCTTCAAAGCACTGTTTGAGCAACTTTATAGCAAAACCAGCTAATTACCACAGTCTGCAGCCAAGATGGGCTCTCATATATTATTATATTGTCAAGTAAGAAACTGTGGCATCCTTAAAGATCTGAAGAAATTCCCAAACTAATCACTGTTGTATATACCCAGTTACATAGCAGAACATTAAAACACTGTGATATTTCAAAGCTGGGGGAAAAAAAAAGAATTTAAAAAAAGAAAACCACGAAATACCTGACATCACAAAAATTCATTATAAGGGATCAAAAGCAGCTTTCAATTTGATACCACTACACTGTCCTCCCACACACCCACCAAGCAGGAGCAGCCCTTCCACTGCCAGCCATTGCTCCAGATCCCATCCACCAACATTTCCAACTCCCTTTGTCCTGTGGCCAAGGATTTACTGAGGGAACACAATGCCAGCTATGGGCCGTAGCATTTGCCCCAAGGTAATTCCCTTTAGGGGAGTTATTCACCGCAGTTGTGAGAACAGCACTGGGGGAACACATCCTCACTTCAGCCCACAATCCCAAATCAAAGCTGAGCTGGCACTTTAGGTGGTGACACAGCTCCATCAAAGCACAGAGTCTCTCTGCCACTCTGTCACCATTGACATCAACAGGACCCAACAAATCCTTCACCAACGTGCCCCAATTTTTGTGTGGTGATGTCTGTTAGGGTACCACTTCATGAGCACTATTTCTGACAACCTTCTCACTGGGCAGTGCCATCCAGCCCGCCAGGAATTCTCAGGAACCACAGCAATAACAGTGTCCCAGCACTAACAGGAGGAAGCAGAGATAGCAGAAACTCAATTTAGATAAAGTGATGCGACAAATTGACATCAAACAGGGCCAGCACCTTTGTGCCTTGGTCCCTTGGTAAATACTTCTAAGCCAACATGTTCCTTGCCCTAATTTCCATCCCTCTGAAAATACCAATTTATTGTTGCTTTCAAATCAACTTTCATGTGAAATTCTGAAGCACTTGGCAATAATTCCTGATGAAATTAATTTAATATGGTGCAAATCCTGAAGTATGCACCAGGATACAGAATGAGTTATCTGCCGGTATCTGAGAGCACCTAGCTCAGCACAACTCAAAATGGGACACATGCAGCTGGGCAGCACACAGCTGAGTGAGAACTTCTGTACAGTCAGCCTTAGAGGAGTGCACAGCTGAAGCCATGGAACCAGCTCATCTTGTAGAGGATGGAGAGGAAAATGCTGCCCAGACCTGATGACCCAGAACTGCTTGGGAGAAGGCTGGTGGTGCCACAGACACACAGGTTTCTTCTTGCTTTTTCAATTTCATTCACAAGGTTAAGGATGCTTGGTACTCGTATTTACTGAGAATATGGCCCCAATCACTCCCAGCCCAAGTGGTGAAATGTTATTCTGTATATCCAAATTAATCCTTCTTAGGAAGAAGCTGGAACAAGTTTCTTATGTAAGGGACTTGCATTGCTACTTGCATTTCATGTAAAATGGGACAAATTTATTTCTGCTTTTAAAAAGAAACAGAAAATGCCCCATAGCCCCAGCCTAAAAGCAAAGCAATACTAAATTGAAAAATTTGCTGTGCAGCTCAGGGAATCCCCATAACTTATTCTACTGGAGAGCAGAGTCATGGATTTGCATAGAGACCCAGGAAAGTCACAGAGCTAGGAAGAAATATTCCCTCTTTCACTGGAACAAATACCAGCTACTGGTGCATATCTGTGAGCTGTGAGAGGTAAATGACTCCTGAAGGACTGTGGGCCCTGTACCCACTGTCAATTCAAGGTGCCCTGTGGAGGAAGTGACTTGCAGCAGCATTTGCTCTTCTGGATTGAAGAACAACTCACAGTACAATCATGTAATAACAGTTATTACTTCAATATTCCTTCAAAACAAACCCAATCCCCCACCAGGCTCAGACCTGCAGTGAAAAGGCTCTAATCTCACCTTGCATGCCAGAGCAGGCTGGGACACAGACAGGGCACCAGCTGGTTACAGCACAGTGCCATGGTGGGGTAAAGCTTCTGCTGGGAGGAACTCTGAACACTCCAGCAGCTTTCACATGGCAAATACAGCACCAAGCCCAAGGACAATGGGATATTAATTTACATCCTGACATGTTGCAGCCTAGCAAGAAGGGCAGGGAAAGCAGGCAGAGGGATGAGTTGCTCAAGGATGACTTGGAGATGTTGTGAGGCTCTCTCTGAAAGTCCAGAGAGAGCCTCACCACTGAGTGGCCATTCCCATCTGCACAGAGAACCAGAGGAGAAACAAACCCTGGGGGTTAACAGGGTACAGGGGTGAGGCAGAGAACTGAAACAAGCTGCCTACAGCAGAAACCAGTTCACCCAATTAAAGCCCAGATGAAGCTAAGTCTTGGCTTTAAACTAAGATTTACACTGCTTTTTCTCCCATGTTTCTGAGCCTACAGAAATCTTACCCCATTGCACTCTGTTATTTCTTCATAAAGTGATTAATACAGCTTAGCTTGCCTGAAAGTAGGGAGGAAGACCAGTCTAGTTGGTTCAGAGAACCATGAAGGCTCGTGCGAGACCACATCACATCAGCAGTTCTCTCTTCAGTTCTCTCATAAAACACTGGAAAGCTGCATTGACTTTAACAGCCATGGGCATTTATCTTGGTCACAGCTGTATCAGGTTGCTAAGGCCACAGGAGAGTGAGGGGGAAGGCAACGTGATGCCTGGTGTCACACTGTGCTGCAGTTCAAAGGAAAACAGCTTCTGCACAGGAGAAAGCAATTAGCTGGGAACAACGTTGATGTCCCTCATTGCAGTGTGGGGTAGGAGCCTTGGGCTGCACCCAGTTGTGGCTGGGAGGGCTGACTGAGCAGGCTATCGCCTGGCTAGCTAGGACAGGAAAAACAAACTGCCTCATTTTGTACTTTTACCTCTCACCGTGTCTAAATAACATGTCTGCTCATCTAAGTTCTCTACTTAAACACATATAAATAAGAAGGGAAAAAAAAGTAAAACAGCTACCAGAAAAAAACCCATAGCGAATGAATCAGAGTTGTTAGAGAATATTTTCAGGCACCAATTTAACTGGATGCAAAGACAAGTGCAAGAGCAGCAATCTCAAAATAGCAGTGTTTTACAGGTCATGATGCAGTAGAGCTCACTAACACGGCTGTCACCTCTCAGTGAAGCACAGCTGCTGGGGCTACAGCAGAAATTCACCTGCAGCAATGTAAGGTCTTACCACGGGCTAAGTGTGTGTGTCCATTTATCCAGCTCCCATGAGTTGTGCCGCCTGATGAACTGTCTTACCTGCACCAACCAGCACAGAGCTGGCTGGAGTATGCCTGACATATCTACCTGCCAGGCTTTGTGTCTGCTGCCTTCCCAGAATACCAGTCCTTTTTTTCTTTTGCCTGCTCAGACATGTTTTAAGCAACTTGCTGCAATTCATACCACTTCAGATGGGTCTACCACAGCAGAAGGAAGAACTTGAGTAATACCTGGGAGCAAAGACTACTCTGTAATCTCAGTGCAAAACTCCTTGCCTCATGTATTATCTAAAAAGGTTGTTCACAATGGAGGAGTCAGAGACGAAGTGATTTTCCTTTTCTTTCAATTTTTCTGAAGAGCTTCATGTGACTCCATCCCACAATGACAGTCTGTGCTCGCTGCTCCTCTGAGTGCGTCATTCTCTCCCAGACGGGCTCACTGCGACAGCGAGGGAGGCATCACAAACCAGATTTTAGAGAAAGGGAAACCAGAACATGGAGTCATAAGGTCTCTTCCCCAAGGCCATCTACTGAAACCAGTGACTGCTCTCCTGGCGGGAGTGGAGCTCCCAGCACACGCTGAGTCCCAGAGCCAGCACAGGAAAAGCCATGCTGACAGCCCTCCTCTCAGATTGGGCAACTCCCTCAACAATGCTTTGTCAGAAAGCCTCTCCCCTCGGCACTGCCCCTGAGGATGCTCCCCTGCAGCAGGGAGCTGGGTGCCAGACTCCTGAGCAGCACCAGCAGGGTTTGGGGCACAAGGCTGGCTTTGAACAGTGGGCCAGACACAAGCTCTGATTGTTCCTGCAGCACTGAGCAGGAAACCTTGCTCCAGCAGCCAGAAACCAGGCATTAAAGCACAGAGTACAAAACCTGTTGCCACAGGAGAGGCCTCCAACATGTGGCCCTCCAAGCTGTGATATAGTTAGGGGGCTGTGAAACACTTGTCTTTGTTAGACTGGTCTTTGTTAGAAAGCTTGCAAGCAACATTTATAGCAAAACAGCTGCTGTAAGCTTTGCAAGTCCAGCTGCACACAGAAGTTAAAGGTATAAAGATATAAACAGTAGCTCCAAAACCAATTCATTTTGACTGGAGGAGGTTGGGCAGCTGCAGTGGCAGATCTGAGGGAGCCTCTGGAATAGCAGATGGTTCTGCTATGAAGGCAGGAGCTGGAAGAAGGCATTTGTCCAACCCCCTGCCAGGACAAGCCAAACACAAGTATGTCAGTTCTCAATAGATGAGCAGCCAGAGAGGTTTGGTGCTCTATTGGTTTAAAACCACTTCTTTGGCTACACTGGTGCAAAGCTGTTTGCTGGTCAAGCCTCATAAAAAATATTCCTGAAGTGCAATTTCACTGGGAGAGCCAGAAAACTGGCATTAACTCGCTGCTCTCACTTGGAAGGTGGTACTCCTAATCCCTGAATCCCTGCTGCCTTATTTCTGTTATCAAGAGCTGCCAAGCAGCCCTTGGGGTACAGCCTGCAGCTCCCCCAAGGCAGCCAGGGCTGTGTGACACCGTGCAGGCAGAGGCTGGCACAGGACCCTGGCTCCTGCCCTGCAGCTCAGGTGCACACAGAGGGTGAAGAGGTCTCTCCAGGTGTGCTCTGCCCCCCCAGGCAGCTCCCTGGGGAGGGTGAACTCATCCAGACTCTGTCTGCCTCCACTGCCAGGATTTCTCCTAATCTCAAACATCTGAATACCTGTGTCAAGCACATATGTGCAAGACAATCAACAACACAAGCAGTTGCTGCTGATGTCAAGGTCATCCGAAGCCACATGATTTACATCTACTAGCTAGCAAGCCTGCAGGTCATGTTTGCCTGGAGAAAAAAGAGAGGCAAGAATGAGGATGCATTGTGGGAAGGGTTGCTGACCTGGCAGAGAATAAAGTGCAATTCAGCACCAAAAATAATGGTAACACAAGGAGATCTTTGGAAAGGTTCTCCTGTTATGCCAGTGGGCACCGGAGAGGTGTCAAGAGACAGATTCCTACAGGAGCAAAGCATGTCAGCACATTGTAGAAATTCATCCTGTGGGCACAAACACAGCTACTAAATGCAAAACGTTTGCAAAAACACAAGCTATGGCTAACAGACTGACCACAGCCTGTCCCAGGCCCACCCAGCACTGCCAGGCTGGGCTCACAGAGTGGCTTTGTGCTGACAGAGAGGTGACAGGTTAAGGACACCTGCCTCACCTGATGTGCTTCAGGAAAGCATTTCCCTGAAGCATCTCCTCAAACACTGGGAAATCTGCAGCTGCAACACACACCTCTGTGGGCTTCTGCTGAGGGTGGGAGGAACTTCAGTGGAAAGATGTAACTTTCTGAGATTAGTAGCACTCTTAGTCCAAAAGCAAGAATAAACCTGGACTGGAATATCCTCCTGGACCACCATGTCTTACCAGCAGCTCTCTGCACTGTTCTGTTCTCCAGGTCCCAATCCATGAGCTGAATTTGCACCTTAGTACTGAGTAATTTTTTGCCCTTTACATAATGCAGCACCAACTCCAGTGGCTCCTTGCTCAGAGGGAGAAGGCCTTGGCTTTTGTAAGACTCTGCACAACCCTTTCAAGGGCTCAAATAGGTCAGTGTTTTTCCTAAGCTCCAAACAGAAATGAAAACATAGACAAACTGCTATTTGACCAGCTATGCAAAACAAAACCTCCTTCAGCAGTATGATTTGTGGATTAAAGTTTTTTCCCTGGAGCTCAATGCAACCCAAAAATCTCTTCCGGCGGCTTATCACAATTTAGCTAACTCCAGTCCTTAAAAGACTTCTCTATCTCAGCACACCAAGGAAGGTCTTTGTCAGGGACTTTCCAATAGCCCTTGGCAACCCTGCTGCACGCAGGGCACAGTTCAGGCTACTGAGCTTCACAAAATGTCTGAGATGCCAGAGTGAGAACTCAGGGGTTTGATGTCAGGAACAGAACAAGCCTGGGCATTATTTCACTTTGAAACCCTTTGCTTGTCATCTGGAAACTCAGTGTGTTGTTCCAGAGTCATGGAAAACAGGGGGCTTCACTTGGAGCATGCTGCTCCTCACATCCAGGCTTTGTGAGGTCCTGGAGAGGTGGCAGCAGCTCCCTTGGGTAGACTGGAACTGGCCAGTGAAACAAAAATGACAAAAAACAACTCATAACATCTCTCCTGATTTCCAGCTGCTTCTTCACAGGCTACACTTCTTTTACTGTCCAAGACATGCACGAACACGAGACTAAAATGTGTGCTGTGAATTTGTTGGGAGAAAGCAGACTACAAGCCTGCAGTAATAAAAGACACAGACATTGCTATTAAACATTGTCACAGGCTTTTTTGGCAATTTTTGTCTCTTCATAATAGTGCTATGTCATAACCCTCTCAAAACTCAGAAAATATTATCATGATGTAATCTTACCAGTTTCACAAACAGGAATGAAAATATCTGTGAGTCTGGATAGGCAAACAGAATATTTTCATTATGATTATCTAAAGAACAAGATAAACTCCACAACCTGCAGAAAATGCATTCACATTAACTTATTTGCAATGGAGCTACATATTGTTAAACAACCCAGAATTAGGAGCTCGAGCTCTATGAAAACATACCTATGGGTCCTTGGAAAAGCATATCATCACATAAAAGTACTCATGGCACACACAGAGTTAACCTTTGTGTGCTGCCCTCTCAAACAGAACTGGTTTGAGATGTATTTGTTTAAACAAGTTAAGAGAAATGTCAGAGGCCATTTCACCAACGGCACATGACGACAACCTCCTTCCTCCTTTCTCAGCAGAGAACAATCACACTCTGGGCACCCAGGGCTTACTGATGTTGAGTCAGAGCAGGAAAACCCATCCAGAAAATACATGCAAATGAAGGAGGGAAAAGATAGACATTGTATTCTGTTTTCCCCCTCTTCCTCCTCTCCTGCTGGAAGAGGCCCATGGAAGACTTTGGCACATCAACAGCCTCCTCAGTTCCCACAGCTCCCATGTGGGCACTGCTGGGAAATCGGATGTGTGGACAAATCCTGGTGAAAGTTAACGGCTTCTGGTTATCTCAGGGCAGAACATTGTTTTCCAGGAGCGGCAGGAAGCTGCTTTCCAGGAGCATCAGGAAACAGCACATCATTCAAGGACAGGCTTCTGCACAAAGCACAGGGGCTCTTACATCCATTCCAACACGAGATTTGCCATGACCACGTGGACAAAGCGTTCTGGTGTTTCCCTACAGCCACAGGGGACATGGGAGGCCACCTTCCTTCAGCTTGTAAAGGACCCAGGGCCACACAGATGGATCCATTACCTGTCACAGGGGCTCTGCAGCACCTCTCCAGACTACAAATGGACAAACCGCTCTAAGAGCACCACCAGCCTCCTAACTCTCTAGTTTTTAAGAGCAACGCTTACTCAAAACAAACTAACAAAAGAAACTCTACTTTTGAAATTTCTGATTACATGTTTAACTTTTTATTTTCAGGACAGGATAAATACCAGGTGAGATGCAATGAGTTATTCTGATGCAGTACCATTTAATTTCTTTCAAAAGACTTAGCCATAAATAACTGAATCCTCCCACCTCTTCCAGGAACACCAGCCTGGCTCGAGCCTCAAGAAAAGATGTCACGGGTAGGTCACTGCTAAAGTCAGGAGAGTTCACCTGTTCTCATTAGGGAGAGTAGAGGGTTCTATTGAGTCAGTAGGGGTAATCAGAGAAGCCTATTAAAGCATCTTTTTTCTCCCTGCCACTGCAAGACTATCTCCTGATAGTGTTTTTTATAGTCAACCCCTCTTTCCCATGTATTTTTTTTTAACTTGCTCTCCTAAAATTATCTCAGTTGCTATATTTTGTGTACAGCTTATACTCTAGAAGGAAGTCAGAGGCTGAGCAAGCTGTGTGTGACCCACCTGTACCATGAAATGAGCCAGGAGGCTTTTCTCAGAACTGTGACCCCACCAACATCCCTGGAACCCTGAGCTGCTTTTCCCTGGTGTAAGCACCAGCCACCTTGCAGCTGAAGCCCACTGGATTAGTGTCAGGGCAAGCAAGGGGAAATTTATTAACAAATGAATTCCTGCTATTACAAACCACTTCCACTCCACTACCAGGGCTTTTAAGGGTTCATGACACGATAAGCCATCTCCACTCCCAAGAGAGCAGTTGAAGGCTGGATTTTCATGATTGCTGAGCTTTTACTGCAGCTCCCGTTAGCTGCAGCAGGAGCTGTGAGTGTTCAGCTCCTCCAAAACACCAGTTTGATGAGGGGAGGCAGGGTGCACACCCTGGCTCTGGCAGGAGGCTCCAGATGCAGTCAGTGAGCTTCAAACTGCTGATGTGAGGGCCAAGTGTGAGTGAATGCTCAGGGAAACCTGTTCCAAAGTGTGGCCACGGGCCCTGAGCACGGGGCTGCCCTGAGCAGGGACAGGAACAGGCTGAGAAAAGAAAGGTTTGATTGCAGTCCTTGCCCTGGTCCCTGCAGCTAAGGGCAGCCAGGAGTGCCAGGTCTGGGGTGCCGTGGGACATGTCTGATCACAGCCTCAGCCTGCACCAGTCCATGGCACACCTGGAGAAACAAGCTGATGTGCTTGTGAGGGCTGGAACTCCTGAAACTCCACAGAAGCAGCAATTCCAGACCTACATTTAATTGGCAAGAGGAAGATTTGATAGACATCTGCTTTCAATTAGAAAGTGCTTTAGAGAGAGAACAAACGCTTCAAAGTAACTCTCCTGCATCACCTACAGTTCCTCCTTCTTATCTAAATGCAATATCAGCAACCCAGCTATTGATGCTCCACAGGGATTTAATTATTTGCAAGAAATGACTGTTTGCTGCAGCCAGCAGACAGTGCTGGGTAAGGTCCTCTGGGATCAGACTCCAGGCTGCTTTATGGCTTGACATCAGAAGGAAATCACCTGAAAATAAGTCTTCTTGTACATGATCAGATAAATGCACTTGTCAAGCACAAAGCTGAAAGCTCTTCAGTGAAGAAAAGGCAGCATTATTTTTTTTTTCAAATGCTGATACAAATTATGAAGTCAAAACGAACTCATGAAGCACTTTTCAAGCTCTAGAGTCTGCCAGACTCACACAGACTTCTGTGGGAGGTCTGTTTTGAACAAGGCTATTTTCAGCTATCCACCTGGGGGAAAAAACCTCAACCAAAAAAAAAAAAAAAGGATTTTGTTTCAGTATAATTTAGTTCTTCCATGTGATGCTGACTGCTGTGTAATAGAATTTCCAGAGCTCAGCAAGTGTTTGGGGGTGACTGCAGCCACCCATTCCATGTAACAATACACAACCACAAGAGAAGGATCTGAAATGGCAGTCAAGGGAACCAGAGTGTAGGAAGGTAGGTGTGAAGATGAATGATGACAATAGATGAAACTTGTGGCAAACATGATTTATAGTAGAGAAATTGAATTCTCTTTCTGGGTGAGATTGGTCCCTGTTAGAGGCTCTCCTCCATCACACACACTCAGATACCTGGGACAGCTGGCTGGGCCCAGGAACCCCAGGCCAGAACAGCCCTCACAGCACACTTTGTCCACTTACTTCTTGCACATCCTTGGTACTACATTTGGCAAAGGAAAGGGATTTTACTCCTTCTCTTTCAGAGTTCCTATTGCCACAGAGAAGCTGAAGATCAGCACCAGAGTGATGACAAATTCCAGCAGGGCCAATTCTTTGCTGGTAGCGTAGCCCAAACACTGATGACACAGGAGAAAGTTCCAGCTCACTGCTGGTACTCAAACATCAAAGCACCCCCAGCCCAGACCTTCTGACTGTCAGATGTTTTAGAACCACGTACTAAATATAGTCACGACCCTAAATATAGCCCATGCACTGTCTGCAGAGTGGTGCCTGCACCAGCCAGACAGATTTTGGGTAGCACTGCTGTCATGTGCAGCATAACCAATACCTGCTTATCCCAAACTGCTGCACTCCTGCACAGGCTGCTGTGCTGCACAAACTCAATTTCAGGGTTAACTACAGAACAAAAAGAGTTAGAGCAGCAGGGCTGCTTAGGGCTAACAAGTAAAAATGAAACGACATTAAGGAGATAACCTGGGATCAAGTTACCAGGCAGAAAGAAGGATGGATGAAGAGTCCTTGCACCTACACTGGCTTCCCCCTCAGAAAATAAGGCAAGCACCATTTCACACAGCTCTCTCCTGACTCTTCTGGAGCCACTTGCCAATGGCAAGCCGAAAGGCTGGTGCAGCCCCGGGCAGGAGGCACAGCCTCACATTCCCAACGCTCGGAGCCAGCCTCCCTTCCGCCCTGGGGGCATCTCAGGCCAAATAAAACACTCAACATTTCCCAGCAAGACTGGCATACATCAGGAATGTGATGGTCAAAGGAGCAGCACACTAACCTTGAAGTCCTTCCCGCAGAAGCTGTGGATGGTAGGTTTATGAAAGCTGGGCCCTTTCACTTTCTGTGCAAGCTGGTTTTAATTCTTGCAAATTAAATTCTCTACCCACTGTATTACTGAAACTGGAGCAGCCTGGTCCAGGAGAAACACATGCTCAACAGCACCAAGTCTTGCTCCTATAAAGAGAAAGAGCAAAACCAAATTAAACTCCTCTACTACACGAAGTTGCACCTTTTCTGTGTACAGATATTAAATATTTTGGAGGATGTCTCTGTAAATTGGTGTGGGAAACTGGCACAATGATAATTTTATTACTTTTTTTCTGAATCTGCAATTCTTGTGCACTGCTCTATTTACTAATACAAGGCAATAAGACACTAGAAAAACTCCACCACAAGCAACCCAAAAGTTCTGATGGGCGAGGCTTCTCCAAAGAAATCTGCCACAAAATGGTCTGACCAGCCTGTACAAGGGCTGCCGGAGTTGCTGCCATGACTTGCACATACAAGGACTTTAAACCTGATTGCTACTGTAATGAGGAATCATTGTGTAACTGAGGAGCCTTGCAAACGAAGTATCGTGGGCAAAGGGATCACCCTCCACTAATTTTTCAGTTCCCTGCTCATTTTTTCACTGCTGCAACTTCAGTCCCCAGAGAAGGACCAGAAACACCCCAAGGTAATGACCCAGCTAAGCATGACTGTATTTATAGCACTATTATTTCCCCTTTAGTACATTTTGGAGTACAGAGAGAGCAATTAGACCCCTCGAGGATTATTTTCCAAAATTGTACTATAAATATTTATCTGACTGACTCAATTTTAGCTTTACCTAGGTCTTTCAGGGACACGGAGTGGGCCTTAGCTTGGGAAAGCAGAGAAGCAGCACAACACGACCTTCTCGTGTTGCAGCTTCCCCGTTCTCCAGCTGGGTTGCGTTACCTGTGGAAACCGGCCCGGCCCCGCAGCGCCCCTGCTTTTCCCAGAACCAATCCCAGGACTCTCAGTCCCTGGGGAATGCTGCATTTACTGCTGAACTTGATAACAGAGAAGGTAGCATGCTCCATCTTACCTAAAACCCTTTGCCATGACATTGAAAACTTGGCACTGCCCGAACTGGTATCACTGCAAAGAGGTAACTCCTAGTGCAGTACATTCTCTGAGACAAAAATGTTCGTTCAGCTACTAACACAAAAGAAAAATAAAATCCTGGTCCCAGTCATATCTTGGTAGTAAATTGCAAGTCAGAATAACAACAGACCTTCTGGAGCTTGCCTTGAATGTCTGCAGCGGTGCCTGTGCCCCACACCTGTGACCCACAAACTCGCGAGCAGCTCCCTTCTCCAGCACGGCTTCCCACCAGAGGCCAGATCCCACCCAGGAGCCTCGACCCCAGCTAACCTGGCACACCTGTGGGAAGTGTGGGAAGGTGGCCCAGCTTTCTAGACCCATCCTTCCCAAAGAGGGGCAGCAGCTGCCCCTCCCGACCATGGCACACTGAGATTGGCACTGCTGCACTCCTGCTCTGTCCCGCGGCTTGCAGGCAGCCCCAGGGCTGGCAGAGACCCCGATTCAGGGCCGTGGTGAGCACCCCGTGCTCCCGGAGGAGAATCCCGCAGTGCCACTGCCCTGCTGCACACACACAGTGCCAGCTGCAGGAGGGAGCCCGGGCACCGCGGGCTGGGACAAGGATTAGCGAATCCTTGGGGAATCCAAGGGGAAGAGCAGCACCAGCTCCGAAACACCCACCTGAGGAAGCAGAGCATCAGCTCCAGCCCTGAAGAGCCACCGGGGCTCGGCTAAGCCTGCCCAGCCATCGCTCCCAGGGCGTCCCGGTGTCTCGGCTGCCTCTGGATGGGTTTCCCCGGCTGCAGTTTCCCAGCTCCGCGGGTGCCGCTGCCCGAGGGTGCTGAGGCGGCCCAGCAGGGTCTCCTCGGCTGCTAACGACAAATTTACCCTAACAATGAACTCAAACGCTCAGTACGGGACACACATTTACACACTGCTTCACTGCCGGGAGGAAAGATCAAGGAGGAGTGGGATGAACTGAAAAAGTAAGCAATAGTTAAACAACCTCAGAGCTGCATCCCTGTGCAGCACTGCAAAGAAACCATGAGGCTAGATGAGGAAAAGAACCCCAAATTAACTGACCTGCTGTGAAACCGAAATCAGCCGCCCCAGTTCCTGGTGTCAGTTTGTGGGAGGCACTTCGCAGTACAAGGGCAGCCTGAGTTGGATGTGGTGGCAGGTTG
>WEZZ01024808.1:19653-35887 GCA_013400585.1 Chloropsis cyanopogon | reverse complement strand
TTTTTTTTTTTTTTTTTTTTTTTAATGCAAGTTTTCAGTTTATTTTACAGCCCCCTTTGTTGCCAGTTTTAAAACACATATATTTATATGGCTTGGAAAGAACCATCTGGAATAACGATTTGAAAAACACATCCTTCTGGCAGACAACTTGTGTATTTCTGAGTAATTAGGGTGCTTATAGAAAGCCAGGGCATGCCTGGGTTTTTTTATTTGTGAACCCACTCTTCATTAATTGCCACATTTCCCGAAGAGCAAGAAATAACATTCAGCCTCTCTGAGCCTTGGCTGCAGCAGCCCCTGTGTGAGAGGCCAGGATCTGACCCAGCTCCGAGGGCAGGGACCCCCAGCCCTCCTGCACCCTCCTCTGCAGGCTCTGCCCCAGGGCAGGTGGGCCCTGCAAAGGCAGCTGCACATTCAGACACACCCAGCTTCACCCAACAGAGCCCCTCTGTGAGATTAAACACCTGCTGGGAATTCTGACCCTTCCCTGCTTCCAAAGCAACAAGACTTTCCCCCCTCTCTTTAATTTCAGACTTCCTTTAATCTTAAAGCTTTTCAGGTTTTTGAAACAACATGGTGTAAGAAAAACCTAAAAGCTGGACTTGTTCAAGATCAAAGTCCTTCGAAAAGCCAATCTACCTAAAATCTCTAATAACTTTGAAAAGGCCATATACTCTATAAAATTTTACAGTCATAGTCTGCTGGGAAAAAAAAAAGTTTGGTCAGAGTTCAGCCAATGCAATACACCAGTCCTAAACCACTGCCAAAGATCCTCACACAGCTCAAATGTGACATCTTAACTGTGTCAAAAAGCTGGAGATCTCATTTCCAGATCCCTGGAATAGAGCTGATCTGCCAGCACACCTTGGATGAGTTGTGTAACAAAAAACCTGTTTGGCCCGGGAAAGTCTGAAGAGATCTAATAAATTGTGAAAGGAAGGCAAGAAGGAAAACAAAAACAGGGGTAAAGAGAGGCTCAAAAGGAGTCCATGACACTCAAAATAATTTCTTTCCCTAAACAAGCTTCCTTCCAGCTTATCTGGGAGTCATATTTCTGTACAGGAAAGTGAGTGTCAGATGTAAACTACTGTCATACCCAATGCTATATCCAAACTGTGAACTGTCCCAAACATCCAGGGCAGCACTCCCAACCTTTTCCAACCCACAGCCTCAATTCTTGACAGTAGCATGAGCTCATCTGCATTTCCTACAGAAGCCTCTTCCCAGCCTTCCAGCTCCTCTTAGTTACATGCTGTGGATCTCTGGCAATCACTTCAGAGACAGAAATCAGACTTAAAAATGCTGCTCCACACAGTGTGTGACTTAAGCAGAGGTGTAAGTATTTGTAAGGAACACACTGCAATCACAATACTTTGCACATTTATGTAATTCCCATCACGTAAATCTAGAATGCCCTTAATAAATGTCATTGCACATGTATTAAGGACATTTAAATGGCTTGAAAAATCTCAGATAATCCAGTTCACTCAAAAATTTTGCTGGCTAACTAAAGGGAAACTTGTCCCAAGAAAAAATAGGAGCAGCGGCAGTAATCAGCTGAGGAAAACAGCAGCCCTGATGTCCAGCAAAGTGCTAAATTACCAAGTGACTCAAGTCTTCAAACTGGCAGTGCAGCATTCGGAAATTTATCTTCCCCAATATCTAGCAATGCTGTGCTGTGGCAGGACTAAATCTTAGACAACCACATCCATGGTGCTGCCTGCTACATGCCAGCCGCTGCTCAGGTTTAGTGTTTGAGAAAGTCTGAGAGCCAGAATAATCCTATTTATTTCTGAGAGATCAAACAGGATTTGCAAAAGGGTAACATATCCACAGATTAGTGAAATGTTCTCAGTTTAAATGTGGTCACTTTGTAATCATGTCCAGTAAGTATTTGACCACAAGAGATATGAGAAGTGGAAAATACAGATTCATATACATGGATATATGTGAAAAAAACCTGGGAGTGGTATTCATAAAACACCAATCCCTCCTTATCTATCCCTCATGAATTTTGACTCACTCATACAGGAAGGT
Organism: Chloropsis cyanopogon; assembly: GCA_013400585.1. Lineage (NCBI taxonomy): Eukaryota > Metazoa > Chordata > Aves > Passeriformes > Irenidae > Chloropsis > Chloropsis cyanopogon. The sequence goes on along the minus strand of WEZZ01024808.1, from coordinate 33,850 downwards.
TCCTCTGCTATGAGCGAAGGGAACAACCAACAGCTCACAGCATCTCCTTAGCACAGAAAGAACCAACATTCTCTAGTGATTGACTTCTCTAAACAAGATTTTCTATGGGAGCAGGAACTTCAGGACTCTCTCAAAGCAGCAGTTGTTTAGAAAGATACAGTCCAAGCTGGTATTATCCACAATTAATTCATAATGAATCTAAGATGATGCCCAGCTGCAAGTGCCCCACAGCCAGCAGAGCCATGGAGGGGAGCACCCTGCAGCCTCCACCTGCCTCGAGGGGCAGAGGGGCTGATCTCTGGAGACCAGCTCAGACACGAGGAAAGGGGGGAGGCTGTCTCAGGGAAGCTCAGCTTGGACATTAAGAAAGGGTTCCTCACCCAGAGGATGGGCACTGGACCAGGCTCCACAGGGAAGTGGTCACAGCACCGAGCCTGACAGAGTTCCAAAAGTGTTTGATTGCTCTTAGTCCTGTGGTTTAGTTTTAAGCAGCTCTGTGAGGAGCAGTGAGTTGGACTCACCAGTCCTTGTGGCTCCCTCCCAGCCCGAGATCCCCTGTGATTCCATCTGCCCAACCACAGCTACAGCAAGTACCTGCTCTGAAGAGCTCCCCAGAGCTCACTGTCAACAAGGGTCTTAACAAGGGCTTAGGTGTGAAACTTCCAGGCCTTTGCTCCTCATTCCTTGTGCCCTGACAGGACTGTGAAAACAGCAGTATCAATCACTCAGCTCACAGCAGAAAAGCCTTCACCCAAGGCAACTGTGAGCCCACTGCCTCCAAAAGAAACTGCAGCCCCTTGGATGATGATAAAACACCGTGCAGTGGACTGAGCTGAGTGTTTGCAGCATCACAGCCCTGGCGTGAGCTGAGGGCAGGAAGGAGCCCTTCTGGAGGAGCTCTCTATAACGCTCTTATTCTAAAAGCAAAAACCAGCCATTTGCAAGTGGAGATCTGACAAAACATCACCCAACCAGTCACAGCAGACACAAACCTAATTATCAACCAGACAAGCATCATAAATAACCTAAATAGATGCACAGATGTTACCTCTGTGATAAGAACACAGGCAGTTAGAGCTGCAGAAAACTCTTGAGCTCTTTCAGTCACTACAGGACAACACCTGATATCTTTGAATATTCATTCCCCTGCCCCATATTTTTTTCATCCCTCTGAAATTAAGGATATTTAAAATTAGATGGGGCTATTTTAATACCCTTCAAACACTTTTATTCACAGCAACATCCTATCCAGCATGTCTACAGTAAGAGCAGCCAGATCCAATTAGCTGGCTGTCAAGATAAAAGTCAATACATTCCCAATCTATTCCCACTATCCATGACTGCAAGAGCAGGAGGTGCCCTTGGGTTTATTTGAAGATGTAATCCCATCATGGAGTACCTTGGGTCAGTGGGTAGCAGTGCTTTCAGGGTGCTGTGCTCAGCTGGGCTGCTCTTCCCTGACCTGAGGGCCACACAAACTCCCAGAAGATCCCAGCGCCAGGGCTCGCTCCCTGAGTCACTCCCTGGGCTCTGACAGCCCCTGTTCAAACCTGCCCTGTGGCAGCTGCGTTGCTGTTTCCTGGCTTGTTTGGCAAATTTTTGGAAAGGTTTCAGTCCAGACCTGAAATGAACACAGACAGTGACCAGGCACAGCCTGTAACTGCACACTGCACTGAGTGCTGAAATAAAGCCTCTTTTGTCCTGATAACTTCAGAGAACATCTAGTAATAAATTCCTGTACTTTCCACTGCAGATACTTGTCTTTCTTCCCAAGAAAGCTTCATTTGCACATCGTACATAGGAAGGAGAAAACTTATTTCCTCAGGGAATCTGCCCCCCCACCACCTGAGTAGAATTTTGCTTTCACAGCAAGTGGCAGGCAGTGAGAGGTCAGGGCTGAGTTCTCTTGACACTGTGCAACACACCTGACTCTTTTATTAACTCACCATAAGTACTCACCAGGCACTAGAACAGGCTTTATGCACCCTCATTCCATAGACAAACAGACTGGGAGGCTGAGAAAAGGGAGAGCAAAAACTGTCTTTGAGTAAAATAAAACCATACATTAGACCCACAACTAAAAAAATACTGGGCATAAGGCTAAGTTCATTCAAGTGACTTTAATTACAAGATGATTGTTAAACCAAGTTAAGCTGAGAAAACACTTTCTGAAAGTCTACATTTAAATAAGACTTTAAAAGAGCAATTTACAAAAGACGACAGTGTAAAAAATTCCTTCTTTTCATCTTTGTAATCCACAAAAAGCCTCATTTTTGGAAGCCAAAGTGGACCACTTAGTAAAGGCTTAGTCAGCACCAAACTTACGAAAGTGATTAAAACCTTTTCACTCTTAGGAGTGTAGTAAAAATAAAAATAGCCAACATTTCCATTAAACTGATATAAAAGTAAACACATTACCAGTGAAATGATGCTGTTTCCATATGCCAAATTTGTTGTTTTAGAGGTATCTGGGAGGCTTTTATGTGAAAGTACAGCATGTTACATCCATATAGAATGAGTCCCTTCCTAAACAGCTGGCTTATTCCTGAGAAGGTTACCAGTGGAGAGCAGGTAACCTCATGTAAGGAACCAGCAGAGGTCTAAGCTAAGAGGATTACAGGGTCAAAATTCCAGCAGCTGGAGGACTTTATCCGCACATTGAAGAGGCACAGAAACTCTCAGATGTTTAAGTATAAAAAAAAAAGAAGTTTCTCAGGCACTCAGACTTCCAAACTGAAATTTTTCACTTTTCCTTACTCACAGTCTCCACTGCAGTCAGCTGCTCAGCAGAATATATTAACACATGCAGAGCTCCGTGCTCTGCAGCCAGAAGGCTCCTGTGCCTTCCAGACAGAAGTGGAGGCAGAGCATTGTGGCAAACAACTATCCTAGTGAAAGACAACAAAAGCAAGATGTCCAGGTTGAAAGCTCTACCTCAAAGAGCCAGGGAATGTCACAAGCAAAACACTATGAGGCACTTTCTCTCTTCTGTTTTAGAAAAAAAAAGCCAAATTCAGTGTGGCAGGAGAGAGATGGGGACCAGTCCCTCTTCAATAACTACCAGCTACTTTATTTCAGCTGGTGTAACACAAATCCACATCATAAACTTTGCACAGCATCACTCAATGGTTTTGTTTATAGGGGAGCTCAGCTACTTCTGCATTCTCAACTTTCAGGCTCTGCAGGACTGTGTGAGAAGTCAGCAAAAAGAGCAGCACAGGTAACATATGAACGCTCTCTCATCAGTGAGAAAAACTGCACATGGGTAGTTCATCTCTGAAAAAAAGAGTGGAAAAGTTCAGTAATTTTTTCTACTGTTTTACAGCTGGTATTGTATTGTCAGATAAGGTGTTTACAGAAAGTGTAAAAAATGGTTCTGTCCAGAACATTCTCCTCCAGTGACGTCCCAGCTAAACAAAGCCATTTATAAAACCTACCAGAAACAAGAGGAAATGGCACCATAAGAATTGTATGTGATTCTGAGACACAATTGTCATGTTGCATCTTTTGCACTGTGATTCATTTCAACTTTTGAAGGAGACTTTCAGCTCTGCTGGCAGAAATGTCAGTTTTGTTGAAATAAGTGCTTTTACTCTGACATTTACATCACTAACACATGACTATTATTATTGTTGTTATTATTATTATTATTGCTCAGGCTAGATTCATTCTGGACTTCAGTGCATGAAAAATAAATGTCTTATGTGATCAGTTAACTGTGAAGTTCATGCAGTTAAAATGATTTACTCAAACATGGCAAGAATTATTTTTAGTCAGCAAATTATACCAGCACAGTAATGTACTGTCCAGTAAACAGGAAATAAGGAATACCTAGAGAAGAAACAGAGTTGTACTGTACCACTGTATGCTCTTAGCAAGCTCTACCATCAAACCCTTGTTGGGCAAACTTCTCATTTAAGCATTCCACAGAGATTAGCATGGCTTCTCCTAATGAACTCACTAAGTTAATGACCAATTCACTTGGTAACCAGCTACTACAGTTCTCAAAACTGAAATGCACTGTGCAAGATAAAAATCAGCACTGTTATGATCCCTGGTGCAACATCTGCTGCAATGAGACAAAACTCTTAAGAGTCAAAGGAAGTCAAAAAAACTTTATTCACACCAGAAACGCAGGCTTGGGAATTTTCCTTTATCAAAATAAGCCCCTTATGGTTACTTACATCTGTGCCCTAACAGAACTGTACAATATATATAAACATATATATAGAAAAAAACAACAACAAAAAAATCAACTGCTGCGCTTCTTTAATATTAATCATCATCTTCTTCCTCTTCATCACTAATCACGTATTTCTTAGGCTTCTTACTTGCTTTGTCATCATCATCTGCTTTTCTCTTTCCAGAAGGTTCACCTTCCTAAAGGCAAAAAAAGGACAAAAATAAACCACCATACGTTTCTAGCTAAAGCAGAAAAAATACAGATCAACAACAAGAAGACCTCCAAGTCCTTCTTGTAAGAAAAGCAAAATTACTAGTTCTTGTTTTTGCATTCTGTGCCAGTCCTTACCCTCAGCACTGAGTGGCTGCTCCCAGTGTCACCCCCCGACCAGGAGGGCCCAGGAAGCTGCAGCTCCATCCCCTTGCTGGCCCTGCATCCACACCTGCTCTGCCTGAGCACGGCATGCACAGAGTCTCTGCATTATCTGCATTTACAGCATGTGCAGGGGCACTCTCAGCAGGACACCTCCTCGAATTTGCAGTGAGTTCCCCAGCACACAGACACATTCCCTTCAGGCAGCCCCTGCAGCTTTGCTAAGTTTTCAGACTATCTATACCTGTATGGCCTGAATCAGAGCTACTGAAGCAAAGAAGAAATTCAGGACGTAGGCAGGCATTTTGTTCATCAGAAAGACAAAACTAAACTAACCACTCTCTGGCATAAAGAAAAAAAATCAGGAGGAATCACTGGCACTCAGAATCAACACCAGTTAACAGTCCAAGAAATGTAACAGTTTATAGTTTATGAGGCTTCAAAGAGCTGGTCAAAGGAACTCAAATCACTGAGTTAATTACCTGCTTACAAGCAATACCATAAAGACTTTTATAGGGTTGATGTTCAGTTTTTAGTTCATGGAGTCAAGAGGTTGATTTCTGCTCCATGTACATTTCTACCAGTTCAGTTTGAATCATCCTTCCAAACATTTTAGATCACGAGTTGCTCATGCAAAACTCATCAATAGTGACATGAGGAACAAGTTGTAATTCAACTATTGTTGAAAAAGAAGTGTATCTTTAAAAATACTCTCAGGTCTAAGTAACCTCATCCCTTTTTCCATTTGTTGGTTTTGGAAGTGTGGGTTTGTTTTATTTTTTTTTCTTTTAAAACAACTTGCTTGGATTTTAAGGAGGAAAGATTGAGTTCTAGAACTTTAGTGTTTCAGAACTCTAAGGAATAATTATTTATCCGAAAGCATTTGATTCTGTATTAACGTATTAAGTACGTACCGGGAGAATCGCAGTTACGAAGGAATTTTAAGCATGGAAAACAGAAATTAACAGGGGTGGGAATCTCAATGATAGCTTCTTCCTCAGAACAAACATTCTCCTGTAATCTAGCTGGGCTATTGTTCAGTGAGTCATCTTCCTGTTCAGCAGAATATCCCCATTAACTGCAGCAACAGTGAAACTAGTTGCTGTGTGGCCATAAAGTATATTATTAATAACAGGCTGACATTTGCAGTAACGGTAACAAATTGTTATCAGCACCAAGATTTGTGCTGTGCTGTTGAGTGACAGCAGGTAAAAGCAAGTGCACAAGGAAGCCAGAGTTGCTTCCACATGTGTGGGTGTGCACTGAACACCACACTCCCCCTGCGGGGACTGAACAGGAACTCGAGCACCGCTGGGGTTTTCTGTGACACTGCAGCACCACTCCAAGGCCCCAGAGGAGCATTACCTCCCAGTCACTCCTTAAAATGGAGGCTGCTGCTCCTCAAGCAGCAGAGCAACGCTGCTGATTAGACAGACCTTTTCTTCTGAGAGAATGGAACTGCCAAGTCCTCACATTGCTGTATCATGAACTAACACATCTAGTAAGAGTCTTAAACAATTCAATTTCTACTAACAAACGCTCAGGGCTCACAAAATTACAGTTTTGTCTACATGGCTCACTATGGCTGTTATATCTTCTGAAATATTAAATTCTCCTGATGTATAATAAAAAGCCAGGAATCTATGTCTTTAGAAGACAAAACTGATTTTTACTTCCGCTTCACATTACAACGCCTGTTAGTGCAAATAACTCAGCTGACTCTGTAAGAGCACCGAGAACCTGCATTCAGCACACAAAAACACCCAAGGGGCTGGGGAGTGAGGCCTCCCAGGGACTTCGCAGGAAACACAGTACAGAAATGAAAATGAGAGAAGCTTACTCCTTGTGTAGCACTGCAGTGCTGTATCAGCAGTGACAGGACTTGAACTAAACCTCAAATGCAATGTTCACAAATACTCATTTAATAAGACCCAGCAGTCATAAATCACAAACCAATAAAACACCATTTTAGATTAGGAAACAGCACTACTGCTGTAGCTAACAGTTAATTTGATCAGGGTCCAATGTTTCAGATGATGCTGGGGTGATGGAAAATGTATGTTTATAGCAATGGGCAGTAAGTCTTTTTAACTCAGTTTTTTAACTCTTCTATTTAAAAAGAGCAGAAATACTATGTGAAAATGCTTCCACTATTTCCATAATAAAGAGGAGAGGACCATGTAACTTAGGTAACACTGCACTAGGATTCCAATATTAAGTCTTCTTACTCCGTGCATAATTTTGCTAAAGTCATTTTACATAACTCTGCATAAATTTTTCCATCTTTAAATCAGCAATAACAATAGTGTCCTCCTTTGGGAATCACTCAGGTCTGTGAACTAATGCAGTGCATAAGAAATTGGTGATTAATTACCATGGAAAGCATGCCAAGTCAAATAACACATTCATCACAGCGTAAATGAAACCACATAAGTCCCAAGTTTAAACACTAGATTTAGTGAAGGAAATGTTCCTCATTAAAAATGAGCACCTTAGGGACAAAGTCCTTCTCTTACCTCATCACTATTAAGTTTCTTTGCCTTGAGTAGTCTTTGGGTTTTATCTTCATCTGAGCCTTCGTCACTGTCAGAAGAGTAGATTCTAGCACGCTCCTCTGCACATTCCAGAAAAAAATAAAAAGACAAATATGTTTTTCTGAAACTGGTGAGGAAGAGAGAATATTAAAGATGTCTTACATTTAGCGCCACAAAATGTTTGCAGAATCTAAGTCCAGAGTAAACAAAATAACCTTTACAAACCGAATTAACGTCTCTTCACGTATCAAATGAACTGGCAAAATCCTATCTCACCAAGGCTCTCCTGTGCAATTACCCTGTCTGAATCACACAGGCCTTAATGACATGCTGTTAAGGTTTATGATTACCTCTGATGCCACCTTTGTATCTGTTTTTGATAGCTGCCAGACTGATTGCATCATCCCCCTCGTCCTCCTCGTCGTAGCGGTCGGGCTCCAGGTAACTGGCGCTCAGCCCCCGCTGGTGCTGCTTCTCCCGCATCCGGCGCTGCTGCGACTCCCTGCGGATGGAAGCCCTCAGCCTCTCCTCTTCTTTCTGGCCAAACAAACAAGCCACATACTGAGGGATAAAAAACCCCCAAACCACCTCAAGAGCACCTCCTATTCTACTGTAGCTTTTGAAACACTAACACAGCAGTGTAAAGGCTGCTAATATTCTCCTTGATTTGTCATCTGCAAGGTTAAGCAAGCCACACCCATGGCTTGTAAGTCTTGCTTAAAACTCCAAAACATTACTGTTTTTCATAAATCATAGAATATTCAAAAATGTTCACCTCTACTACAGTTGTGATAATTAAGATTAAACCAGCAGATCAGAGAGTTCCATGCCACAATACCTTGATCATTTCTGTGCGCTGAGACTCTGGATCACGGCCTGCCATTGGCAAAATGCGAATTTTCTGGGTCTTTGAACATCTGTCTGCCAGAGACAGAGTCATCTTCCTGTGAGTGGCACTGTCTGTAGAGTGTGGCCTGGTAAAAAATTGCTAGGGGTTAAAAACTTTTTAAGGAACATATCCATTTTCAAAAGACAATGGTAGGGCCAGCGTACTTGAGAATTCAGACATTCATCTGCACAAAAGTAAAAGCATCAACCTTTTTAAAAAGTATTTATGTGCACTGTAACAGCTACTGGAGACAGCAAGCCTTCTCTCAGTAAAATCACCAGTCCAGCCATTAACAGTTGGACTCAAAGATCTCTAAGGCCTTTTTTACTCTTCATGATGCTACAATCCTACAACCTTTGACCCTTATCAACCTAAACAACCATCCTCACAGTTCACATCAATATCTCAAGAACCAGTTGCCATCTTGACAGCAACTCTACCTCAGACTAAATATTAATTTCAAGGAATAGTAATATTTTTTCTGACTCAAATGAGGACTTGCATGTAAAAATGCAAATTAAAACATATATACAAAAAACCTATATGTAGACTACATAATGCAGGAAATGGCACATTAACATTCCCAACTTAGACACCTAATGTAGGACAAATCTTACTGAAAAGCTGAGTTTGGAAAACAGCACCTTCTTACTAACCAGTGAAGCTCTGAAGCTTTACAAACTGGTATACCTAATCTTTATACACTAGTTACAACACTTAATTACAAAAACAGCATCAACATTTGATATAGAACAGAAGTTTACCTGAAGGTTAACTTGGTCTTGAACACAGCCTGTCCCTGCAGGCCTGTCCCTTGTCTGATGAACAAATGGTTGTGATCTCCTTGTAGCGGCGCCTTGTACACGTCAAAGACCTCATTGCCCAAGTGGAGGGACATGCTTAAAAGAGATTCCCACATCAGTTACTTGATAAAGCCACTGCAGTCTACTTTTTGCCTCACTTCTAAATGGAGAAAGCCTTCATGCTTCCTTTTTATATCTAGCCAATAATTATATTTCAATCTAAACTAAGCAGAGCAAAAACCTTTCAAAGCACTGAGACTAAAATAATTTGTACCATGCAGAACTGATGTCAAAGTTTGCTGACCTTCCAATTTTGCATGTCACTGAAAGAACAACTGCATTACTTCAGTAAGAGAGTGCAAACTAACCTCCCATCTGACCATTTAACTATCCGTGCATTACTTTCTCTGATCTCATTCCCTTCCTCATCTCGTCGCATCCGCCATCGTATTGTGTTTTCTACCTGTAGAGGAAAAAAAAGTTTTTCCAGCTCACAAGGAATACTGTGGTAAAACATACTCTATATAGGTCAAGAATTGCAGTTAGAAAGGCTTGATAATTTGTGGCATAATGAAAAGAAATAAAGGTGAAAAGTATTGCTTTTATAGGTGAAATGCTGCTGTCAAGCTTTTTAAAAATTTATGACTAAAATAGATCAACTTTCCTCAGTGCCCACACTTTCATAACCTGAAAACTCAAAACACCATTCCAAAACATCTGAAATAGACTTTGAAGGAAAATGCCTAGGTGAGTGTAAAAGACAAAAGGAAAATCAATATTATACCTTGAGTTTTAACCTAGTTCTACCTTCTTCATCAAGCATCTCCTCATCTTCAAATTCATCTTCATAATACTGGGGATCAAAAGGTCTGCAAGGAATTTTACAACACATTCTTTATTCTTCTAAGAAAATTAATCCAGATTATTGCAGAGTTGTACAAGTTAACAGGTGCTTGAGAGGTTTAGATTATTCCCTGCCCACAACAGCAGGCACTGCAGTGGGACAGCTCTTTCTGCAGCCAGGAAATTCACTGCACTAATTCCCAGCCTGGGGCCCCACCCAAGTGTCCTCTCTACCATCAGCTACAGAGTAACTTTCACACTCTCTGAATGCTCCAGCTGAAGAAAACAATCTGCTTCAGAAAATTCTGTTTCCTTTTATCAGCATGATGAGGGTTAAGCATGGAACAAAAAATATATGAGAGTGTATAGAGAAAATAAAACAAGAAGAAATATCTTACAAATGAGGTGAATCGGGGATTTTCTAAGAGCACAGTCTTTGTTGTTTTTTTGTTTTGATTGTTTGTTTTTATCTCAGTCTCAAAAACTACCAAAGAGAAAGGAAGATAAGATTGTTTTTCCTCTCTTCCACCAAAAAATCCCATGACTGTGCCACAAAATATTTGCAGAACCAAGTGAGTGAGTGGGGGGAACCCTTTCCCTAACCTCCTTCCTAACAGTTCCTAGGCTGCTGCAAGGGAAAAGTGATGGACTCTGCGACTGCAATTCTATTTTCAGGGCTGTCTGACCTCCAGAGATCACCAGGACTTCTCTCACTGGCAGCAGCCACTACCCAGATTTGGAACAGTTCTCCCCTGAAACAGCCTGGGGTCCCAGCCCAGGGAGAGTGACTGAGCTGAGGTGTGAGCCCAACAAGGCTGTGCTGCCAGCTAAAACTGCTCCTTGGGAACAAGGCAGGAAAACACTCAGATCCAACAGCATGGTGCTGCAAGTGCTGAAGGAGGCCTTCAGGGCCAAACCTAACATCACAAACAATTCTAATAATTGATTTTGCTTGTCCTTAGGCATTCCAGTAAATGTCTTCAGTTTGGGTTAGATGAATAGGAAAACAAGTAACCAGACTCTTCATAAATAGTATATCTAACATACACAAATAAAAAAGGCCTTATTCTGAAATTCAAAATGATGTTTTTAATCACTGGAAAGTGCGTAAAGGTTGGTGCGTTCACCTTTCACGTCTCTGAGAGCCTAAAGTTATGCTTACAATTCAACTGATAGCATGTGCTTGCAATTAAACCACATTTTTGCCTGGTTTTTACAGATAATAAGTTATTCAATTGAGCTGAAACCCAACTTCATAATAAAATTACCTGATTAGAAAACAACATCCATTACTATTGACTAATCACAACCAAAAATATGCATGTTAATGTCAACAACTTAAAATGGAGTAAACACATTTAGCTGTATTACTAAACAAAAGCAGTATAGGGAAACACTAAAAGACTTTACAACACAGTCCTGTATTTCACGTGTGATTACCTGGGCTCCACACTGAGGAAGTTGGGCAGCTTCACAAAATACAAATCATTACCCAAGTCTGTGTTTACTTTTGGTATTTCTACCTCTATTCTGGTCTCTGGAATAGGCTCTTCTTCCTGCTGCTCTTGACTCAGTCCATTCTCATCCTAATGACAAAAAAGAACAGGAGCATAAGTGAAAAAAAAAAAATCTATCTGGCTACTGCTGCTCTAATAATTATGTTTTGCTGAAAGAAAAGTTATTCATATGCACAGAGAGATCAGGATGATTTGGATAGAAGAATTCAGGCATTTCCACTGAAAGGAATGCAACTCAGCATTGTCATGTGGCACTTTAAGTGACTGCAAGCACCAGCGCAAACTCAAGAGACCAAAGACAATAAAGAACAAAGCAGCCAACAGTTCTCAGCTGAGCACTGGAGATTGGGAGACACCTTCTACAAGATTAAAGAAGGCATTTTTATCTCTTATTAATAAAAGATAAAAAATTATCATAAAACCAAAAATATTTCTCAAATAGCTGCAATAAGGTACCAAAGACAGCTATGGCTTTGCATTTTATACTTGGTAGCAATCAAACTATTCTTTATATTTGTATAAGTACAAAAAGTGGAGCAGGGATGGGAGAAGGCACATAAACCTGATATTGCTATGTGTAAAATTTTAATAATTCTTCCAGCTGGGACAAAATTATCTGTAATGCTACTTAATGCCACTGCTCTTTTTTTTTCACTAGAATATTACCCAACTCAATTGGTGTTCTGCACTTCAGTGTGGAATGGCATGTTAATTATTTCAAAAGTGAAGTCCACTCACAATGGGCTGTCCTGGGGTTGGTGGCTTGTCTTCTCCATCACTCCCTGAGGAAATGTCATCGGCACCTCCAAACAGATCCATGACATCTGCATGCTCTTTAGCAGAAAAATTACTATTTTAAATCACACATATATATGTACACACAGCCCCAATGCAAGATTTATTTATCAAATAAGGAAATTAAGTTGAAAATGGCAACAGAAGAGTATAAGATAATCCTTACTCAAGTAACTGAACAGAAGTAAAGAATTTCATTACACATTTTGGAGGTTTTACTTCTCAGAAAATAAACATTGCTTCCTCAGCCAGCTAAACCACCACAAAACACAGTACAGGTTCCCTGGCTGCTCTGATTAAAGGAACCGTTTTTCAATATCTTTCTGTAAAAATATAAGAAAGCCCATTTGCAGAAGAGAAAACTTGACAGAGCTGTCTGGAGAGGATCAGCATGTGCCTCCCACATAGAATTCCTGATGTCTGCTTGGTAACGCCCATGGCACCAAACAGCAAACGCTACCAATTCTATCAAGCCCTGAAGCTGATGAATGGCACTCAAGAGGAGGATTAAAGGCCCCAAAACCCCACAACCCCCCCACCATTTACCTTTCTGCCCTTCTGTGTCACTCTCTGCCTCTGAATCTGATGCAATTGGTTTCTTTCGCTTCATTCGCAGAACTTCATCCTCGCTGTCACTGCCCCTTGCAGACTCTACTAAGAAGCATAATTATTCTCAGCAAGTTTAAAATTTTGGTCCACAAATTTTAAAATTTCTCTCTATTAATAAGCTCTGAAAGTGCTGCATCAAAAAAAATTGCAAAGTTGACTACAGTTAGAAGTTATGTAATTAATGCCTTTACCTTGAAGTTTCAATCTGTTTAGGCCAATGTGAATAAAACAATAGAGAGACCAAACCAGCAGCAAATCATTATTTCTGTATTCAACCCTACCAGATTTGTGCTCTTGCTCCTCCTCATCGGAGTGCTGGGCCCTTTCCTCATCATCAGAGTTCTGAATCTTCTCCTCCTCAGACCGCTGGGCCCTGTCATCATCGTCAGAGTTTTGCATCTTCTCCTCATCTGAGGCCTGTGGCCTTTCCTCATCATCAGAGTTCTGCATTTTCTCTTCATCTGAGTTCTGCAGTCTTTCCTCATCATCAGACACCTGTGGCCTTTCATCTTCATCAGAGTTCTGCACCTTCTCCTCATCGTCAGAGTTCTGCTGTCTCTCCTCATCGTCAGAGTTCTGCTGTCTCTCCTCGTCATCCGACTGATCACTTTTGTCCTCCTTGCCCCACTTCTCATCCTCTGAGTGAGCTTTCTCAGAGCCGTCCCCCTCGGAGTGGCGGCTGCCCTCCTCGGAGCCGTGCTCGCGCTCATCCTCCTCGTCGGCGCTGCGCTGCTCCGCGTCCGACTGCTCCCCGTCCTCGCGCCCCGAGCCCTCCGAGCGGTTGTAGGATCTCTCGGAGTGGTTGTCGCTCCCCGAGTGATGGGATGCCCCCTCATCCTCGCTGTCATCCCCAAATAACTCCTTGTTGCTGGGTTTTGCCGCCTCCCTGTCGTCGTCCTGCTCGCTGTCGCTCCCGGACGCGTTGCTCCCAGAGCCGGCGTTCTCCTGGTCGGAATCCGAATCAGAGCCGGAATCGGAATCTGCAAAACAAACACCATCCTTTCAAGGGTCAGGATGCCCCTCTGAGGATGCACACGAGATGATGTGCACTGACTGCACAAAAACCCCAAAAACACAGCCCAGCCCCCAGAGAGAACCTACAGAGAACTGTAACCACGATCAACAGAGTTTCCGAGAATAATAAAATAAAATGTCTGTTAATACAAGCACAGCCAGAGAAAGGCACAATGAAAAATGATGGATGTCCCGATAAGCTTCAAACCCAATAAGCTTCAAACCACAAGACCTGAGATTCTAAAACTGTAGAAGGAATAAAGAATTACACAAACGAAGATAACAATTGAAATAGGGAGGGCTTAAGCAAGTAACTACATAGACGTGGTTTATAAGATCCTACAAACCCAAAACTGTCACTTTGTATTTAATCCAAATCATCTACCCAGGGAGCTTTATGGCAATGGAGCTACTCCTCAGTGACGAGGCTGGTAACTGCGGTTTCCAACAGGAAAATAAAAGAACACCTGCCTTGAAAAGTAATTTACAGGAACGCGGACACGGATTTCGAAAACGTCAAGGACTCAAACCAGGGGTTCCCCTGTTTCCGGAACCCGGCTGCAGCCGAACAACCCTCCCTGCAGGCACCGGCCCCCCGGCCCGCGGCCCCGCGCCGCTCCCTCCCTCCGGCCCGGCCG
>WEZZ01024808.1:8422-19604 GCA_013400585.1 Chloropsis cyanopogon | reverse complement strand
TGCTCCCGCGCTCGGATCGCCCCGCCCGGGGCTGAGGGAAACCCGCCCCCCTCAGCGGCGCCGGGCGCTCCCTCCCTGCCGGGGGAGGAAAGGTGTCCTGTTCGTATAAACACGCGGCTGTCAACCAAGTCAGTACACTACTGAAAGAAGCAAACAAACAAAACCCCGAAGCCACAACAAGAATAAAGTACTTTAATCATCCAAAGATTAGTAACTGTTTTACAATCTGACAGCATATAGTGCTGATATGGTAAAATACTCAATACCTGTTTCCCCAATGGAAATTTAAATTGAACACTTGCTCGTTTGTAGCGTACAAACGCAGGATTACTCAAGTTGCAGAGAGAGTGAGGCTATTTCTTTAAAATACAAGAGTAAATAGGTAATTGCTCTGAAATATTGGTTATGCTTCCATGCTTAGCTTGGAACCAACAGAATCAACATATGTGATCATTTGATTTCTGCATTAAGCTGGAAAAATAATCAGTAAGAAAACAGAATCTCCTTCACCTGGTGTTTATGGTAACTGCCTATCAAAGTAATCCCACTCCTGCAATCACACTCAGTGAAGGCACACGCAGGATCTCACCACACTCGATGGCATTACATCAGTGTTCACTTTGTGTGTTGAGACTGTTGAAGATTCCTGGCTCCAGACTGAATTTCTTCATTTATTCCAAAAAGGATTCACACTGCAGCCACAAAAGTGATTGCTGTTAACTGTTCCATGCACCACACCGAAGGTCTTGCAACAATTTGGATGATTAAACCCTTCTGGTTAAAAAAATTTGTTTTCCATGCCCAACCCATCAGTTATCTGTCCTGAAAGTCACAAGCAGTCAAATTTTTAGCTGTTGTCTATAGAGCTAAACCATTTATCATTTGTGACAGGACACCTGAGAGCTGCAACTTGAATGGCTCTGCCTTTGATTAGAATATAAGTAATTAAACAGCCAAACTTGATTTAGTAAAAGCAAGAAAGGGATTTGGGCTATTATTTCCATAATCCAGCTTTTCAGTTTTCTCCTTCATTTTCAAATAGGAGATAACTGCATAATCTTTGTACATAATGATAAAATAACTCCTCATAGAATCCCAATACATGAACAGATTCTGTGAACATGCAGCCCTTCAACAAATGAAGGAAGACATTACAGCCTGGTTTTTGACACAAAATGATTATGGTGCCTAGCAAATAAAAAGTAAAGTACAACTTTAGGCAACTCAGCACATGACATGCTTGGGCCATGTTTATACAGCAGTGTCTCTCT
Organism: Chloropsis cyanopogon; assembly: GCA_013400585.1. Taxonomy (NCBI): domain Eukaryota; kingdom Metazoa; phylum Chordata; class Aves; order Passeriformes; family Irenidae; genus Chloropsis; species Chloropsis cyanopogon. The sequence goes on along the minus strand of WEZZ01024808.1, from coordinate 18,333 downwards.
GTAAAAAGACACCTTCTGACTGTATGCATATTGTATTAGACCTACTTCAAAGTTTATTTCAAAATCTAAAAAGTTCTTGAAAATTTACAAAAGCCCAAACCAAAAGAAGCCCTTTTTGTTCCTCGTCAGAACACTTCTGGTGCTGTTTTGAGGTTACAGTAAGTGTAGTCTTTGGTTTTAACTGAATTAGTTCCAACTTGGTTTTCAGAGCACATATTTATTTGTAATTCTAATAAAAGGCCGATCTAGGAATAGGGGAAAAATGGTTCTTCCACGAGTATAAACCAGTTATATACATCTCCACTGAAGGCACTATAGTTCAAAATCCTCTGCACAGTTGCAGTAAAATTTGAAGCCACCTCCAGAATAAAGTCTGTCTTTAAGGATCCAAATCAAGATTTGCAGCAAATTACAATGTGGGCAGTGTCAGAGACTTGCTCTGGTTTTATAGTATGTACAACCTGATGCAAAATTCTCAGTCCAATATGTTTCCTACACAGAAATGCTCACCACATCATGATCTTTGGATGCAAACAGTTGTCAGTAGAATTCTCTGTTGCTATAAATACAGCCAAGCAGTCCTGTAGAACATTTTTGTGATCTCAAAGCAAACTAGTACAAGACAGTCCAAACAGACCTACACCAAAAAGCTTCTGGATTTCAAAGTGTACTGTGATTATGGACAGAAGCTGAAGTGATTCTTGTTGCCTTAGTAGTTTGCTTTAGAACTTTAAACACTTTAATAATGACTATGCCCTAGAGATTTGACACTACATATTGGTTTGGTTTTGCATGTCTTAGGTAGTGTTTCAACATCAAGACAGATATAGAATAGAAAAACCCTTTCTTAAAAGTGTTACTTCATTATTGAAAACGGTTAGATTTGTATGAAGTACAAATAGCTTATGTAAAGCAATTTACATCAGTGGTCTTACAGATAAGGCTGCTTTTCCTGTATAGTTATGCAGAATTTTAAATATGAATGTCCACTACTTCTAGAGAAATTGATACTTATGAATGTAGATAACAATTTTTAAACAAAGAATATAAACTGAATAATGGTGATGGCCACATGAAATCAGTCTAAAAACATATCCAGTTTAGATACAGAGCAAGACACAGTTGTGGGACCTTTTGAAAAAGACTTAAAGGATTTAGGTCTAACAGAAAAACTGTCATTTTGCAAGGCTCCTTGTGGGGGTGCGAGGTATTCGCACTGCCACAGCTCCTGAAGTTTTTTCTTGTTTTTCAAGGCTTCCACTTTTGTATTAGTCCCTCTAACTTCTTGGGAAAAGTCCTTAGCCAATTTATTTTTGTTTGGCTTAAAAGGATGTCTTTGAACTTGATTACAGTATCAAGAACAAATAAAAAATAAACCAGTAGAATTACAAACAACATTGCTGTGAAAGATTTCTCTTCAGTGCAGATGAACAAAGCTGAGCAGCTCTACACAAGTCCAGCTGCTGGGTGAAGAATCCCTTTTCTCTAAGGCATTGTTGTTGGGAATATACACACCCCTCCTTGTAAATACACAGCCCCAGATTTTCTTACAAACATTTCAGTTGGGTCAGTATCTACCCAAGCATCTTAAAAGTTCCATTCTTTGACTACAGACAATTATACCATTGATTTGCCATTACATTTTTAGTAGAAAGCACAGCCAAAGTCTTGAAATACAAAAACAGTTCTTAAAAAAACCCAATCAAAACCTATGGTACAGAGACTGGCACAGTTACTGTGTCTCCATCCATCCCAAAACCGTGCTGCATACCAGCAGATGATTCTATTGCTTTGCTTTAAAAGGAATGGGGTTTCCAGTCTTTTCCCTTCTAACCCAGGTCAATGTAGTCCAAGACTGCCAAAGCCCACGGTGCTGCCCGTGCTGACTCCACAGTTCTGGCATCAGCTTCGCTAATTGTCTCCTTCAACCCTTCTCTTCCGAACTGCAACAAGAGAGACAAGAAAGAGAAGTTTTGCTATATTAGCATTTTAACTATTTTTTGTGTTTCTATAGGATGAACAGTTACTTTGTCACATGAAGTAACACAAATTAAGGTAGCTAACACTTAGCATTAGACAGCATTTTAAGCAAATAAGCCAAGCTTATCGCCTTATTCACAACCAGTTGCAAATATTTCCAAGGAAGGACTTGTGGGAAACATTAATCATCTTATGTTTGATAAGCAGATTTAGCCAGAATTCTTTTTTTACAGTTTTTGCAGTTTTTTAGAGGTGAATTTAATTTACATGGCTTCAAAAGAAACACTACAAGAGTTTCACAGTATATCTAACACAATTAGTACACACACAGATGTTACAATCAACAGCCTAAACCCTTCCATATATTAATAAAAACATCCAATTGACAGAAAATGCAAGAGTAATAAAAAATTTTGAATAAAATAACTAAAAGCTCACATGCTATTAAGATTTGACAATATATTATATTGATTGAATGACTGGAGTTTTCCTCGACATTTGTATTATTTTTGATGTTTTCTCTTCACACTATCTAATTATGTTTTCCTTTTCTGTGCAGACAAAGCAAATGGCACTAAAGGTCTTATAGGACACATAAGGGACAAAATATAAAGGATATTATAAAGGATAATATTTTGTTTAAAAAAGTGAAGCAAGCACTTCTATATAAGAAGAAAGTGAATCTGTTCTCAAATCCACTCAGTGGAAAGTAGGTGGCAGAAGTTATTCATACCTGCTGTCATCAGACTGCAAGAACAGATGACAAGCATTTCCAGCCCTAGCCTTCTCCAACCATACAGTCAGAAGTATGCAGACAAAGAACAGGGAAGTGGGACAACACAGTGTGAGCAAGGAAAAAGAAGATGTAGACAGTTTTTTTAGAAGGAACGTACAAAGAGAGAAATTAGAGACTTCAAGCATCTCGGTTTCAGTGCTCAATACCCAAGTGGGTATTCAGAGTGACCTTCTCTGTAGCTTCAGGGCTGGAGAGATGAAAAGGTATTTGCAGAAACTTTTACTCGCATCCTCCAGACTAAGAAAGCAAAGGAAAAAAGCAAGATATCAATAGAAGCATAGATTTTGAACAGTCAAGCACTAATAAGAGAACTATGAGAGGGGAAACCTTAGAAAGCTGTGAGACACCTGAAGCATTATGCTGAAAAACCTGTCTGGTTTAGAATCTATTTTGAGAAATAGATATGCAGTGTCTGAGTGCCTTTCTTATCTCTCTGTGCTCTATTCTAGTTACTCATCCATATCTTTCAGAGCTGTTCTCCACTTTAACCTTTATTCAGAGCAGAATGAGATCTTAAAACCAAATTCCAATTTACTGTGTCATTCCCTCTAATATATTCCTTAACTACTGCTACTACTACTAAACTGCCTGGCCCCTTTTCACACTAATGAGAGGTCACCACAAAGCATCTAAAACCAAAAGATTTAACTAAATAGAGTTTTAAAATGTTCTATTTGAAGAGATGGACATTATTTTGTAGTTGAGTACCTCAAGTACTTGACATTATTATACAAATGGTTTCTGTTCATGTGCTATGTTATTAACCAATTTTCTGCTGATCCATTTAATTACAATTGTAGCTGATGAGCTCCAACAAAGCTGACTGCAGCAAATAAAGATCCCACTGCTATCAGCTACTTGTGCATGAACAGAACCACCACGGGAGAGACTACCCAGCCCCAGCCTCCGTACATGACAGTATGTTCAGTCTCCTTGCTCAAGCAATCCCAGTGACACTGGGATACTGGCATTGAACAGGGCATCCTACACTGTTAATTTCAAGTATTGCTTTTAAAGAAGAAATTAATCTTATCTGAATACAACTGAGTGATTAAAACTATTGTTTTCACTCCCTTTGCTACAACTCACATGAAATTTAAATGCTCTTGTTCTAGACTATGCTAAAAATCCTCAGCTCATGTACCTGAGCACCCTGCAACAAAATAGAAAACATCAAGCAGCAACAAAAAAAGTAGGAGTAAAGCACAGGAGAAACCTGAAACTGATCTACTAATCTTGTGCTATCCTGGTTTTGTCAGGGGAGAAGGGGAATAGCCAGACACCTTTAAAGCCTGTGCTACAAACCCATTCAATTAATAATGACAGGTCTTACCCAAATCATTGTTTTTCGTGATAGCTGCAGCTGCCCTGGCTCGAGGTCCCTGTTGTGTGAAATGGTATCCAAATTTGAGGATCTTGTTGTTTTCTTCAAGCATATTGGCAATTTCTACTTCTGCAGCTGTGCCCAGCTGCTGCCTCTGTTAAAATAAAAGGTACACAAAGACAACAGAGCTTACATGTGTTCATCCTGAAAGCGACCAAAATACTTTTCCCATATCAGTCAATAAACACTCAGCTTCATTCTAGTTAATAAATAGGCAGAAGGAGCTAAAATATATTTGTACACTTTAAAGCACAAGGAAGCACAGAAATCAACCTCAGCTGGATGCTTCTGACAATCTTAAGGGCAATTGTTGATGGTATTAAGATAATGAAACAAAAAATTTTTGAAGAGTTTATCACAAGCTGTCTTCTAAAAATATTCAGTCAATTAGGATTGGCTGGGTTTAGTTATGGTATCACCACCACCTCACTTACCTGATTATCAATTTTGATCTCTGTCAATGTTTCATTGTCTTTCAGTGCATCAACCAATGCCAGAATTCCAACTCCAGTGATGAAGTTTGATTCTATGTTCAAACTTTTTAATTTTGTGTTTACTCTCAGCATATCTGCAAGAGCCTTTGAATATAAGAAAGCATCATTAAACGTTTGAATTTTGCTGCAGTACCTCATAGGACACAGCAATAACCACTTCCACTAACTAGTTCCATGGAACCAGCAAGTTCAGAGATGCAAGGTCTAACTTTGCAAGCTTTCACTTAGTGAGACTGAGACAAGTCTTCAGCCAGGTATGATCTACATTCCCTTCTTAAGTAGCATTCAGTCAAGAGAAGGCCTGTTTTTCTCTTGTTACAAACTAAAAAGCTACACAGAATATAAATGGTCTGAAATTAGCATATTGGACCAATTCCATTTTGTAAGCCTTCACAGCACACAATGAGCAATGCAGGCTGCTAAGCAGAGGCCAAAGAAAGGGCGTTAGTCAACTGAGAGGAGAATTGGATATGGTTAATTTGTAAACAGGAGATCTGACTTTGAAAGTGCTTTTGTTTACAGATTTGGTAGGAAGAGGTCAAATTCAAAGCTCTAAGCCTAGTACCAGCATGTAGCTAAAGGCACTTTAATACCTGATGTTATTTCTGAGAAAGGAAGAAAACAGGAATGGCTAACTGCTGAGTTTACTGGCAGAAAAATGGTACACTTTGAATTTTTTTCTATCAAGACACAATACAAAAAAAAGCAACAAAATCACACCTGAGAAAAGAAACCATTATATATTTTTATTACATGTTTTAGCCCTGCTGAAAATAAGCTTTTTAACTGACCCAAACCCAAAGCTTTCAAATGCTCATTTGTGCATTTAACAGTCTTTCAAATTAGTTGTTTTTTTTTCTAATTTGAATTTAAAACAAGTGCAAAGGGTTGTCCTGGCAAAACAATTACTTTTGTTTCCTTACCTCTTTATTTGTAATTAAATAAGGAAGGTACTGCTTTAATTCAACATAGAAAAAAACAACCTGACAATAAATTGTATTTAAGTTTCAATTGTATCAAGCTAGATACTTCGACTAATATTGTGCTTTATATATCAATATTTTAAGCCAATCTCTGGTAGCAGGGAGATAGAGAAATTTTACAACTTCAACTAAAACTATAGTTAGTTGAAAAATATTATGGGTGGTTTTAAGTCCTCAAATGCGCTTCTTGTAAATTAATTTTGAATAAACTCTTGGCTACTGGAATGAACAGCAGGAACTAAACAATTAGGAAAGAAAGGAAAAAAAGAAGGAGGTTAGCAAAATGAAAAATCAGGGAAAGGGACTGGAAAAAAGAATCCTTCCTCGCACATCTGAGGCATTGCTGCATGTTAAGTTACTAGTAATCATTCACCAACTTAGATGTAACAAAGGTTTGTTAAAGAAAACATACTTTACAGTGTAGCAGAATGGAAACATTTTCATCCCTGAGCATTTAAACTGGATTAAATTCAGCCCCTTACCATTGCCTTTCCATCCTAACTTCCCTTGCCCTCCGCTCAAAGCCGCTATCGCAAGTACTTACAACGGCAACAGGATCATTGCTTCGGGTGGCTGCCAGGCTAAAATTCTTCACATGTGTGTTGGTTTCTAAGGCTTTTGCAAATTCTTTCAGCGTTGGAATTGGTATGTTCTTGAATTAAAAATAGCATTTCACTCTCTTGAGATACACAAGTTTATCCCCTCCCTCCAACTTCTCCCACTATTTTATTCTCTTTACAGCAAAATGCCCTACAGTATTAACTACCACTGGTCCCCAGCTGTCTCACAGTGAAGACCTACCCTAAGATGCAAACCAATCCTATAAAGCAATCATTTTTACAGAATAGTAGCAACCCAGCTTAAAAGGAATAATTTTAAAGAATTAATTAGGGTAGCAAATGTCTCAGTTTATTGTACCAGAAGCTTTGATCTGTTGCCTTTTTAGGCAGCTCTTTTGGCTAGCATGTACCTGTTACAGTGTTCTTAAACCATGGATTTTATTTCCCCCCTTTAGTAAGGGGAACAAGCAGCCCTGGCTGCTGGCAAGGCTGTCCCTGGTGTCTGCACTGCAAGTCAGGGGTGCTGCAGTTCTGGTTTCTTTCAAGCAAATACAAAAGCTTGTCACGTGTGAAAAGACAACTGTTACACTTTGGAGCAGAAGCTGCCCAAACTTCCACCAGCCCTTTTGTACAAGAATCAGAAGGATGGCAGGCACAAATATCCCTTTGCTTGCAATAGAAACTGAGAGCACATTGCTTCATCAAGGACAGAGGATTCAACAAAGTAGTTAACTCCATAATGAACTGCTGGAACTGCTGCCAGCTTGGCAGCGACAGAAATCTGGGCTGGCAGTGAGAAAGTTTAAGACTTTTTAAATACACATTTGGCAAAAGAAACCAAGATGGCTTATCAGTTTAGCTGCAGGTTCTGAGCTTATACACACTACAGCAGTCAGCAGAAAGATTGCTGTACTTAGAATAAGCCTATCATGCTCTCTTAGATAGTTTTGCAGCTTGAAGTGTCTTCTACTGAGAAAAAGCAGCATATTTACTGCAGGTAATTAAGGTAATTACCTTAATGTTATTTAGGTTAACTTCAACAAGACGAGAATCATTATCTTTAATCCTTTGCAGAGTCTCCTCCACGTTTGTGGGATTTGGTGGTTCATCAAAAACAGGCAACATTTTTTCACCTTTTACTATATCTGAAAAGTAAGGCATTTAAATGTAATCAAACAGGTTGCACACATTCATTGTGAATAAATGATACACATACTAAATATTTACTGTATTTAATAACAGTCTTTACATCTCTCCCCCACCAAAAATGCATGCCATCCTCCCCTGACAATATTTTCATATGGTTCAATTCTTTTTCAAAAGTCCTCACAGCCTTTCTGCATTTTTTCAGAAAGCACATAGGAGTTGAATTACAAACACAAATATAAAACCTAAGAACCAACACACATAATGCATGCTTATGCCTACTTTTGTCACCAAAAAGTGACTTAAATGCAGAGGACACTTTAGTGTACACATATTTCAATTCCACTCTTGCCAGAACTCAATTAGGGATGTTATTGGCAAACACATTTCCAGACTAAGACTTAAGAGTCTAAAAGAACATTGGTGCAACAGAAAACAGTGAATGTTGTAGTAACTGTGTGCAGTACAGAGAACTGCCTTTTTAGCACTTGTGTACACACTTACTTGAGAAGCTGTCTTTGTCAATCCCATTACTGCTTCCCACTACATCACAGAACTGATTGTTTGTTATCAAGTTGGACATTCCCAGTATTGCTGGAAAAGGAAAAAAAGAAAAAGCAAGAAACAGTTTTTACTGTTCCTGACTAATTCAGCTCAGATGCAGGGTTCCTTTAAATAACAAAACCTGATGTTTGTACAATACTTATCAGTACAAAAAGCCATTCAAAATCTTAATCATTTGAAAGAAGTAGGATAAATAATTAATTATAGACATTTTAGTTAACTTTCACATTTTAGAAAGTTCTGACCTCACCAGGTTCAAGCACCAACATTAAAAAGTGCAGCTCAATCACAAAAATGAAGCTTTAGGAATACAGGCACATACAAACCCATTGTTATACACAAGAAAAAGCAGTTACATACAGTTAAAAAACCAGCCAGTCTGAGGAATAAATTTAAAGTTTTTGAGTTTGAAAATCAGGTATCTTTTGCAGGCCAAAATAATTAACTTCCCCACAAACGATCACAAATCAACAAACTGGCAAACAACATAATCTGGTTTCTAGCACAACTACAACAATCTGTAGTCACATCAATACACCACCACATTAATTATTTTATTTTATTTAGAGATTTTATCTTAATTTAGAGATCTTCTCTAAATATGTACCAGCCCATTCCTCCTTCAAAAAATCCTCACCTGCAAGGTCACCTAATTCTGTGTCTGTGGCACTGGTCAAGGCTTCCTCCAGTTCTGGATCAAGAGCGAATTTTTCTTCTGTGAAAGACTGTACAGGCTTTTGCTTGGGGATAAATATTTTCCCTGGAGTAAACAAAATTGAAAGTCTGCTGTTACTTTGTATTATATTGCTACTTATGTTTCAAATACTATGTACTTAAAGAATACATATTACATTTAGTGAATACTAGGAGAACCACAGATAACATAAAGGGTTCTTCTGTTGTTGCCAGTCAGAGATGAGGAAAGAGCATAAACAGGAATAAATTTTCAGGAGCCTGGATCATGATTCCAACCTTATTTGTTTCTCCTAAGGATTAGAAAGTAACATATAAACTCCATTATACATTTTGAACAGTCTAGAAAGACTGTAAGAAAGATTTAGTATTACTAGAGAATGCTGAGTTTCCTCTCGAGGGAAAAAGGGGCCCAGGCAGAACTGAAATCTGAAAGTGTCAGAGAGAGAATATCACAGAGTTCTCTGAAATCACACACCTGCCTATTCACTGCAGTTTTTACACCATACACGATATCTCTGATTTCAGATGTTAACCTCAGTTCTGAAGCAAAAAACCAAAGCTGCTTGNAGGTTCAGGACAAATTAACATGGCAAACAGAAGCTCTTGTACTGATGCATTTGAGAGAAATCATTCACGACTACACAACTGTGAATCAAATCTTAACAGCTATTTAAGGTTCAAGTTTTTCAAACTTTCCAAGTTGCCTGAGCTACCAGCAGAAAGAGCANAATCTGAAAGTGTCAGAGAGAGAATATCACAGAGTTCTCTGAAATCACACACCTGCCTATTCACTGCAGTTTTTACACCATACACGATATCTCTGATTTCAGATGTTAACCTCAGTTCTGAAGCAAAAAACCAAAGCTGCTTGAGAAAACCATGGTTTGTGAACAGCACAAAACATGGTAACAGATTTCTCTGCCACTGACACTGTTTTCTAAGACGGTACTTAGGTCATTGACAAGATTCAATGGCAAAAGAACCAGGAGCAATATTACATTGTGCACCAACCTTTTAGTTATTACAGGCAGGTAATGGGAAAACTTATTTTAGAAGACATGAATTAGGTAGAGGTCTGTGTAGTTACCATAATTCCTGCATACACCTTTAGCTGGAAAGTTAGGGCAGGAAATCAGAATACAAGGAAGTCTTTCTAACAGTTCAGCTGTGAATTGATTAGAACTGGTCCTTCAGAACAAAGTCTTCCACTGGGTTAGAGCCAGGACAGGCAAGGGGTGCTTAGGTTCAGGACAAATTAACATGGCAAACAGAAGCTCTTGTACTGATGCATTTGAGAGAAATCATTCA
>WEZZ01024807.1:320866-350226 GCA_013400585.1 Chloropsis cyanopogon | reverse complement strand
CCCCCCGGGGATTCCAGGCAGAAAAGAGCACCCCCCGGTCCTGCTGACCTTGGCCGGCCCATCTTGGCTGGTGGTGGGCAGAGCGGAGGTGCTGCCCCACGGGCCTCCGCCAGCCCCCCGCCACCACGAGCTGAGCCCGGTGCCAGGGACACCCTCCCCGCCTCTCTCCGGGGGGAAGATCCCCATTCCCAGCACCAACCGGGGTCCCCCCAGGCCTGCCCTCGCCCCCCACCACCTGACCGTGTCTGCTCCATCCTCCCTCGCCCGCACCCCCCAGCTCCATCCTCTCCCACCGGCCACCTTATCCCGGTCGCTCCCCATCCCCACGGCGCCCCGGCCCCTCCGGTGAGGCCGGGCTGCCCCGGGGTACTCACTGGCCAGGGAGGGAGCAGGGCCTGCCTCCCCGCGGCGATGTGGGGTCCCGAGTGCCGATGTGGGGGGCTCCGGACGGTGATGGGGGGGTCCCCGGTGGCCGGCCACACCCCGGAGGCCGCCAAGTCGGGAGCTGGGCTTCGGCAGCGGCGGCCAAGGCTGCTGCGAGCCTGGCGATGGGAGCAGGTCTTTCCCCACCTCCTTCCTCCCCTCCTCCTCCTCGTCCTCCCTTGTCTCTCTCTTTCTCTGTCTCTTTTTTTTTTTTTTTCCTCTTTTTTTCCTTAGGGCCAGATACTGACGTGTCGGTGTCTCTTAGCAACTGCCTCCACATCTCTGAGCAACAGGAGAGCGGGATGCGGAGCCGCCGAGCCAGGGAGACAGCGGCGGGCGGAGGTGCCCCCGCCTCAGGGACCCCCTGCCCAGGCCGGGGGACCCGCACCCGCACGGCCCAGGCAGGCGGCAGGGATGGAGCAGGAAGAGGGGTGGCATCCTGCTCCCCTGCCCCGATCCCCAGCCCTCCCACACTCCCCCAGCCCTGGGAAGCATCCTCGTGGGATGGGGTGAATCAGGGGTTCCCAGGCACTGAAAACAGAAACAGATGACGTGGTGGCAGAGGGGAGAAACGAGGCAGCCGGGATCCAAGGGAAGCTCTAGGATCCAAAGGGACTGCTGGGATTCAAGGGGCACTGCCACCCTCCTGTGCTCCCGCTGTGCTCGCAGTCCTGGAAAATGCCTCAGGTTGACGTGGATTATTTTGCTTCACACCAGCTGAAACATTCCTTTTCCATTCTCCGTTTGGAGGGACACGGTGGGGTCAGTCACCTGCCCCTCCCACCTGAGAATGGCCCTTTGGGATCACAGGGATACCCTCGGTTTGCTCCGGGAATGCTGCAACACCATGGCTTCAGCATTTCTAGGAAGGAGGCACTTCCACATCCAGCCCGCCCACGTCTAGGGGATCCCTGCTTAATTCTCTCCTGCTGATTTCATGGAGCTGCTCCTTTTTCCAGCTGGCACTGGCAGCCCGATGCCGGTGCTGGGGGGCCTTTTGCTCCCCACATCCCATGGGATGGATCCTCCCTGGTGCGGTGCTGGCAGACAGACGGCACAGCCGCCTCTCCTGGGGTGGCGTTAACCAGCGCTGCTCCAGGCTCCCAGAAAGCTCCTGGGAGCTCCTGGAGCACGAGGCACGGGCTCCCAGCGGGCTGCAGGAGCCGAGCAGAGCCAGTGGCAGCACAGACACCTCATTAGTGCTCAGCCCGGAGCCTGGCAGCGCATCCCTGCCAGCAGCTGTTGGCGCCGAGGTTTTTTTCCACTCCCCCACTGTTCCGGGCTCCACAGGCACCAAAGAAACTGGGAAATTGTCCTGACTGGTGCTGAGCTGCAGCAGAGCTCTTGCCTTCCTTGCCCAAGCGCCTGTGGAGGTGGCCATGGGGACGTGGTGCTGTGGGGCATTGTCCCTGAGGAAGGTGGGGGACAGGGGTTGCTCTCTGGGGTGGGAAGGAGCCTGGCTGTCCTCCCCACCTTACCCATGAACTCCCTGCCTGATGCCATGCAAAAAGCATTCCTGGGACAAAAGTCTCCTCGGGTGAGCACTGGCTCTGGGATTGAGCGCTCCAAGCACTTCCAGCCCCTTTTTGTGGCAGGAGTGGCAGGACAGCTCCAGGGATTCTGGCTCCATAAATCTACCTTAGAGCCAGAGCCTTTTCTGTTTCATCCCATCCCTGCTCCTGTCAATCTGTGTGCATTCAGGCTTGGGAAAGGAAGAAGGAAGGAGTGGGATAGGTGCAGCTCTGCTGCTGAGGAGCGGGGGGGTTGGTCAAAGCTGCCACAGTGACAGAGCCCCTGGGGAACCATGCCCTCCCTCACCCTTCCCAAATCAACCCAGCTCCTGCTCAAGACAGGCTGTCCCACTGATCCTGCCACAACAGGATCCAGAGCTGAGCCTGGGCTTCCTTTTCCCATTAGAAAAAAAGGCTGAGGAGGCATTTAGCCACTGCTTAAGTTGTCCAGGGAGATTTTTCCAACAGCAGGAAGAAGATTCTGGCTCATACTAAGATGAGTACACAGGAATTGTTGGAGGAAAAGGAATTGTGGATAATTAAGTCAGTAAAGATAGAAAAATACATAAATATAGTAAATACATAAAAAAAGCCTTACGAAAACATTAGCCCCTCAATGTGATTAAAAAACCTGATCTTGCTTACAGCAATTCCCAAGCTTCCTTGTACGAGGAATATCCTAAGTGAATAGGAAATGAGGCAGACTAGGAAATGGCTCTGGGTGCAGATTAGTAACTGTGATTTCTGCAAGGCAAAAGCACAGTCACCGAGGTACGGGGAATGAGACAGACCCAGCAAGCGTTGGACTTGATTGAACAACTTTATTTCTGTACAAAAGAATAAAGAGTTAAAATTGTAAATACAAGGTAAGTAGAACACAGTCTCTAGGAACTCTGGAAGGTGCAGGAGGGGCCACAGGAGGGGCCGGGCGGGGAGTGCCACACGGCCGAGCTGGTGCGCTTGAAGTAGCGGGGTTTGCTCTTGTAGAAGATGTGCTCCAGCCTGGGGCTGGGGATGGCCCCGAACAGCGCGTCCAGGTCAGGGGGGTTGTAGTACTGGTGCACGATGGCCTGCTGGAGCTGCGCCCCTGCGGGAACAACGGGAACAACACATGGATGCAGGCCTGAAGGAGCAGCACTCCCCCTCTGAGAAGCCACGAGCTGTGCAGGAGGGGTGGGACATGTCCCACAGCCACCACACCTCGCTTCTCCTCAGGAGTTGGGGCTGTGCCCCCTTTCCTCTCAGAGGAATCTGGTTTCACCTCAGCCCACGAGCGCTCGCAGGAAGCGGTGCTGATCCCCTCAGCTGCCAGAGGTGCACACACTCCTGGACTGCGTTTTGGGATGGCTCCAGGGCAGGAGGGAAAGGAAGGCAGCCCAGAGCTGGCACCTACCATCAGCCCAGGCAGGGACGGGCTTCCGAGGGTTGCTCTCGTCATCTGTGGAGTCGTCGCTGTTCAGATCCAGCCCATAGCTGTTCTCATTGGCTGGGGGCGATCCTGCTCCTTGAGCACCCTTCAGGGACCCGAGGCAGGATGTGGAGAGGGATTTCTGAAACCACACAGAGAGCAGTGATGAGCAAGGGGAGCAGCACCTTCCACGGCTGGGATGGGCACCAGAGCCCCAGAATGCTGAAATCCCGAACCAACACAAAACTGTCACTGGGCTCTGTGACACTTAACGCTCCCTCCCCTGTTTTCTGTGGAAAAACCTGGGAAAGGTACTGTGTGCATGTCCCAGCACTCAACTCTACACCTAAACCCCTTCGGTTTTCCCCTGCTGGAGCTCTGGCACAGCCAGAACGGAGCCCACAGCCCCACAGCAGATTCCCGGCAGAGACAGTGTTCCATCCCAGCTCCGAGCAGCCTTTCCTGCCGCTCTGCCCACGGAAGGCTCCGAACTGCAGCTGGCAGGAGCCTGGCTGCCCAGGGCCGCTCCCACCGGGACATCGCCTCAGGACCTGCTGCCCTCCTGTGGCCGCTTCCAGGATCTTTTCCACCACCAACCACTCGTTTTTCCATCGGGTTCCCTGTGCCGAGCGCTGCGGTGGCTCCGGGCCGCGGGGGCCAAGTAGCCACGGCAGGCAGGGGCCACCCGAGGGTCGTGCCGGGGCCAGGGCTCACCTTGACGCCTTTGTTCGGCCGTGTCCCAGGGGCTGCCGGTTGAATGGGTTTTTTCTCCTCTCTCGGCTGCTGCTGACCATCAGCCTCCTGTAAGACCCGGGAATTAAGTCATTCCTCACTCACACAGAACAGACTCTGACACGGAGCTGTGCTCTCGGCAGCTCTGGCAACATCCAGCCCTCAGTGCCTCTGTGCCTGCTTCTGCAGAAATAACCCCAAATCCAAGACTCCCAGATACAGCCACTCCTGGCTCTCTGGAGCCCACACTCACCCTCTCTGCTTGGAGCCAGATGTTTAGAGCTGGGAAAAAGGATTCTGGTGGCTCATATCTTTTCTCCAGCCCAGGCCCAAGAGGCAGCTCTTTGGGACTTTCTTTCCCCTAATAAACAGAAAAAAAATTAACTGCTGAAGTTACTTTTTGAACCAAACCATTTCTCCTGGAGTTTCCCCTACTGTGCTGCTCAGCACTCGGAGTTACTTCCATTTTCTCCTGCCTGGAAAAGCTTTGCTAGACTCATTCTGGCCCAGCTGCTGGCAGCACAGGAAGCATTCAGACCTTAAATTAAATTTCTACAGCACAAAAGAATCCAAGTGCCAGGGACTGAGGGAAGGAGTGCAGCAGGAGCCCACACAGGAGGAAGAATTGATCCTGAAGAGGAAGAACCATTTGGGGCATTGATTTTTCACTAATGAAGCAATGAATTTAAGAGTAGAGAGTGAAAGCAAATGTTAGTGTGGTAGTTCAAGACCAACAACCCTGACAGTCTTTGTCTTGAGTGCAAATGAAGTGACACAGAGCCATGTGGCACCCGAGGTTTGGGGGTCACATCCTTTGGGCACAATGAGGAAGTGTGGCAGTAAAACATGAATAAATCTGATTTCCACATTGGTTTCAGGATCAGTGAATGCTCTTCGGGGTGCTCTTCCCAGTGCCATTTCATGACTGTCACCATACCATGACAGGGCTGAGGGCTCACCTGTCAGCCAGGGAACCCCCAGCCCTTGGCTTGTTCCTGCACAGCACCCCTGTACAATAACTAACAATCATTAGTTTTGTTGTATTTGATCCTCTAAACAACATCCCAGCAACACAGCACTTAGAAAACACCCGATCCTGAACCCAGCCTGTGTGGATGCAACGGTCTGGTCAGAGAGAGAGAGAGAGAAAGCCAGATAAACTTTCCCAGGAATTGTTCTTGGGAGTTTTGACAAGGCCAAGAGAAATAATTAAGACAACCTTGCAGCTGATGTTTTGAATAGCTGTTTTCTCATAAGATGCTTACCAAAGGGTGCTGTTCCTAATTAACCAATTGGGTGATGGGTGTTATTAAGAATCAGTCAGGTTCTGGGTGAACCATGCTGGTTATAAATACCAGGAGATTGTAATAAAGTGAGTTTTGCCTCTGAAAATGCACGGAGTCAAGTGTCACCTTCCTTCCTGTGCCTGACTCAACAGTGACAAGCCTGTGTGCTGTATGTAGAAAGGCTGCTCCCAGAACACTCCAGCCCTACCTTGGTGGCCTTGCCAGCCACTGCTGCTGGCTCCTGCTGTGCCTGGGGGGGCTTCTCCTTCCCTCGCTGCTTGGGATACCTGGGGGAAAGGAGAGAATTTAGAGAGGGAAGCATGTCTGTCTGTCCCTCAGTCTCTTACATCCTCCTGCTCCTGCCTCCCAACCTCCAGGCAGCCCCAGAGCCCAGGTGCAACATCACATTTACATCCACTACTTCCCCATGGCCGTGGGCAATTCCCTGCTCCAGGACAGGCACCAGCTCACACCTCTCTTTCGCTTGCCCCAGCTGTTGCTGCTCCAGAAGGTTCTTCAGTTCCAAAACTGTCTTCCCTCTTTCCTTCACTTCATCCTCTCTTCTTTTCTGCACTGGTTCTTGCTGCTCATTTTCCTCCTGAAGAAACAAAAGGAAAACCCTGCAAGGCTCCAGCAGCTGGAACATTTCTCCCTTGCGTCCCAACCCAACATCAGCTGCCTGGACAGAGATCTGGCAGCCCAGACCCCAAAATTCCTGCAGAAGCAGGCAGTGACCTGTCCCTCTCCCATCAGGCACACCAACACCACAGGTCCCTGCTGTCCCTGTCCCTTTCCATGTGCAGGAGGGTCCTGACTTGCTCTTACCCCTCTCAGGGCTCTCTGCTTCCGTGCCTCCGCTTCCCCGTGTTTCTTGGACCCTTTCCTCTTGCCCCGGTCCTCTGCCACCTTCTCTTCCCTCACCTGTGAAAGCCACACCTGTCAGCTCCACTGCTCCAAGGACACACTTCACGGCCTTGGAGGGAGGTCTGGAGCTTGGGATATCCCAGACCCTAAGGGGACCGAGGACCCAGCAGTGGGTGCGCGTTTGTGCACTCAGGGTTTGGGAAGGGCTGAAAGGAACACGAGTCCTTGTTCTCCAAAGCTGACCTTGACAAAGGTCTCTTCAGTCCAGCCCAAAATGAGCAGGCAGGCCTCACCCAGAGGCTGCTCAGGCTCTGGGCCCTCAGGCACAGCTCCCTCAGCCCTTTCACAGCCATAACACAGCAGCAGCACTAGCACGTGGCCACCAGCCCAGCCTGCCCCCCCAAAAAGGGCCAGCTCAGGCTCTGAAACCCAAACCTGACCCAAACACACCCCATACTGAGTCACACCCTCCAGCCCAAGCACGTGGGCCAGGTGAGGCTGTCACCTGCAAGGCTGTGCCCACGTTCCCTGAACAGAGAGCAGCATGAACAGGGCCTGTCCCAACAGGAATCTGCAGAGGGATGGAGAACAAAAGCCGCCCCTTGTCAGAAGGAATTCTGGCATGCATGGACCTTGCTCACACCTCCTGGTCTCACAGCTCTCAGAGAGGCCCAAATCCCACTCAGCCTTCTCACCTTCTCATCACTCTGCAGGATCTTCTGCTCCACCCGCTTTTTCTTCTTTTCCTCCATCTGTTCCGCACGCTCTCGAGCCTGCAGGGCCTTCCTCAGGCGCTCTTCCCGCTTCCTGGGCAGCGTGTGGGCAAGAGGGGCCCGCTAGCCCTGCCTGCTCCCAGAGTGCTCATTCCAAGGGGGAAGCACAAGGCAAGTCTGTGCTGACCAAGGAAAGAGCAGGGGGGAAAGGGGCCCAACTCACTGCTTCATTTCTGCCTGACGCTGTCTCTTCTCCTCCTCCACTTTCTTCTTCCTCTGCTCCTCAGCCTCCTGCTTCTTCCGGAGGTTCTCCAGTCTCTGCCTCTCCTTCTCCTGAAGGGAGAAGGGTTCAGACTGTACCAGGTGCTGGGGGCTGTGTCTCCCCTCAGGCAGCCTGGTACGTGCAGTCACTGCTGGAGTCATTCACCTGGACACACCAGGATGGGGAGCGAGCAGAAGGGGAGACACCACATATTTGGCAACAGGGATTATCCAATGTAAGCAGAGGTACAGAAAGAAAAACCTCAGTCCTTCAGCTACAGAGAGTATATTTAGAAAAGAACAGCATGCCCCTGCTGGAGGTAACCACCTGTCCCAGGAGCCTGGAAAATGGTGGAGAGGAAGCACAGTGCAGCCTGGCTCAGAGGCCAGAAGCTCCCAGGAGTGCCCAGTCCCAGCAGAACACACCTGCACAGAGATCCTGTCACCTCACCACTGGTGTGGCCAGAGGGCTGATGGACATCGGTGTGAGAGGGAAGCGTGGTCAGTGTGTCAGCCCCATGGATAAGGTGTCATACTTACAACAAAGGCTCCCTGCAGAGAAAGGGCATAAAAAAAAACATAATTAAAGGTTTGGAAGTAAGATCAGAACTCCCCTTCTCAGCACACGCAGCCCATTTTCCTCCCACCCCTCAGACACAACGCACCTTCAGGTGGGGCCGGGTGGGAGTGTTGCGCTTGATGAAGTCCTTGATGCCACCCCCTTGTCCCTGCAGGAAGCTCTTCAGTGGCCTGACAGCCTGAGGGGAGAGAGGGAGGGAGCTCAGGGCCTGCCTGGGACAGGGGGCACAGGGCTGTGGCACCACTCACCTTGCTGGCCGGAGAGGGGGATGACAGAGCCTGGTTTGCCTTGTGCTTCTCATCCAAAGGGGAAAGGGCCTGGCTCCCTGTCTGCTGCCCGTGCCACAGGACACCCAGGGCTTGCTTGCAGCCTTTCATCCTGGTGGCATTAGCAGGAGGGACATGAAGTGGCTGTCACACCCTCCAGAGGGATTTACTGGCTATTAGATCTCTCTCCTGAAACCTCCCCAGCAGCACACAGTGAGGAGACACACCAGGTATTCCAGGAGTCAGGGCAGGTATTCCAGATGCTCACACGGACAAAAATAACCAGGTCAGTCACTTGCACCTCAGGAGCCTTTGAGGTCACCTCCCAGCTCTGAGTTAACCATGCTAGGGCACCTCTGCTGGTTTGTGCAGGACCTCGGTTGCTCCTCCCCATGCCAGACCCAGTCCCAGATCCAAACAAGGTTCCAAAAGCCACAAGGGACTTCCAAGACCCAGGATCTGGCCAAAGGAGATTTCAGAGCTACTGGAAGCTGGGAGGGGAAGGCAGGGAAAGAACCCCCTCAACCCTTTTTAGCACAAATGACTTAAAATGCTAAACCTGAGTCCTTCCAGACCCCTGGCTCATCCCTGCTCCTTGCAGGGTCTCCTACCACGTGCGGGAGGAACTCTCCAGGGACTTGGCACAGTGGGGCTGTTCCTGGCTCTTCTGGGGTTCACTGTTGGGATTTGCATGGCTTCCTGTGGAGAAACCTGCAGTCAGTGCCACGTGTGAGGCATCCAACTCCCTCCAGGGACTCCTCCCTCCATTCCAGCTCCAGCTGCTTGTCCCATCCTCCAGTTCACAGGGAACAAACCTCCCCCCCAACTCTTCCTTCTTGCTCAGAGGCACAGAAAATAATCAGGACCTCTAATCTTCACATAATGTAACCCCAGAGGGAAAGGGCATGACAAGTCTGTGGAAGACTCCATCTCCAGGAGCTCCTTCCCAAATGTCCCCACTCACTCACTGCACAGACTGAAGCTGGACAGGGCAGTGCTCGTCTCACAGCTTGGACACATTTACATGTCCTTGCCCACCTAACTGATGTCTCACCTCTTCAGGAGGTCCAAACTTGGCCTGGAAAACTTCCTTGACTGGTCAGAAGAGGCTCAGTTTCAACACAAACCCCTTATTTCCCAGGAACACCCCCACTGACCCCAAGGTCTGTGTGCTCTGAGAGTTTCATGCAAGGAAAGCAAGACCATGTGGAAGTTACCTGCAGCATTCCCTGCCTGCTGCTCCAGAGGGGACGGGTGCTGTGCAGGAGGGCTGGCAGCTGGGGGTCTCGTGCTTGGAGCAAGGACATCTCCAGGAGCCTGCAGGGAAAGAGGACAAGCATTGCCTTAGCACAGCTGCTCCAAAGAACAAGGCTACCAGGGACCTGCTGCCCTGGAAAAGCCAGCTGCTTGCTCAGATGGGGTCTGCCTCCCTGCCAGTGAGGGCTGTGCTGGCTCATTTTGGGACATCTGCCACATCCCCGCATCCAGTGACAACCTCAGCAAAGGTGCTGACTCAGCAAGAAGGTGTTGCTCCTTGGAACTCACCTTTTCCCTCGGGGAATTTGGCCCCAGCTCAGGCCTGTAAAGGAAAAGCTATTTTAATAATTTAAATTCTCTCTGAAGACGAGTTACAGGGGATGGAAGGAGCATGCGGGACTCCAAGGAAGGTGCAGCTTCCTAAGCACATCCAGAGGCTGTTCCAGCCAGGCACGTCGAGGCTGGGCTGTAAATTCCTCTGAGGGACCGTCCCACTGTGCTGCTGAACACCCCATGTTCAGCAATGCTAGGATCCCTCCCCACCTGCCTTACGTGGCAGCCTCACCTCGTGCCACTGGTCACGTCTTCTTCCACAAAAGCCTCCAAGGAGCTCTGACCTGGAGAGGAAAGCCTAAGTGGAGCTGGGGGATTTCACTCCCAGGCTCCCAACAGCCACAGGGTGCACATGGAAGAGCTCAGGCTTCCTCCCAGGAACGTGGATTGCTCTGCTTTCCCCACCAGCAGCACACCTCCCTCGAGTGCCACTGAATCTGGAGTGGGCTGGGAAGGCAGAGCACTGAGACAGCAGCTCTGCAGCCTGCTCCAGCTGCCTGTGGCACAGCCAGCATTCCCAGGCCATTGGGAGGCAGCTCCTGCCTCCCTGCACGCTCTGGTGCAGGGATCCAGGGGGTTTGGGCTGATTCCAGGCTCATTCCACCCCCCCATCACACCCCTTCGCTCCAAGTGTTATCACAAATGCCTGGATACAGCGTGACTCAAGGCTGACAAAGCTGAATTCCAGAGGCCTCCATGCTCCAGCACAGCCCGTTTGCCTGCAGCAGCAATGGTTTTGGAAAGCCCAAACAGCCAAACCCTGTCAGGAGCAGCAGGAAGAGCTGACACAAGGGACTGGGAGCTACCAGGAACAGCCTGGGCTCCATGACCCCTGTTCCTCTGGTGACACAGCTAGTTTGAGTCTCTTCTATCCTTGCCCAAAAAGCATTTGAGCTCCTCTGCCCGTTCCAGCCTAACTTCAGGGCTGCACTTGCAGCCTTATTGATTTTTTGGAAAGCTGGCAGATGCCATAAATTAAAGCCCTTCCCCAGGCAATGCAGCAGTCTCTCCCAATCCAAAGGCACACGTGGCTGGAACCAGCCTGGCCACGCTCTCCCTTCCACAATTGTGCTTTTTGCCTATTCCCAACCTGTGCACCCCAACTCCACCTGCTGCAGCAGCAACACCCTGGCTCGAAGCTGCACCCCAGGAGCCCACAAGGACCAGGAGACCTGGGGGAGCCAGGGATGAGCGGCTCCACACATGGAAGCAGTGCAGGGACTCACAGCTCACTCTGCTGGAGGCCGAGGAGGATTCCCGTGCCGCTGCCTTCCTGGCCCTGGCCATGGATCTCCGGATCATGTTCTCCCTCCTGCTGGCCAGGGAGCATTTTTCCGCCAGGGAAGCCCTTTGGCTCTTGCGGGAGGCTCCCACCCCGCTGCGGCGGCGCGTCCTGGATTTCTCTGCCGTGCTTTTTCCGGGGGAGTCCTGGAAGAGCAGCGTCTCGAGGCCTTGAGGAGATCCATCTCCTTGGAGCACAGCAGGATCACCATTCCAGGTGGCCTTGGGAGTGGAGGTGCTGGCTCTCCTGGGGTCCTGCTCCCCATCCCTTCCTGGCTGTTCAGCTGGGATCCCAGGGAGCTCGGCTGCAGCGTCCACCTCAGGCAGCTGCTCCCCCAAAACTGCTGGAAGGGCTACATCAGCACCCCCAGCAGCATCCTGGGGACACTCCTGGCACTCCAGATCTGCCGTGGGAGCATGTGCTTGCACAGGCTGCTTGCCAGGCAGAGCTGGGAGCTGGGGTGTGACGCCAGCCTGAGATCCCGGAGCACAGCCGGACACGGATCCGTCCTGCCCCTCACAGCCAGGGCTGCGGGGCTGCTCCTGGCTCAGGCACTGCTGGGAGCTCAGGCTGGAGGACAGCAGCTTGACACCACTCCTCCTTCGGGATAACCTTGAAAAGAATTTCGGAGGAAACGATGAAGGAGTTGTTTGCTCCCAAGGAAGTTTGAGAGGGAAAAGCAGACGGTGTAAAAGTGAAATTGCTGCTGCTGCTTCCCCACTGCACTGTTCCCCCTCACAGCCCGTCCTAACCCAGGGGAGAGGCACACAGACACAGCCCAGGCTGGGTATCCAGAGTCAGGTGTGGAGGAATGGGAAAGGTGTACTGAGCCCTACATCAAGATCTGGGTTTAAACCCCACCCTGGGAGCAGCACGTGGCAGAGGACAGCACCTCCAGGGGGACACACAGTGTGTCACCGTCCTGCTGACAGGCCTGGCTGCACCAGCACCTCTTCCCAAAGCAAGCTTCAATGAGGGAAACACAAACAGGAGCTAGCTGGGCTGCTCCCCTGGAGAGGGTGTGACCTGAGCACCCGGAGCAGGGCCCAGAGCTCTCCCTGCTCCCATCCGCAGCGCTGCTTTTCCTGCTCCCCCTCACACTCACACACCCCTCCCACGCTCCCGCTATTCCTGCTGCTCCCCCCACCCTCCATGTCTGCTTCCTGACAGTCTCCCACCTCTAACTCTTCCTCCTGTGGGATTTTCACCACAGTTAGCACGATTTTAGCGCCCTAACACACCGACGGATCGGGTTTGGGCAGCTTTAGAAGTGGGGTGGGTTCTAAGCAAACCACTTGGGATTTCCACTTCAGGCCCTCCATAAACCCTTGGAGTCTCTCTGCCTGCCAACTTGGACATGGTGCTGGGAACACATCCCTTTCCCAAGTTTTCCAGGCACTGACACTGAGGCTTAGGGAGGGAACACCAGGAGCAGCAACCTCAGGCCAGAAGACAAACCCAAAGAGACAAAACCCAAATCTAAACAGACGTGAAAAAAGAGTGTTTATTATTCTTTAACTATAACCAGAAAAACAAAATAGTGAAGGAAAGCAGCCAACTTTAGCCAACTTTATCCCAAACTCTCACCAGAATGAAACAGTGAGTAATGTGCCCCTTTGATAACTCAGGGAACACAGGCACTGCTCTGCTCCACCCAAACACCATGAGGCAGAGCCAGAGCAAGCTGACCCACCTACCTCCTCCTGCTCAGCTCCTTGTTTTCCTCCCTCATCCAAGAGGACTGCCTTTTCCTCAGCTTCCTCCTCTGTGACGGCGTTTTGGGCAAGAGCATGGGCTCATCCCTGAAGCTGCTGTGAGGCAGAAGAGGCAGAGCACAGATTGATGCCCACACCAACCCCCCCCCACACCCACCTGGGCACAGAGGGGTCCCCTCAGGGCAGCCCCTACCTCTTGAGCATCCTCATGCCCTGCTCCTCCACCTCCCGCAGCCAGGCCAGGTGCTTGTGCTGGGCATCGCAGAGGAAGCGGGACAGCCTCTGCCCGCACACTTCCAGCAGCTGCTGGGGACCGCCCGCCATCGCCTTGCCTGCAACACAGAGGGAGAGGTGGAGGCTGGTGGGCAGCCAGGACACCCCTCAGTGTGGGAAACAGAGACGCAGGCCCCGGGGTGCCCCCAGAAACGGGGGGAGTATGAAGACAGGCCGGGGTAAAGGTGTTGGGGACCCCTCCCAAGCCCCCAGGACCCTCCGGAGCGCTCGCTCGCCACCCGACCGGAGCTGCCGCCGCCGCCGCCTCGCCCGCTCACCACTCCCTCACGCCATGGCCCGGCCCGTCCCACCGCGAGCTTATTCCCCGCCTCCGCCAATCACAGCGCGCATCTCCCAATCCCCGAGCTTTTATTGGTTATTTTGCCCGTCCGTCAACGGAAGCTATTAAAACCGAGCGGCCTGTGGCCCCGCCTCCCGAAGCCCCGCCTTCTTAGCCGAGTCCTCCAGGAGCATAGAGACGAGCGAGCAGAGCGGCGGGCAGTGCGAGCCCTCCCGTTGGCGGCCAATGGGAAGGGCGGGCCGCGNGTGGCGGCGCGGACCCTGGAGCTGCCCGCCGAGTGCGACCGGCGCCTGGCCCAGTTCCTGCGGGAGGTGGACGACACCGATATGGTGTGGCTGGATGAGATCTACGAGGAAGCGGTCAAGATGTTTGTCAGGTAGCCGCATCCCGCTCCCCGCTAGGCCCCGGCCCCTACCGGCCGCCCGTCGCGCTAATCCTGCCTTGATCTCCCGTTCCTCTCTAGCAACTACAGCGAGGAGCTTGGGCTGATGCCCAAGACGCCGTCGCAGAAGAAGCGGCAGCGGAGGAAGCGGCTGCCGGTCCTGCAGGAAGAGCAGGAGCCCGGCAGGAAGCGGTGAGGGGCGGCGGGGAGCGGGGAGCCCCGTTCGGGGTGCGCTGCGAAAGGGGGAGCGCAGGGGGTGTCCTCGGGGCCTGGAGGAGGGAGGGAGCCCGTGCTGCCGGGGCTTCAGGTAAACAATGCCCTCCACCGAGCATGTCCTGGCGATCCCCTCCTTTGTCTGGTGGGGGTTCCCCTTCCTGCGTCCCGCCGGTGTTAAAGGTCTGGTCAGACCTTGTGTGTGGGGTACTCTCGGCCGAAGAACGCTGGATTTCGATTCTCACGAAAAGTGCCTTTGTTGTGGCCTGGTTCTATGTCCCCGTGTCTCTGTCTGTTGTCTTTCTGCTCTAAAGTCAGTGCATCCTTTAACTGCTGTCTGCACGAGCCGCTTTGTGCAGCTCTGCCTCTCCTGGGCCCATCCCAGGTGTTTTGGCTGCATGCCTGAGTGTGCACGGAAGGACTCGGGGCTGTTCCCGGCTCCTGTTCCCATCTAACCCGCTGTTGCTGTGATCAGCCTCTCCAGGAGGAGGAACAGCAGCCTCAAACCGGTGCCTCCTGTGCGATCTTCTCAGCGGCTCCAGAACAAAGCAAGCCTGGAGCTCAGCAGGGTTGAGGCCATAGAAGACTCTCCACCACAGCGTGTGACACGATCCCGGGCTGCAGCCTCTGCCAGAAACTGCAAGATGGTTCCCGGGACCACTCCGGCCCCGCAGGCAGCAGGGAAGGATCCCTGGGTGGAAGCTGAAACTGCAGTGCCTCTCCAGGGGAGCAGAGTAAAGCCAGCAGAGGTGCTCCCCGTGAGCTCAGGGCACGGCTCTCCCAAGGAACACGGCGTTCCCAAATCGCCGCTGCTGCCCACAGCCCCCCAGCCGGTGGTGCCCTGCACTCCCGAGGCCAGCCAGGCCCTGCCCGAGCAGCAGGCAGCGAGGGAAGCCAACATCACCATCACCCTGAGCCCAGGGGCCGGACTGAAGGAGGGGGATGACTCCCCACGGGAACACAGGCAGGCTCAGGAGCCCTCGCAGCCCCTGAGGGACAGCCCGGGCACCCCGAGCGGCCCCAGGCCCAGCCGGCGCTCGGTGCGCCGCAGCCTGATGGGGAGAGGCTCCCTGAGCCGCAGGAGCTCCCTGGCAGAGAAATACTCCCTGGCCAGCAGGAGGGAGAGCGCCATCCGCACCTCCCTGGCCAGGGCAGCGGGCAAGAAGAAGGCGGCTCGGAAGAGATCCGTGTCCTCCAGCTCTGTGGATGGTGAGTTTGGGTGGCAGGCAGGGCAGGGGGGTTCTGCGTTCTGCTGCTGAGGAAAGCAAAGTGCTGGGGTTGGGTCTTGAGTGTGGGGGTGGCAGCTGAGCTTCCCCAGCTGGACAGGCTGCAGTCCCTCAATGGAATGCAGCCCCTGGCTTTCTGGAGCCTCCCATGAGCACAGGAGCCCAGGTAACTGAACCCTTGTGATCAGCCTCAGTGTCTCCATTTCAGCTTTAACCATTGCTGGTTTGCTGGGAGAAGCTGTTAATCCTGGAATCTCAGGATGGTTTGGGTTGGAAAGACCTCAAAGATTACCCAGGTTGCTCCAAGACCCATCTAACCTGGCCTTGGATGCTTCCAGAGATGGGGCAGCCACAGCTCCTCTGGTCAGCTGCTCTTCCCAGTTTCTGTGGGGACAGCTGGCAAAGCTGAGAAGGATTTGGGGATCCAAAAGGGGTGATGGATTCTCCTAAAGGCCTACCTGTTTCCTGCAGGGTGAAATTCCCACCAGTTCCCTTCTCCTTAGCGGGATCTGGCTGCTGGTTCTAGAGTTTGTTAGAGAAGGGGATTTCGAGGCTGGACTTTGTAGATTAAAAGTCTCCCACAATTTTTACAGTTGGTGGCAGAGGCAGATTTAGGTGACAACAGTCTCATCTAAACCGCTGGAATTATTAAGAGAGACTCTGGAATTATGGAGAGAGACTCTTCATCAGGCACTGGAGTGACAGGACAATGGGAAATGGGTTCAAACTGAGAAAAGAGAAATTTAAATGGGATACATGGAAAGAATTCCTCCATTTGAGGGAGGCAAGGTCGTGGCACGTGTTGATGGAGAAGCTGTGGCTGCCCCACCCCTGGAAGTGTCCATGGCCAGCTTGGACAGGACTTGGAGCACCCTGGGCTAGTGCAAGGTGTCCCCGTCCAAGGCAAGGGGTGTGACTGGGTGGGCTTTAAGGTGCCTTCCCACCCCAGCCAGCCTGGGATTGTTTGATGCCGTGGTTGTTGGTGGCAGAGCCAGCTGCACTGCTGGCTTGGGGAGCAGCATTCCCACTGTAAATAAGGCTGGCTCTAACTGCTGCTGATGTCCAGTCAGGTCTCTGCAGATGAGCCTGAGGCCCATTAATGCCAGCTCGTGGAATATCGCCCTGAACTCATCCATAATTGAAAATTGCTTTCCTGCACCGGAGCTGCTGGCCATGTTCCTGCAGTGCCACCTGGGTGTGCTGCCGTGCCCCACCCTGCCCCAGGGCAGCACAAAGCCCTCTGCAGTGTCTGGAGGTCCTTGTCCCCCCAGATCCTTGCCTGCACCCCAACCTTGCAGCTCAGCTCTGTTTTTTCCTCTCCCACAGCCTCCAGTTCCATAAGTGTGCCAGAGGATGAGGAAACTGTTGTCAAAACTGGGTGAGAATACTTTCAGTTATTTATTTACTTATTTATTTATCCTCACTACCCTGCTTGCAGGACTTTTTTACTGCCCTTCTTGGTGTAAAATCTAAGTGGCTTCCCAGTTTCCTCAGTTTTGCTAAGCACAGCCCCTTTTGTCTTTCTTTTTTTTCCTAGGCTTCCTCCTGGACCCTCCACCCCCTCCGAGCTGGTAAGACTTGGGCAGGGATTAAAAGCATTTGTGCCTGTGCAGATTTGGGAGAAAAATGTGTGGAATACAGCTTATTGGGAAATTTGGGAGCTCTGGCTGTGGATTGTCAGACTTAGTAACCTGTCCCCATAGCAGTGAGTGAGGAAGGTACAGAGCATCTGGCTTAGAGGTACATGAGCCCATCCCAGCCTCTGTGGTTCTGGTACTCAGACTAGGGAAAGTCTTAATCACAACATTTCAGAGCCAGCAAAAGCAAAACCAGCAGAGTTTTCTTTGGGAAATGGGCACGTGTGACCCATGGCTTTGGGTGCAGGTGCTCTGTCAGGCTCGGATGCTTGCCAAGATTCTCTGACTTTCCTCTGTCATTTTCCTAAACTTGTTGAAATTGTTGCACATCACCCTGAGCTTGACCTCAGGGTTGAGTCCTGCTTGGCTCTTCCTTCTTAACCTCTTGCTAGAAGTCATTGTGTGATCATTCAGTCCCCAGTCTTTACAGATAAAAAAACCTTATAGTTCAGGGAGGTTTGGTTCAGCTGTAGTCATCGTTTGCACATTGTATTTTTAAGGCTTCTTTTGACCTTCTGGTCAGTCCTGCAGGTAATTCAACACTTGTTAGTTTAGAGACACGTGGAAATTTGTGAATATTATTGAGGTCAACACCTTTCCCTCCACAATCCTCACCGAGGGGTAATCCTGGGATCATGTCAATGTTTTGTCCAGAATAAATTTCAATGAGCAGAGCCTGAATTAATGGAGCAGAGCAGTGACCTGAAGCACTTGTGAAAACAAGGAGAGCTGTTACCGCTGTGCAGAAACTCAAAAAAAGTCAGTTTTTCTGGGCCCTGCAGGAGCAATTGGGGAGGATGAATTCTCCATCAATCCCTTTTCTTCTCTTCTCAATGCAGCACTGTGAAGTGCTGACCAGGAGGTAATGCTGGTGCTGCTAGGAGAGAGCAATTCCAGAACCACAAGCCATTATCCCAGCGGAGCGTGCCCCAGCCTAAGTGCAGAGGCAGAGCAGTGATGGGTATCCCGTAACAAACAGATAAATCATGGAAATGAGCCATTTGCCTGCTGTCTCCAGGCTCCCCATTCGTCACTGCTCAGGGAAATGGGTACACTGGCTCTGCCCAGAGCTCCAGCAGCACAGATTTACAGCTTGGAAGGCTCCTGGCCTTAATAGTTGATGAGCTGGTTGAGTTTAAGCAGTGCAGATGCTGGTGTTAATGTCCCTGCCTCTCCTGATGATGCAGCACGCAGGGCTTTGCCAAGAGTTTTGGTTTGGCATTCCCTGGTAACGCCGCTGACCGTACCCCTGCCAGAACCACCCCATGATCTGAAGCAGGAACGGGCTGTTTCCATGTGGGATTGTCCTCAAAGCCCTCTGCTTTTCCCACAGGATCTCCAAAGCCCTCGGATGTCCCTTCGCTCCCACACAGCCAGCAAACACGGGCAGCCCCAGGAGCCAAACAGCAATGGTAATTCCAGAGGGTTTTGGGGCAGCACTTTGGGAAGTTATCATTTTGGGAGGCTGTCTGGGAAGCTGGAAAGATTGACTGGTTAATTTGAGAGCTCAGTTTGAAAGATTAATTAATGTTTGATGAGCAGGGATTTGTTTCAGACAATTAGCAGTGAGAAAACTCTGTGCTGGAGTTATTTCCATCCTGGCAAGCACATGGAGATGGTTATAATGAGGCTGGAGAGTTGTGGGAGGCCCAGTTGAGCTCTGTTGCTGAAGCTGTGCAGAACCCAGGCAGCTTTGGGCAGCTCTGCTTTGTCTGGAGTTTCCAGGTGGGAGCGGTGCCACGTGAGCCAGGTCCTGCTGTGCTCACTCATTCAGGTGGTTTTGCTGTTCGGTGAGCTGCTACATCCCTTCTCTGCTGTCAAACCTGCTGGAACTCACTGTGTAACTGTTCTCTTTCAGAAAACAACTTAAATAAGAATGGGGAGACCCTGGAGCCACCCCAGAGTGCCAGGTATGTCCTGTTTGGAAGTGTCTCGGGCAGGCTGTGGTCCTGTTCCAAACAAGTTCAGTGCTGGGATGTTGTTCACTGACCTCAGCGTTTGTGACTGTGAAACTCCTGCAAATAAGTTTTTCCTGCCTCCATAATTCTGTGATTTAATTTTTATTTTCTATTGCATTAGGAATTTATTTATTGGCTGACTGTGCATGTACAATCTTGGAATCACAGGCTGATTTGGGTTGGAAGGGACATTAAAGCCCATCCAGTGCTACCCCCTGCCCTAGGCAGGGACACCTTCAACTCTTCCAGGTTGCTCCAAGCCTGTCTAGTCTGGCCATGGACACCTCCAGGCATGGGGCAGCCACAGCTTCTCTGTGCCAGGGCCTCCCCACACTGGAATCTCTTAGGCCGGGATAATTTGTGGCCCTTTCCAGCCCAGACTTGGAGGCATGAGGAGGATTTGCCCAGTGTGATGGCCTGTGCTGTCTCACAGGAGGAAGCCAAGCTACAAGAGAGCCGTGGACGAGCGCTATGACCACCAGCAGGCAGAGGAGGGAGGGCTGTCTCCTCTCAGGAGGAAGACCCCATCCCCAGTCCTCCCAGCCAGCAAGGTGAGATCCTTGTAAGCCTGGGATGCCCCACCAAGAGCCTTTTTTGCTCAGCCCCGCTCACACGTTGCCGTTCCTCCCACAGGTGGTGCGCCCGTTCAAAACGTTCCTGCACACCGTGCAGAAGAACCAGCTCCTCATGACACCCAGCTCTGTGGGGAGGAACGGGGTCATAAAATCCTTCATCAGGTACAACACCCCTCTCCAGGCTGATCCCAAGGTAAGAGGAGGCTCTGCTCTAAGCCAGTTTGATTAAGTGCCTAACTTAAAGCACAGCTACGAGAGAAGCTTTGCAAGCCGTTTGAAACTGAGTGATTTTAAGTGGTCTGTTTACACTTAAATAAGTAAAATTTGGGGTTAGTCAGCTTCCTGAAGAATTCCAGTTTGAACTCCAAGCTTTATTCCTGCATCATTCCCCTGGGCTGTTGGCAAGTAACAGCCAGAGATGAAAACTGGGAAACAGAAATTGAATGGATTGTGGATGTTGAGCTGTAGATAGATCCTAGGTCTCCTTTCCAGGACTTCTCATGAGCGAGACTGAGCAAATACCTCTTAAAGCCAAACTTGGGAGGTTTTCCAAACCCTTGAGGCAGGAGGAAGCATGAGGCTGTCTTGGAGGCCAGGACAGATGTGGGGCCAGTCAGACAGCTGCTGGTGTCCAGATCGAGCGGGCATCAGTATCACTGATGGATCCTGTTGGGACCAGCAGCACACCTTGGCTGGCTGCAGGCAGGTTCTTCTGCACTACCCCAGGGAGCTTTCCAAGCCCCTGGTTTTCCAAGCCAGGAGCAGTTTGGGAGGGAGGGATTTGAGAGCTGATTCTGGACAAGGGTGTTCCTTCCTGGATTCACTCAGAGCTGTGCTGGAAGCCGTGTGCCAAGCAGGAATTGCTCGTACTCCTGATACCCAACAACTCACCTGCAAAGTAGGCAGCTCTGGGGCTGGTTTCCCCTTGCAGGAGAGCTGAGAGGGAGAAAGAGGAGGGCAGGATGCAGGAATTGGTATTCCTGCATCTAGCAGCCTAATGGCAGAGCTTCCTAGAGCTGTGTTCAGAGGCTGGCTGTGCTCCAGCAGGTCAGGGAAGGCCATTGGGAAGCAGTGAAGGATTCCAGCTTCAATCTTGCTGGGCCCCTGCTGATGTTAGTGTCAATAGTAGAAAGGAGTTAATAGGATGAGAAAAGTCTTGTGGCTAGAGAGTGCTTCCTCTGCTGCTGTCAGTTCGTGGAATGTTTTCCAGTGCAGGCAGCTCCCCCTCGGGAGCTTTTCCATGTGGGAGCTAAACATAACTAAATAGCAGCAGAGCAGTAAGATATAATTGTTAGTTTTATATTAACCAGTTTGGATGCTGACAGCACCAAGCATTTACAGCATGGAGCCCAGTGTAAGGGATTCCCTTGGATCATGCCTGTGCTGATCTGTGGGTCTGTGCTGAGACCAGGCATGGAGTGGGCTGATGTTAGTCCATTTGCTGTGGTTGTAGTGGTGGCTGGATCTTGCTCCCCTGGCTGACAGCGTGCCTAGGCTGGGTCAGGAAAAGAGGAGAAAGCCCCTGTTTGTGGCTGTGTGCCAGGGCAAGCTGGGAGCTCTCCGTGCTCGTGGTTCACCACCAGCTCGAGCCTGGTGGGCGGCACAGGCGCCAGTGGGAGCTCAAGGTGTTTCCTGGAGCACCATCTGTCCCCGCGCTCGCCGCAGGAAGCGGGAGCCGTGCCAGGCATTAGCGCTGCTTGGTGGCTCCTTTGCACCAAAAGAAAGCACGGGGCTGCCTGCCTGCAATCCCTGAGGATGCTGCCTGGGCTTGCAGAGCTGATGCTCCTGTTTCAACGCTCCAGCTTCTCCTCTTGCTCCCTGAGATTCACACCAGTGTTTTCCTTGTGTATGTCCGTTCATGACCAGGTCACAGGCTGCCTGAGCTCTGCTCCAGGGCTGTCACCATCCCATATTCCTGCCTGCAGCTCCTTCCTGTCACCACAGGGCCCTTGCCCACAGCAGCTGAGGTGGGAAAGAGCGCAGGCCACTGGGTACAACGACATTCAATTCCCCTCAGGAAAAGGAGAGGCAGAAGCTGGAGACTCTGCGGAAGAAGCAAGAAGCTGAGCAGCTGAGAAGGCAAAAGGTGGAGGAGGAGAGGAAACGGCGACTCGGAGAGGCGAAGCTGTGAGTAGATGTGGTCACACTGCTCTGGGCGCCTGTAGGTTCCTGTGTTTTATCTTGCAGGAACTGTGCAAGCAGCAGAAACTCCTGTGGACACAGGCAGTGTTTGTCCTTGGGGTATCTCTGGAATGCTGCTACAAAGCATTGACTGTCCTTGCTGCCCGTTGCTGCAGTTTTTTGTCTTGGGTCCCCACTTTCTGACAGAGCTTAAACATGGCTGGTGCTTAAATGAATGGGGAATTTGGGCCACTGAATTTCCTGCTGTGTCTTTTTGGCCTTGTGCTGAGCTGGGGGGAGCTCACCTGGCTGGAACACGATGGTGAGCTGGGCTGTGTCCTCAGGAAGCGCGAAGAGCGCCTGCGCAAGGTGCTGCAGGCCCGGGAGCGCGCGGAGGAGATGGAGAAGGAGAGGAAGAGGAGGATCGAGCAGAAGATTGCACTGTTTGATGAGAAGACCGAGAAGGTACAGCCCCTGCAGAGCTTATCTGGGACAGTCAGGAGCCACCGAGGCAGTTAGCACCACGCAGATATGCTCTCTGGAAAGAGGGGCACGGGGGCTGCTTGGATTCTAGAGGCTGAACCAAAGAGTAGTTGAATAAAGAACTTTCCAGAGCCCTGATGATCCTGAGGGACAGCTTTTCTCTGGCTACAGCAGATGGCAGCTGATCCCGTTTTTCCATAATCACAAATCTAAATGGGCTTTATTAATGCTCTACTAGATGGGAGAAGGACTTGCAGTAGATAAAGGTGGCCTAATGGCCCCAAGGTTTTATTTACTGCTTTTCCCAGCTGAGTAATAGCTGGACAGGGGAAAGCAAACATCCTTCCTCCAGAGCCTTCCTCAGATCCCAGACATCCAGGCAATTTGTGCAGGGGCCTAGTGGTCATTTGTCTGCTTTAATTATCCCCAGCTGCCTGTCTGATTGCATGGCTGTGAGGTTGTATTCCAATGGCTTTGTGGGACTGAATGTGTAAACCCCAGAATGGGGTCAGATGTAAAACAAGGTCATTGCCTAAATATGACCTTTTTCAAACAGAGCACAGGCCCCCATGGTTGCTGGGGGGGAAGGGAGGGAGGGTTTGCCCTGTGAGGGGTCCTGCTGTGCTGTCCTACCTGGGGCTGGGTCTGTGTGTGCTCCAGGTGCGGGAAGAAAGGCTGGCAGAGGAGAAGATCAAGAAGAGAGTGGCTGCCAGGAAGATGGAGGAAGCTGAGGCCCGGCGCAGACAGGAGGAGGAGGCCAGGAGACAGAGAGCTCTGCAGCAGGTGTGTGTGTGGGCCTGCTCTGTCCCACAGGCAGAGCTGGACACGGGATCCACCTGCCTTGGGCACTGGGAATTCACCCATGAGGTGTTTCCCTGCCGTGTAGCCATGGGGATTTGGGTCGAGTGAGGTGTTCCTGGTGCTTCCCCTGGAGTCAGGTGAGTAACTCCTGCCTGGGCTTGCAGGAGGAGGAGGAACGGCGGCGCAGGGAGCTGATGCAGAAGAAGAGGGAAGAGGAGCAGGAGCGTGCCCGGAAGATCGCTGAGCAGAGGCAGGCAGAGCAGGAGCGGGAGAGACAGTTGGCTGCAGAGAGAGAACTGGAGAGGAAGAGGGAGCAGGAGCGGATCCAGGCGGAAAAGTAAGGCAAAATCCCTGTTTATATACCAAATTCTGTGCTGGGATTGAAAGGCAGCCAGAACAGGGGGCAGGAGTGGAAGGCTGGAGCAGCAGGGAGCTGCAGTGAGCTGGCAGCACAGCTCTGGGCTGTTGCTGAGGCTGAGCTGCCAAGGAGGAACTCTGGGCTCAGGGATGTCAGGGGTGTGGTGGGGAGCGAGGGAGGGCCCTGGTGTGGTTCTGGGAGTGAGGGCCTGTGCTGTGGTTCCCAGGCTCCGGGAGCAGCAGGAGAAGGCTGCCCGCCTGCAGAAGGAAGAGGCGGCTGCTAAGGAGCAGCTCCGCAAGGAGATGGAGAAGAAGGAGGTAAGTGATGGATTTTGGGAAGGGATAGAGCCACACAGTCTGGCCTCAGCAGCTGTTGCTGTTGGAGCAGCTCAGCTGGGACGCTGTGGGGAACCCTGAAGAGCTACTGTGGCACTTCTGAGCCAGAAGTCAGACATGTTTGGCACGGTCACGGTACCATGGGGAGACTTGGCCTCTCAAAATACTGCTTACTAGTCTAGAAAGAGGCCAAGATCAGTAGCACAGACTTCTGCAGGTGGTCAGCTGGTTTGTGGCTTTTTTAGCCCCAAGATAAAGTCAGCAGCAAGTTTTCCAAGGCCAGAGGCCCTGGCCTTGTCAGGGAAAAGCAGCTGATGGATACTGTGGTGTGGGGGTCAGTCTGTGCCCTCTGAGGAAGCTGCACCACGCCCCAAGGGCTCCTCAGCAGCACGAGGAACAGCTCTAAAGAAGTGCTTGGATATTTTGCCTGTCACAAAGGTGGATGGCTGGGTTGGCAGTGTAGTCCCTAAGGGTAATCCCGTGGGTGTCACTTGGCAGCGAGAGCAGCAGATGCTGGCGGAGAAGAAGAGGCAGGAGGAAGAGCAGAAGAAACTGTCGGAGGAGCAAAAGGCCAAAGACAGTGCCCGGGCACCACTCGTGGAGAACAAGGAGGTAACTGGGCACGGGTCCTTAGAGTTTAGTCCCAGCACTGACCCACTCTTGCCTCGGGCAGTTCCACCCTCTGCTGTTATCTGCCTTTTCAATAACACAGGAATTCTTTAAATCCTGCTTATCTAGGGTTGACTCCATGAATATTTCAATGACAGAGGGAAGGGAAGGGAAGCAGGGGGTATTGGACAGGGTTCCTGGCTGGGGGTGAGACAGCAGCTGTTGGAGCTGCCTTAAGTGCCTCTTAAATACCGGAAAGGCCCTGATCAGGGGCAGAAAGTGCTGAAAGTTTTATTTGGGGTCAAATTTGGGAACAGCCACAAGGCGGCAGCAGAGCCTGCAGAATGGTGATGGTTTGGCACGGGAGAACGCTGCAGGTGTGTTCATGTCCTGAACTTTGACAACAAACACGTGGCTCTTGTCTCCTTGCCATGCTCAGAATCTTAAAGTGCAGGACCAGTGGGTGGGAGTTCATGTCACTGGACACAAAGCCATGAAGGGGGGTCTGGTAGGGAAGGACAACTGTGTCCAACTCTCCAGAGGCTCATTTCCTGATTGAAAACCTAATTTCTATGGAAAATTTCCAGTTGAAAAACATGAAATTTGCAGTTGAAGGTTTTCTCCTGCCCTTACACTTTCCGCTTGTGCTGCTCCCATTAGCGTGAGCTCAGTTTGGCTGAGCTGTTGGGCAGGTTCTCTGTACAGCAATTAGCAGTTTTATATCATCAATCAAGCTCCGAAGTTGGGTTGCAGAGTGTTTATAGCATGTGACTCTGTTTCAGCAACATAAAACCTCCAGTTAACCTTGGCTCGACTGGAGTGGAGCTTTGTCCTGTTAAATTCATCTACTGCTGTGTGCTCATGCCAGAGATGGCAAATTAATCAGCCTAATTAAACAGAAGAAGGCCATGCACAGCCATCATTGGGTCACAACTTTGGAACTTGGGTCAAGCTCTCGGGTCCAAACTTGAGAACTGCCAGACTCAGGGTTTGCTGTGAGGTGACAGAGCAGGAGGTGGGGACGAGCTGGTCCTGCTGTAGCTTGGAGCCTGATGGTGCTGCTGCATCCAACACCTGTGGAATGTATTTCCCTTCTAGAATTCCCCTGCCTGCAGCTCGTACGAGATGACTCCGCAGAGCAGGAAGGAGCTCAAGGTGCCTTTGACAAGCTCCAATGACTACGGGATGGACCTGAACAGCGACGACTCGACAGATGACGAGAGCCAGCCCCGCAAGCCCGTCCCTGCCTGGGCCACTGGTACGTGTGTGTGTGGGGGGATGTGTGTGTCCTGGACCCCCAGCGGGCTGTGGGACCTGCTGTGGGGCTTCGCCCAGTTCCTCCTGCCTGGAGGAGTGTAAAGTACTCCAGCATGGAATGAGTACTTCTGTGTCCAAGACTGCACAGGGGAATGGAGCAACCTGGGCTAGTGGAAGGTGTCCCTGCCCATGGCAGGGTGTTGGAACTTGGATGAGTTTAAAAATCCCTTCCAACCCAAACCATTTCATGATTCTAAGTGGAATGTGGAATCAGGGGCTCTTCCACCACTTGGGGATCTTGTCACAACGTGATGGGGACAAATACACTTCTAAGCTGCCTTGGAGTGGTGAGAGATGAGCAGAGCGAGGACACGCCGCATTCAGCAGCCTACACAGCGATCCCAATTAACAAAATTAACACAGCCCTCATCTGTTCCTGCAGGGAATCAGCTCAGCCAGGCTGTGATCCGGCAGTACTACAACCCCCCTGACCTGGACGCGCTGTTCGGGGCCATCCCCAGCCCCAGGCTGGAGCACATCTTCTACAAGAGCAAACCCCGCTACTTCAAGCGCACCAGCTCGGCCGTGTGGCACTCCCCGCCCACCGTGGCGGCCAAGCCAGCCCTGGGGCTGCCCTGTGGCCTCAAGAAGCCCTGAGGTGAGCACAGGTGTGCAGCAGGCGTGCCTTCCTGTCTGCAGGTGAGGAAGGAGTCACTCTTCACTTTGTATTTAGGTTTTAGTGTTGAATAAATGGCAGCTTTTCCTGGGTTCCTGCGCCTCGGTTTGCGGGGCTGGTTTCTGTCAGGCCAAAGCCACGAGGTGCTGCCCCAGGAAGTGCCTCCCTCTTATCCTTAGCTTGGAGCTGGCATGGACTCAGACCTTCAGCAGGTGAGGGGTGTCACCTGAAGCTGTGGGATCCCCCTCTCTGTCACGCAGGCCTGGCAGGACCTGCTATTCATCACTTGTACATCTGTGCTGCCCTTGAGACCATTGACAGCCAGGGACCACTGCACCAGGGCACAGGCCGGCCTGCTCCACTGCCCTTCTCAGGGAGGTGTTCCCAGGCGTGCTCTTCATCTCCTGCAATCCCAAAGGGATTCATCCTTCTGTTCCCCACCTGTGTGGTGGTGTCCACCAGCTGTGGAGAGATGTGACCAAGGTGTGACCATGTCCCCGAGGACCTGCAAGTGTGTGAGCCAGCTCTAGGCCTCGATAGGAGAAACTCTGCAAGGGTTATGGCAGACTTTTTTTGCTTCTCAGTGAAATTCCATCTGTGAGGCCAGATGGGATTTGAGATGTTTTTAACCTTAATCCCTCTTGTTCACCCTTGGCTGTAGCTCAGCATCAGCTCGTTGTCTCAGCCTGTTTAGCACTTCCTGTTCAGTGAGCTGCTGTTAACCGGACTCTGGCCAACCCAATTTCATTGAACCAAAAATTCCAGCTCAGCTTTCCCATTCCAGGAGTCTGTGGTGGTTTAATCATTCCTTCTGCACCCAGTCCAGCCCTGTAAAATCTCTGTAGATACTGTGCTTTGCGTGAGGGAACGTGATCCTGTCTGTGTGTCTGTAGCCAATGCACTGTTTACCAGGAAATGTTCTTCAAAAGAAACAAAATATTAAATTTTGGTTTTAAATTAAATACAAAAGGTTTTGTATTTAAATACACTGGTGTCTGTATTCTGGGGCTGCTCTGTATGTGCAGATCTGTATCTGTGGAGTGCCTGTGCTGCTGGGGGTTGCTCTGTAGATCCAGGTCTGGCTATTGCTGTCTGTACCCATGGAGTGCCTGTGTTTCCACTGGATGTCCTGTGCATCCAGGTCTGTACCGCTGCGACCGCGATTTCTTGTACAAAAGCTTCTGAGTTGGCCAAACACTGTAGTATAAAGTGAGTTTAACCATCTCTGGGTTCCGCTCAGCTTTTGTTACAGAAATAGAGGGTTTGGAGTCTGTCTCTTTTGTGCCGATTCCTTGGGGCAAGAATGTCCTGCCTGGGGAGAACTTCTGATCTCCAACAGAAGATCTGAGTCCCTCGGCATTCCCCAGCACTTGGTAGCAGTGATGGAGGCTTTTGGTGCCTGATTTTTAAGGTTTGGGGCCCCAGTGGCTGTGGGTCCATTGGGGACATCACTCAGTGCCCTGTCCCTGTGCTGTCAGCCCAGCTGCAGGTGGGACCCTGCTGTGTGCAGGGCCAGGCACAGACAGGGACACAACACTCAATTCAACTCACACATAATTTATTAGTGACAAAGGGCCTGTTCCTGGGTACAAGGGGACATCACCAAGGTGGGGGGATGACACTGTGTCACTGGGCTGGGGAGGCAGGGGGGAAGGGAGGTTTGAACAGCATGGTGTAAGCCGGGGTGAGGACAAGGTGTCCTCATGATGGGAAGGACACACAAAGCATCCTCATGGATGTGCAGGGACCAGCAGGGCTCAGCTCTGTCCCCAGAGGTGTGACAGGCCCCGGGGGTGGCACGTCCCTGTCCCTGATCCTACCCGCGCTCGCAGATGAGCTCCACCACGCTGTGCTCCATGGGGACGGGGTCGAGGCAGCGGTGGGCGGCGCTGGCGGCCACCTCGTCCAGCAGCCCCTGCACCACGCGCTCGTCGGAGGCGAAGCGCCACAGGTAGAGCTGCAGGTAGTGCCCGTCCACCTGCACCTGCTGCAGCCCGAAGCGCCCCAGCGTGCGCAGCCGCACGCACTCCAGCAGCGTCTTCAGGCTGATCTTGATGATCCCTGTCAGCACCGACACCTGCGGCAGGGGACAGCGGGGACACGTGGCACGCGGGCGCAGGGATGGTGTCCGCACAGGACGTGGGGGCCTTGTCCTGGATGCCACTCCCCAGGGAACTCCTGAGCATGGGGACATGTGGCACATGGGCACCCTTGGCCTGGGCGCTACACAGATCCCACTCCTCCCCCCAGAGTCCTAGGGCAGGGGACCCTTGTCCTGGACATCGGCTCCCAGAGACCCCCTGAGCTCTGACACCAGGGACATGTCCCAGTGGGAAGGCAGGCAGTTTGGGACCTTTGGGGATGTTCAGGGACATGGTGGTGTCCCCATGACCTCACCTTGTTGAACTCAACAGGGCTGAAGATGTCGATGCGCTCAGAGAAAAGCTTCTGGATGTTGCTGAGCAGGTGGGTGTCCATGGGGGCACTGAGGACATGGACACAGGGACAGTCAGGGACTTGACAGAGCCAGGGATGTGGGGACAGGGACACAGGGACTGTCAGGGGCCATGGAGAGGGGAAGGGATGCTTTTGGGGACAGAAAGGCAGGGGAATGTGAGGATGGTCCCAGGACATGGAGGGACAAGACAACTGAGGGACACAAGGATCATGGGGATCACCAGGGGATTCTGGGACAGTTGTAAGGAACACAGGGATTGTTGGGACAAACAGGGATCATTATTAGGACAGTCTGGGGATACGGGGACAGCTAACGGCTGTCAGGATAGTGGGAGGGTATTGGGACAGTCTGGGATCATGAGGAGGGTGACAGGGAAGACAGGCAGTGGATACTCAAGGAGTGACAGGGAGCCCATGGGTGCCTGGGTGGCCCAGACAGTGACACAGGGAGCCCAGGGGGGCCAGTGTGACCCAGGGGTGGCAGGGCTGACCTGGGGGTGTAGCTGGGGGCATAGCGGCCGGGTGCCCGCGAGCTGCTGTAGACGGAGAATGCGCGTCGGCTGGAGTCGCTGCTCTGTGCCCGCCTCACCCCCTCCTCGAAGAGCTGCCCCACCTGTGGGTGGCACCACACCCTCAGCACCCACAACCCCCTCCTGGGACCCCCCAAAGTCTTTGCGAGCCTCCCACACCCTCCCAGAATCCCCAAAGGGCCACACAGGGACCTTGTGCAAACCCCTTGGACCCCTCCAGGGGTGTCCAACGCCCTCAGCCCCGGTGTCAGCCCGACCTGGACGTCGATGGCGGTGATGTCCTCCACCACGCGCTTCATGACGGCGCGCACGTTGCGGGGCTCGACGGTGCCCAGCCAGTCGCGCGTCTCGACGCTCTTGCGCAGCATCTGCGCCACGGCCGCGCCCTGCACCTGCACGTAGTGATCCAGCAGCCGCTGCGCCGCCGCCCGCGCCTCCGCACACAGCGCCGGCCCTGGCGTCACCGCCGGAACGTGCAATATGGGGAGGTTGGCAGCATGGGGAGGCACTTGGGGGTGCCATGCCAAAACAGGGAGG
>WEZZ01024807.1:294646-312503 GCA_013400585.1 Chloropsis cyanopogon | reverse complement strand
GGGGGTTTGGGGGTAAAACCAGGGGAGACTGGGGACAAATACAGGGCTTTGGGGACAAGAATAGGGGGCTGGGGACTAAAATAAGTTTTTGGGAGATAATTAGGGGTTTGGGGGGGGGGGGATTGAGGTTTTGAGGAAAATATAGGGGCTCGGGGCAAAAATAGAGGTTTGGGGGAAAAAATAGAGGCTTGGGACAAAAAGAGGGGTTTGGCGGGGAAAGTAGGGGTTTAGGGACATAAATAGGGTTATGGGGACAAAAAAGGGGGTTTGGAATTTACCCAAATGGTGGGGGAAGGAGGTGGCAGTGTGAGGAGGCAGTGGGAGTATGGAAAAAGGGGATATGCCCAATGATCCATTGGTTCATGTCATCCCCCCAAAAGCAGAGGTGGATCCCCTCCATCCCGATCCCTGTGCATGGGGATGCTGTGTCCCTGCCCCGGGCCAGCCCAGCCTCCTGTCTCCGCAGCTTTCCGCCTTCCAAAATGCAGGATCTGCCTCTTTTGGTCCCCCCAAAAAGCCCCTCTGGGGCTGCGTGAGCAGGAGGGGACAACCCGTGTGATTCCCAAACCCCGGGGGCCCTGGGCTTGGGATCCCGGTTTGCTGAGGTTGTGGTGTGAGCACTCAGCCTCATCCTCATGGCAACACGGAAGCCGAACACATGTCCGAGCCCAAATCTGCTGGATTTCCCCCCGCTGGCAGTCACGTCCCAACACCGTGGGCTCGCCTGGCTCCATCAGCCGCTAAACCGTGTCCAAAATAATCCCGCGGTGCTGCGCATCTGCTCGCTGGCGGTGTCGGCGGGGACATCCTCTGCCGGGGCTCCGGAGGCGCCTTTTGGCCGCCCCTGCAGGGATCGGCCATAATCCAGCCCGACACCAAACCCTCCTCGCTCTGCTTCCCACCACCTGCCAAGGTAGCTCCGCCTGGAGCCGGAGGATGCTCTCCCGCCTGGCTGCCTCCCCGCTCCATCCCTTGTCGCTCCACGGGAATGCTTCTGGCTTTATTTGTTATTTTCCCCCACCCTGTGCGGCAGCAGAAATCAGGGCGGGCGGGGAGGAGGAGGAGGAGGAGGCAGGGAGCTATTTCAGGGAGCTGCTGTTATCTGCTGCACGTTAATCCCCAGCTGGTGGGGGGAAGGTTTTCCCTGAGTGCTTTCCTGCGAGGGCATATATTAAACATTGAAAAGCAAAGCGAGGAAGAAGAGGATTAGCAGGAGAGAGAGAGGAAGCTGGCTGCTGGCTTTGCTGGGGTTATCCATCTGCTCCACTTTTATGGATGCAGCAGTGTGAGCAATATCACTCGGGATTTTTTTTTGTGTTGCGTTTTTTTTCCCTCCTTGCTCTCTCCACCCCTTTCTCTCTTCCCTCTCAGAGGTCTGTGCGCCGAGCTGCTTTTCCATCACCCTGGGAATCCCCTTGCTCCCCTTCCTCGGGGGAAGCTGAGCCATAGCTGAGCTGTTGGGACAATGGAGCTCCAGGCTGTGGTATCCACGCTGGAAAGCGGGGAGCAGGACACGGTTCTCAAGGTGCTCCAGG
The DNA here is from genome assembly GCA_013400585.1 of Chloropsis cyanopogon. Lineage (NCBI taxonomy): Eukaryota > Metazoa > Chordata > Aves > Passeriformes > Irenidae > Chloropsis > Chloropsis cyanopogon. The sequence continues at coordinate 310,968 of WEZZ01024807.1, read as the reverse complement.
TCTACAACCAAGAGGTGAGTGAGCATCAACCCTTCCCTCAGCTCAGGGACTCCGAAAAAAATTATTATCCAGATCCCAAGTAAAACCTGGCTGGGAAATAAGAGTCAGTGTGAGGACTGAGTAGGAGGAGCTTTTATGTTAAGGCAGTTTTGGAGGTGCTGAGAGAGTCCAGGGAGGAGCTGCAGGTGAAACCATGTTGGGATTTGCAAGTCAAAAGGTGATCGGAGGTGGCTGCTGGGATCTCACATGGGCACGGCTCTGAAAGCAGGAAATAGTGAATGTGGAATACCAAACCCCAATGATCTGGAAGCAGAGATGGGAGCGTTTCTAGCCTTAAAGTAGGAAAAGATTATCCACAATGGTAAATCTCTGCTTGGAGGAAGGAGACTGAGGGGAGACCTCAGCTGTTTGCAGCTTCCTCCTGAGGGGCAGCGGAAGGGCAACTCCAATCTCTGCTCTCTGTGACCAGTGACAGGACCCAAGGGAACATCTGGAGAGGTTCAGGTTGGATATTAGGAAAAGGTTCTTCTCCCAGAGGGTGGTCAGGCTCTGAACAGGCTCCCCAGCGAGTGGGCACAGCCCCAAAGCTGCCGGAGCTCCAGGAGCATTTGGATAACGCTCTCAGGCATAGGGTGGGATTGTTGTGGTGTCTGCACAGGACCAGGAGCTGGACTGAATGGATTGTGTGGGTTCCTTCCAGCTCAGGATATTATATGGCTCTGTGAAATCCTGTTTGAAACAGACTCTGGTTGTCAGGGAAATTTCCTTCGGAGGTTTCCCCTGAGAGGGGCTGGCCCTGTGGATCACTCTGACTCACTCTGCACCAGGCTGGAGTAGGTGGAAGTCAGCAGGGAAAACCTGAGGAATATTTTGCAAGAGTGTGTAAGGGAGAGAGTGTGTGGAGCTGTTCCTAACAGTCAGATTTGGAATGGGGAGATATTGGCCAAGAAGGAGCAGGTGTCTGTTAAGGACAGCAGTGAGGATTAACAGCACCAGCAGCGGGTGCAGCGCTGGCATCCTCGGGGTGCAAACAGTGTCTGTGTGCCCCCAAACCACGATATTTCCTGTTGGATTCCCCCAGCTGGGTCCTTCCTGGGGTATCAAGCCTAGGGAACTGGAACCACAGGGTTTGCTGGCCCGTCTGGAGGAAATGGAGCAGTCAAAGAGGATTATGAAACTGCAGATAAACCTGGCACGGCCTGGCATTGCTTCTGCTGCAAGACGGATGGTTCCACATCCCTTTCCTAAGGATTTGTTTTAATTCACTGTTGTGCACACAGTTTTTGCTTGCTGGGAATATACTACAGCTAAAGCAAAAGCCCAGGTGTGGCCAAAATATCCCCAAATGGGATTACAGCCTGAAAAGAGGATGTGCTGAGGGAAGAACAAGCAACCTGCTTGTGGAACACAGCGGTGCCAGGACTGAGCCATCAGCTCCTGGGAACGTGGATGGATCAGCTCATGGAGCTCACACACAGCCTGGCTGGAGTGCACCTGTCCTGCCCCCACACCTGGGGCTGCTCCAGGCACTGTGCCCATCGCTGCTTCCAGGCTGGACAGAACAGTTCCATCCCTGGGCTCTTGGTGACTGCACACACGATCAGTGGTTTATGGATTTTAAACGTTGTTGTTCTCCAAGCTGGGATCAAACGCTCTCTTGGTATGAACAAGGATTGCCTCAGTCACTGGGAGGTGCTGCTTCTCCCCTGTGATCTCCAGTTCCATGGGAGCAGGTTTGGTCAGGAAGGAGACTGTCAGTGAAGAACAAACAAAATAGCAAGAGAAACACAATGAACGGAGATCAGGAGCGTTTGTTAGCGTGGGGACAGGATGGAGTGTGGAGATCAAGTCCCTTGTGTTTAAAGAACAACCTGGACAGCCACGAGGATCCATTCCCATGTACCAAGGAGACAGGATTTCTTTGGGTCAGGAAAAGGAATAATAAACATCGAGGGGAGACGTGTGGGCACAGCTCAGTGGCATTGCTGAGCAGGGGAATTACCGGCTCTTACAGGATATTGGGATAAATAAATACTGCTGCAGTATTTAAACTAAATCCATCTGTCATCTGGCCTGTGGCATTCCACTGTGCTGTGGATCCAGGGGTGATGCCCATGATGGGGGGGGGACTGTCAGGAGATGGTGTGTTTGCTGTTGCAGCATGTTTCGGACCTGCTGCTTTCCAGCTGAAGGGCTCTGCTCTGGTAACAGTTTTAACCCATTCCTCTTCTGATTGATTTTGTTTTCTCCACAGAAATCTCAGTGCTTCATCTTCGAGGATGAGGAGCGGGAAGAGAGGAAGGTAGGCACAGGCTGCTTGCTTTCCTCCTCTGGTCAGTGTGTAAATCTGCTGCTCTGTACTCATGTCCAGCTGGGCTTGGCAAGCAGCTCCCACTGGAGAAGAAATGAGAGTTTTCCATTAAGTTGGTTAGGGAATTGTGTGCTTGGAGTGTCTGGCTATGTTTTTTCCATCAGTATTTGCTGGTTTTGGATAAAGGTCAGCATCCATCCGACACTAGCAATGGTTCCATGATCCATCTAGTCCCAGCCATGGATGTGATCTCTGGTGCCTCAGGGCAGGGATCACAGCAGTGCTGGCCCTGGAGGAGGGTGAGGGGCTCTGCTGGGAGCCAGCAGCAGGATTTGCCAGGAGCTGTATATTAGCAAATCCTTTGAGCTGGTGTAATCTGCCACTTGGAGGGAAGGAACACTCTGCCTGCTCATTCCTGCTCCTGCAGTGCTTTGTGCCAGGGCAGGCCTCAGCCTGGCTGTTCTGCCATAACAATGACTGTTTTCCCTGGATTCTTTTCCAGCTGGCTCAGTTCTGTGGTCAGTTCACTGGTGGATGGTGCCAATGCCTGTGTTAGCACAGCAAGCGCAGGCCAGGTGACCCGGGTGGAGAGCAGGACCTCCTTTGGCTGTGCCAGGGCCAGCTGCTGCCACAGGGAGCATTCCAGGCACAGCCTGAAACGTGGGACTGGATCTGATGAGATCTGAGCTCTTTGCCTTGCACTGACCTGCTGTTTGAGCTGGGACAGTCACACAGGATGTGGCTTCAGGCACAGTGTCCCACTTTTGGGCTGTATGCCATGAAATATGAGATGAACATCACCACTAGTTCCTGGTGCTTGGGTGTTCAGATGGTTCAGCTTCAGGCACACACCCCGAGATCTCTTTCCCCTGAGCCAGCCTGAGGCTTTGGTTGCTGGGACTGTATCTGAACCTTTGTCTCCCTGTGAGGAAGGAGAAGAGGAACAGCTGTATTTCATCATTTCCCCAGGATGTGGGGCACACTATGAGCCTCACGTTAAGGACTGAAGTTCAGTTTTTCTTCGTTCCTTCCCTCAGTAGTTTCATTTCACCAGGGGGAGAGTCAGGTTGGCTATGAGGAGGAATTTCTTCATGGAAAGGGCGGTCAGGCATTGGAAGGGGCTGCCCAGGGAGGTGGTGTAGCCACCATCCATCTCTGGAGGTATTCAAGGAACGACTGCATGTGGCGTTCCGTGCTCTGTCTGGTTGTGAAGGTGCTGATTGGTCACAGGTTGGACCTGATGGTCTTGGAGGTCTTTTCCAAGCTGGATTATTATGATTAATGATTCCAACCTTAATGATTCTCTGATTATTTCAAAGTGTAACCAATGGGGCTCTTAAGCTGCTTATAAACCTCATTTTTTGGGCTCTCTCACTCTTGTAACATCACATAAAGTCCCGTGCTCTGAGCTGTGTTGTGTTTGAGGTCTGGTGGGCTCCCCCAGTGGTGTGTGGGGGTTACTGGTGTGACATGAAGTGTTGCCACACGTGGCTCAGCCTGAGCTGCCTGTGTCTGTGAGGCCTTACCTGAGCTCTCGTGCTGCTCCGTGACTCACCATTCCCCATGAGCTTTGCAGCTCCTGTGAATTGTGTTAGTGGGGCTCTGCCAGTCTGTACCCATGGAAGATCTGGGCCAGTAGGTCTCCAGACAGCACTGAAATTAAGGAGATGCTGCTTATTTGAATCTCCTGAGGTCTCTTCACCTCTTTTCCCAAGGCATCAGGTGCTCTCCTCTCCTCCCTTGGGCCCTGTGTCCCTCCCTCGTGCACTGGGCAGGTCGGCCCTGTCAGCCTGAACCATCCTTACCAGGGCAGAGCTACAACAGCGACCTGTTTGTGCTCTCCTTTGCACCCAACACCCTCTGCAAGACATTTTTTCCTGGTTGTTCTTGCCCAAACTGGTCAGGATCAATGCCAGGGCCAGGCACTTCCTGAGTGCCACCGAGTGCACACTTGGGCAGGCCCAGGTGACACTGCTGTTGTCCAGGGCAGAGCATGCCAGGGCTGTAGGGAGCCCTGAGGAGTGTCAGTATCCAAGGCATTGCTTGTTTCCAACTGCACAGAAAATGGCCCAGCTGCTGATCAAGTTCTTGGAGAGGGAGCTGCAGCCATCCTGCCAGGTCACCTGCCTGGAGAGCATCCGTATCCTGTCCCGGGACAAGCACTGCCTCGACCCTTTCACCACCAAGGAAGGCCTGAAGACCCTCTCCAGGCACGCCGGCATCGATTACTCGGAGGAGCTCATCCGGGAGGTCCCAGACTCGGATGTCATCCTGGAATCCCTGAAATGCCTGTGCAACATCGTGTTCAGCAGCGCCACGGCGCAGGAGCTGACGGCGCAGGGGCGGCTGGTGGTGGGGCTGGCCCGGCGCATCAAGCTCTACAACGAGCGGAGTCTTCCTCACGACATCAAGTTCTTTGACCTGCGCCTGCTGTTCCTGCTGACGGCCCTCAGGGTGGACATCCGGCAGCAGCTGGCCCAGGAGCTCCGGGGAATCAGCCTCATGACAGACACCCTGGAGCTGACCCTCGGCGTCAAGTGGTTGGACCCCTACGAAGTTGCCACCGAGGAGGGGCTTCTCCCGCCTTTGCCTCGGCAGGAGACGGAGCGAGCCATGGAGATCCTCAAAGTGCTCTTCAACATCACCTTTGATTCCAGCAAGAGGGAGGTGGACGAGGTGAGCTCCTTGGGCCCGTGGCATTCACGTGTCTCCGGGCTCTGGCTTGGCAGGTTTTCTCCTCCCTTGCATTTTCCCGTGTCCCAGAGTGGTCCTTGTGCACCCCCAGGGTGGTGAGGGACTCGGGTGTCCTTAGGGCACTGCCTCTGTCCGGTGCAGTATTATCCCTTACTTTGCCTGTGCTTTTAGCATTGCCAAATGGAGAATTGAGAGTCTGCTTTCCCTGGAATGCCCTGCAGTCCATGATCAGGGGGGAATGGGCTGCAGGCTCTGGGATGTGTGGGACCCCCTTTGCTGATGGCGGTGTTCCTTTCTCCATGCTGGGGCCAGGAAGATGCTGCTTTGTACAGGCACTTGGGTGCCCTCCTGCGCCACTGCCTTATGATCTCTGCCGACGGCGAGGACCGCACCGAGGAGTTCCACAGGTCTGTGTTGGGGAGAGCTTCACTGGAGCTCCGCCAGCTCCCCCAGGTTCATCCTGCCTGACCTTGGCCAATTGGGAGGGACTCTGCTGACCAGCAGCTTTTGGGTTTAGCCTGGGGATCCCTCATGCTCCCTCATGCTGCTGGAACTGAACAGCCTTTCCTGCCCTGGGAATGCCTATGGGAATGCCATGGCCTCCTGGCCCCTGAGATCTTGTTCCGTGTTCTGTGTCAGGCTGTCCCAATGGTGACATCCACCTCAGTGGGCAGCTGGCCAGAGAAGAAGTGGGCTGCTTCAAAAAGTCCATGAGGTGGCCTTCATTAGTTGTAAGCCGTGCTGAGAAATTGGCTGTGTCATGTTTCCAAGCATTATTGGTGCGGGGCTTTCAGCTTGGAGCAGGTGACACCACCCTGTCCCCAAGAATACCTAGCTGGGGGGGATCCCAAGCAGTGCTGGTGTGGAACATCAGGATTAGGAGTGACAGAGGAGACTCCAGAGACAGACCTTGGACCACCCAGATTGGTCCTGCTTGGCTCTGTGTCAAGACCTGTGGGTTCTCAGATGTCACTGAAGTATCTTTGGACTCTTAGCATATAGTTAGCTGCCCAAAAAGCATCTTAAGTTATCCCCTTTCAGTGGTGTGAGGAGCTTGAGATGCTCCAGGAAAACTTGGATTGCAGGGTCCTCACACTCCTGCAAGTTAATGACGGGCCTTCATTTCTGCAGAGCTGAAGAACTTCCATGAGCAAAGCTCCATCATTGTGTGTTCACTTCCCTTCTCTTTCACACGTGCAGCCACACGGTCAACCTGCTGGGCAACCTGCCCTTGAAGTGTCTGGATGTGCTCCTGGCTCCCAAAGTGCGGCCCGGCTCGCTGGAGTACATGGGCGTCAACATGGATGCGGTCAGCATCCTCCTGGACTTCCTGGAGCGGCGCCTGGACAGGGTGAGTGCTGGGGCTGCTTCTTCCCACAGGTCCAGGGCGCCTTTCCCTCAGCCTGGAAGAGCCTGGTGGGAGCAGCACGCTTGGTTTGAAGTTAGCCCGTTGTAGGAGGGACAGCTTTTGGCAGAGCTGTGGTTGGCGGGACTAAACCAACATCCCTGAACTGAGAAGGTGACTGCCATTGCTTTGAGGGCTGCAGGCAGTGAGATCAGTGGAACAGTGGATGATTAGCTGATAATTAACTGGATGATGGACATATCAGCCCTGTTTCACTCAGCAGTGATCCACTGGGCAGTTCTAGAAACCTGAGTTCATGTTATTTTCAAGCTGACCACAGTTTTCAGCCTCTGGAGTTGTTCCAAAGATCCTCTAAATTTTACCACTGCACTTCTCTGCCCTGGATGCCCTGCCCAAGTATTTCTGGCACTGCCTGTGCCACAGCAAGTGGTGTGGGGAGGAAGGAGGCACTGAATGCCTGTGACAGAGGCTGGGAAGCTCCGTGTCCATCCATCTCCATGATGGTCTGTGCTCATGTTCTCCAGCATGAGCCAGACAAGCTGAGCTCAGCATGACTGACGTGCTGCTCCTTCTGGGGATGTTTCTGCAGGGCCACAAGCTGAAGGAGAGCTTGACCCCCGTGCTGAACCTGCTGACAGAGAGTGCCCGAGTCCACCGGCAGACCAGGAAGTTCCTGAAGGCCAGGGTATGCTGTGCTGCTGCCCTGAGGGGAGGGCGGGCAAGCAAAGCCCTGCTTGTGGCCACCCCCCAGACACCTCTGCTGTGGGTGGCTGAGGCCTCTGGTGCCCACAGTGACCTGCCACCCTCGCTGTGGCCCTGCAGGTGCTGCCGCCGCTGCGGGATGTGCGGAACCGGCCGGAGGTGGGGAATTCCCTGCGGAACAAGCTGGTGAGGCTCATGACGCACATCGACACCGACGTCAAGCACTGCGCCGCCGAGTTCCTCTTCGTGCTCTGCAAGGAGAGCGGTGAGTCCACAGGGAGACCCTGAGATGGGACCCTCTGCAGGGCTTCTGCCTTCCCTCGGGACAGCCCTGCTGAGTGAGGAAAAGGGGAGAGCTCCAGCAAGCTGTGCTGGAGGACACCCCAGCACCCTGCACACTGCCTGGCCCACCTTCAGCTCCCACCCACGGGTCTTGCTCTCTGCCAGCATCTCCGTGTCTCCATGGCCTGGAGGCATGGCAAAACTGTGCTGGAGGCAGGAGGGGAGCCCAGGGTGGTCTCTGTCCCTTCTCCTGGCAGTGTCCCGCTTTGTGAAGTACACGGGCTACGGGAATGCCGCGGGGCTGCTGGCGGCACGGGGCCTCATGGCCGGCGGCCGGGAAGAGGGCGAGTACTCGGAGGATGAAGACACGGACACGGAGGAGTACAAAGAGGCAAAGCCCAAGTAAAGAGATCCACTGCCCCTCTAGAGCTCCCCTTCTCCCACACCTTCCTCCCACTCCTGCTTTATCCCTCTTCATGCACCTCCTGCCATCTCCCTGTTCTGCTCTTCCATGTGCAGCAGGGGTGGAAGTGCCTGTTTTTCCTATCCCTCTCCAGAGCTCAGTGTTGCTACATCCAGCTGGTTTTTGGTTCCTCGTTTCCCCTTCCCTTTTTTTTTTTTTTTTTTCCCTTTTCTCTCTCCTTTCCTCTGCAGTGGGTGGTATCTTGAGGGTGGGGGTTCCAGGCCTGTGCCTGTCCATGCATTCCCCACTGTTCGGTGTCCCTGCAGGTTGGGTTTGTTGGGATTTTCTCCATTAGCTTTTGCCTCCTGCCTTGAGAAGAGGGAGGGAATGTCACCTGCCCTCGTGTACCTCATTTCCAGTGGCACTGTGGCACTGGTTAGAGAAAGGGGAGGTGTTTGTAAGGATGTAAGTCAGAATCCCCAGTAGTACTGTGATGGCACTTGGGGCTCAGGGCATGAGCAGCAGTGACAGCCAGTCCTGCTATGCCATTCCTCTGCTCCATGAGGCTCAGAAGGATTCCAAACAGCCCTTTGTCACCTGCTGTCCCCCTCCTGAGCCTTGGCCTCACTGCTGTCTGTGCAGCATCAACCCTGTGACGGGACGCGTGGAGGAGAAGCTGCCCAACCCCATGGAAGGGATGACGGAGGAGCAGAAGGAGCACGAAGCCATGAAATTGGTCAACATGTTTGACAAGTTGTCCAGGTACTGGGACATGGTGTGTGTCAGGGTTACATCTGTCACAAACCTTCCTTTGGCTGCGTTCCCAAGGCCTGAAGGGATCTAGGAGCAGGATAGGCCGGGGATATGTGGGGAAACTCTTCCCTCAGCATGGCCCCATGACATGCAAGGGAAGCACTGCCAGCCCCTCCAGCTTTGGCATGATGGGACACTGTGGAATTCCTTGCTGTGCCTGCGCTGTCCCCAGGTACCTGCTGCTCACTAGGTTTGTCCAGGGGTTTGGGAAGGACAGCAGCAATGCTGCTCAGGGGGAAGCAACATTTTGGGGACAGACGGTGGGGACAGATGGCAGCTAGTGCCACCAGCCACTTTCCCTATTGGAGTGCTTTCTCCAGTTATCTCTTAGCCACAGGAGCCCAGCTGAATTCAGGCTTTCAAGAGTGGGAGGGAAGTAAGTCCATCCTATGTTGCAGGGAAAGGAACGTGGACACCAGTGTTAGTTTTCCTCTGGGAATCCTGAACCACACAGAACAGGAGTCTAGAAAGGAGCCTATTCCAGGGAATAGGATTGTGCTTCCAGACCATTGCTTCACCATGCTGGAAGCTTTAGGGCTGGGACTGTCCCCACTTTTCAGAAGGGATCTTTAGTGGTGCCAGGGGTGTTCCAGCCATTTCCACTTTGCTGCCGTATTCCTGCTTTGTTCCCATGCTCTGCTGCAGCTCTGCCTCACCTTTCCCCTCTCCCCCTGGCTGCAGGGAGAAGGTGATCCAGCCCATGGGCATCACTCCGAGCGGCAACCTGGCGCCCATGGAGAACGCCATCCGCAACATCGCCGACGAGCGCTCGTCCTCCGACTCGGACCTGGGGCTGGACTGAGCCGGCCCCAGCCACGGGGAGCCGGGCTCCAGCCGCTCTCCCTCGGAACTGGTGCTGCTCCCAGGGGCTGGCACTGTGCCAGCACTCTGCCTGTGGGATCTGGATCCAGCCTGGACCCCTCACAGCCCACCACATGGAACACCTGCCTCCTTCCCAGCTCCATAGCCACCTCTCCTTCCAGAGGTCTCCGTGACCTGGCTCCACCTCGGTCTCTCCTGCCAGCAGCCTTGAGGATTTCACACTCCAAATTGCTTCCAGGATTCTCCAGTAGGATTTTTGGGTTTTAAACATGTGCTGTTTGGGAAGAAGGGTCAGGGGGAGGCTCTTCCTGCCCCTTCATCAGGGTTCAGTGATCCACGGAGCCTCCGGCGTGCACGTGGCTGTGTGTGCCTGGTCTCAGAGTGGGGGCTGCTCCCCAGGAATGCCATGGGAAGGGGGGCTGCCAGAGAGGGCTGTGGGCCTCCAGTGGGAGTGGGATCCGCAGGGCATGGTGCAGGCGGCTGTATCCGTGTCCGTGCACACCCTGAATGTGTGGGTGAGCAGAGCAGAGCCAGTGAGGCCTTGGAAGCTTCCAGCATTCCATTGGCTGCAGGAGAGAGCGCGCAGGCAGCTGCTGGGAACGCTCCAATGTCCCTTCCCTGGCACGGGGCACTGGCCCTGCCACCAGCCAGCTGGGTTTGGGCGTTCGCCTCTCCCCACCTCCTGCTTTCCAGACAAAAGGCCAATACCTGTGCTCTGTCCTTGGCTCATCCTTCCTGTCCCCAGGTCGCTGTGTCCCCCAGGGGCTGCTGTCGGGCCTGGTGTAGATTTGTCTTTATTTTTATTCCTGTTTTCTTTGGAAAGAAAATCTTCCCATTTATCTCATGTATCTGAGTTCCCAAACCTCCTGTCACAAGTAGGAATGCACAAGTGATGCTAGAATAAAGCCAACCTGACACGTGGGAGTGTGGCAGTGATTCCTCTGAGCAGGGAAATCCCTGTGGCTGTCCCTGTGGCAGAGGATCCCAGGTGCTCCTGCCCATGTGTCCTCAGGAGCTGGGTGTGTTCCTGAACATGGTCTAGGAGGTGAACAGCTGGAGGGGTGCCTCTCTTGGTTTTCCAGTTTCCACTGCTGAGGATCCTCAAGTGCTGTGTCCAGCTCTGGGCCCCTCATGGCAAGGAGGATATTGAGGGGCTGAAGTATGTCCAAGGAAGGGAACAGAGCTGGGGAAGGGTCCACAGTACAAAGAGCTGAGGGGGCTCAGCCTGGAGAAATGGAGGCTTGAGGGGACCTTCTGCCTCTCCACAACTCCCTGACAGGAGGGGGCAGCTCCCAGGGAACAAGGGATGGGACAAGAGGAAACGGCCTCAAGCTCTGCCAGGGGTGGTTCAGGTTGAACGTTTTGGGGGTCTGGATGATTATGCATTTCTCTTTAGTTCCTGACTGACCCCCAGTGCCATTCCAGGCTGCTGGGCTGGGGACAGCCCTGCTGTGTCACAGTGTGAGCTTTTACGTCAAGTGCATCTTTCTTTTTTTTTTCAAACTAGCAAAAAACGCCCCCCAGCCCTTCTGTGTGCAGACCCAGATCCTTTCCCCGCTGTTGAAGCTTTCCCAAGCTTTACATACAAAAGGAAAAGGGGGGTTTGGTGTTTTTAATGCAGCTGCTTCTGATATTGTTTCAATTTTCCAGAGTGCTTAAATCGGTAAAAACAGCTGCCAGGCCTGGCCTGGAATGCCCTGGAGCAGGGGCTGAGCTTGGCACTGGGCATTTTGGGAGGAGGTGTTCATAGAATCATGGAACTCTGTTTTGGGGGGCAGCAGGGGATGGTTAAAAACAAAGTCCCCACCATTTCCAGTGTGGATGTGCCACAAGGCTCTGCACTGTGTTGTGGCAAGTATGGGACAGAGCAGGATGTGGCTGCAGCCCTGTGACACTGCCACCCCCCAGGATAGCATCTACAGCAGGGAAAGGCACTTGTGTGAGAGGGGAAAAGGGGGGAGAAAAGGTACTAAAAAGCAGGTGAAAGAAGCAGTGGTGGGGACAGAAGGTGTGACTTTACAGAAAACCCCTCAGGTGACATCCAGAAACAAATTGTTTCTTTATTATTAAATAATTAACACTCCGGTGATTCAGAAATCCCCCAGCAGCTTGAGCTGGAATGGGAATGGGGGACAGCCCCCCCGCCCCTGGCTTGTCCCCTGATCAGCAGAGATTTTATGGAAGACTAAACACAGCCTGCAGCAGCTGAGGATCACAGCCAAGGGAACAGTGGCTGGGGAGGAGCTGTGACAGGAACTGGATGCTCAGCCCAGTGGGAGCTGGAAAACACTCTCCAGTCTGTCCTGGCCTGACCTTCACAGCATTCCAGCTCCTGCTCCATGGAAGCAGTGCCTCTGAGGGGCTCTGGGATGGATGGCTCAGAAGGAGGGAGATCCAAACAGCCAGCTACAGACACAGAGCTCACTGGATGTGCTGGTATGAGCTCCTAGGCCCTTGGACACTTGCTGGTGACACTCATGGCTGGACGTCCCCAAGTGACGTGCTGAGAGGTGACAGGAGCACCTTCCTACTTGTCCTTGGCATCCAGCTGGAAACAGAGAGCACAGTGCTTGCCAGGGAGCATCACATTCCAGCCCCAGCACCATCCCCACAGGTTTCACAGAATCCTGGAATCCCAGGATGGTTTGGCTTGGAAGGGACCTTAAAGCTCATCCAGTCCCACCCCTGACCATGGACAGGGACACTTTCCACTAGTCCAGGTTGCTCCAAGCAACTGGTTTTCCTCCATCACTGTTGTAGCAGCATTATCCCTCAGGGATTCAGAGCAGCACAAGCATCAAGCCAAGGGCTGGCTTGTCCCCAAAATGTTGGTACTGAAAAATCAAAAACCTGGCGAAAAGGCTAAGGAATTCCTACTCATTCCTGCTGCATAATCTGAGGGAAGTAAGAACAACCTGGATGTTACAACTGGAATCTTGAAGGCAGATTTTAGGAAGTCACATTTGGACAATGTATGCCTAAAAAACATAGCTGTGTTTGATGTCAAATGTGGAAAAAAACTCCCAGTGGTCTAAAGGAATGTAGTAATTAACATCAGCACCGAGATCTGAGTAATTATGAACTTGTTCCCCTGCAATTTCTCACTCCTGAAGATCCCAGAAGGTTACAGATGTGAGAATGGTGGGGAAAAAAGTTGATTTAAGGATTCATCGCTGCCTACTGGAGCAGGAGCAGGAACAGGGACTCCCTGTCCGGCCATGGCAGCACTGGTTGGGTCTCAGCACAACCAGAGCCTCCCTTCCCTCTCTCCTACTGCTTTTTCGCTCCAGAGGAACCTCTGGAAGTGGAAGCACAGCCATGAAGAGTCTGTAGGGAGCGAGGGTTTCCAGCCCCTCACAGCCAAGAGAAGTGCTGCCTGTGGAACATCCCAGTTCTGTGCTGGGGCTCTGCTGCCTCACAGCCTGGCACTGCTGGCCAAGGGCATTTCCTCTCTGGTCACTCCCACCCCCTGGAATCTGCACCTCCAGCTACAACCACAGGTTTTGTCTGAGAACAAATCACACACCAGGTGACGTAACTGGAAGCTTTTCAGTCGCTGAAAAGCTCACTGCTTTTAGCCCAAATCCTGCCCTTTTCTACGTTCCTAACTCATCTGGGACTGGCAGATCCATGTCTTCCTGTCTACCACAGACACATTCAGCCCACAGCACTCTGCCCTGGCCATAGGTTGTGAAACAGCACTCAGGTTTGGGTTGGTTTGGGTTTTTTTGCACTTTTCTGTGTGCAATGTGACCCCAGCAAGCACAAACCCACTCCCCAGCGTAACTCCAGCACAGGGAAGGCAGGGGCTGAGGGGGAACTGGGGGTCTGAGCCTCTTCCCACCTTCTCTTTCTCCTTCTGGATCAGCGTTTGCATCTCGTCGTTCCAGCCCAGCAGCTCCACCAGCTTCTCCACGCCGCCGACCACGTCCCCGAGCTGGGCCACGTCCTGGTGGCGCTGCTGCCACGCAAAGGGGCCCACGAGCTCCCGGTTGATGAGGACCCGGGGCACGGAGCTGCGCACGGCTCCGGCCAGGCTGGCAAAGGGCTCCACCTGAGGGGGAACCCAGGGGCCACAGGGACAGTCACCCTGCCAGGGGCACCAGTCCCCAGCACTCTCGGCTTGGAACCGCTCAGGCACCCGAGATCTGGACAGGTCACAGTGTCACCAGTTACCTGGTGGCCTTTCCTCAGCTCTCCAGGTGCCCACCTGGTTTCCAGAGGGTCCCTCAGAGCACCTGAACCCCTATTTCTTACCCTCCGCCTCATTTCTCGCCTTCTCATCTAAGCCCTCTCTCCCCTCTGGAGTCCCTTCAGGCCCTGTTTTCCATGTGAGTTTTCCCCAGGGGTTTCCCTTATTCCCAGACCTCCAGGGACGTCCCGATGACGAAGAGCAGGTCTGCCATGGGGAAGTCTGTGAGGTGCAGGAGGAAGCGCTGTGGGAGCTGCTCGCCGAAGAACACGATGTCAGGCTTGACCACTCCGGTGCAGACAGGGCAGCGAGGGATCCTGTCCCCCATGACATCTCCCTGAAGGGAGAGACCCCAAAACTGCCTGTCACAGGGACCCTGTCCCCCTGAAAGAAGCCCCAAACCTGCCTGTCACAGCAGTTCAGAACCACCACATGTCCTCAGAGCGACGCCCAACCCCAAACCTGGTCTCCTCCACAAACCTCTTGTCGCCAAGGGCAAAAGAACAGGTTTGGACCTGTCATTGCTATAATAACTAATGCCTCCTTGTGTTAATTGTGTTGATGCCCAGCTGGGCCCACTCACCCTGAAGTCCTCTCCGGGGAAGTTCCTCTGACACACCGTACAGGTGGCGGTGGCAAAGGTGCCATGGGCTTCCACCAGCCTGTCGGGAGGGATGCCAGCCACTGGAACACAGTGTGTGGGAAAGGACTGAGCCAGAGCCTCCCCGTGTGCATCTCCCCAGTGCTACTTCTCCCCTCAACTCCTGGTGCTGCTGCTGGAGGTGGGAGGAGGGAGCTCACCTCTCTCCAGCCCGTCGATGTTCTGGGTGTAGAGGCGCAGGAGCAGCCCCTTTTCGTGCAGCAGCCGCAGGAAATAGTGGGCGGAATTGGGGCGGTAGTTGCCGGGGTAGAGCTCCTTGGCCAGGGTGAAGAAGGGCTTGGGGTTGACGAAGAAATACCCCAGCTCAAAGATGGCCTCGGGGTAGGGGATGTCATACTGCTCCAGGTTGCTGTACAGGCCGCTCCCGGGGGACCTGCGGGGACAGGGGGCAGCTGAGAGGGGCTGGAGACAGAATCCCAGGATCAATGAGGTTGGAAGAGACCTCCAAGACCATCAAGCTGTCCAACCTGTGATGCGTCATCACCTTGTCAACAAGAGCACCGAGTGCCGCGTCCGGTCATTCCTCGGACACCTCCAGGGATGGTGACTCCAGCACCTCCCTGGGCAGCCCCTTCCAGTCTTTAATCACCCTTCCCATGGACAAGACCTCATCCCTCCGAGGACACAGAGGATGGAGGCATCACCTGAAGTCCGGGATGCCGCTGGGCGTGCTGATCCCGGCGCCGGCCATCACCACCACGCGCCGACATTCCTTCTTGCGGAGCAGCTCGGCCACGTCCTTCAAGGTGAGCTTCTGCTTGCCCTTGTCACCTCCCCACCTGCCCAGAATGGCTCTGGCAGCTGCGCTCAGACAGAAGGGCCTGGAGCCTTGGATCCTGCTCGGCACGGGGGGAAGCACAGCACTGAGAGAACCAACAGTGACTTTGGCTCAGGAGGGAGAGAATCACCCAAAAAGTCCACAGAAAGCTCTTCTCTGGGCAGGACTGTGCTAGGGCTTCACTAGGAGAAAGCTTGGCTGTTAGTCCAGCCCAAACTCTGGAGCAGACATGTCCCTCTGGAATTCCATATGTGGATCTAAAATACCACATCACCAGCATTCCTGTGGAGCGGTTTTTCAGACAGGGATGGACACAAGGCTGGACCCACAGGGAATCACCAGTCTCAGTGCTGATTTACACTCCTCTGGGATCCAGGAGACCCTGCTGTGTCCTGAGTTCAACAAGTTTCTCTCACATGAGAGATGACACCATGCCCAGGTGAGCACAGACACTGGCATGTCCCTGTTCCCCCCTTGGGCTCTGTGTGTCCTTGTCCAAAGGAATCACAGCCCTGTGCCCAGCTGGGCTGGGAACAGCCATTATCATCTGGGAACAGTCATTAGCAGCTCGAGAACAGTCATTAGCAGCAGGGAACAGCTTCTCCCAGAAAATTACTGCTGCTGGAGCAGGGCATTGTGCACAGTCCAGACCAGGCATGGGGAGAGCCAGGAGAGCTTGGCAAGCCCGAGGACAGAGCTGCAAGTGCTTCCAGGGTGGTCAGCTCTGCCTTTCTTGGGATGTGACAATTCCTTTGCAGGGATATGACATTGCTTTCCCAAGGATGTGACACTGCCCTGCCTTAGCCTGCTGTCACAGGGACGTGGCTTTGCCTTCCAAGGGATGTAACACTGCCTTCCCTGGGATGTGTGACACTGACTTCCTAGTGCACTGCCGTTCCCTGCTGTCAGAGGGATGTGGCTCCGCTTTCCCAGGGTTGTGACCCTGCCTTACCCTGCTGTCACAGGGATGTGACAGCGCCTTCCCAGGGACGTGACACCGCCCTGCCTTTCCCTGCTGTCACAAGGATACGGCTCTGCCCTGTCAGACCGGGTTCCCGGGGAGCTGAACTCACAGTCTTGGAAAAACACAGGGATCCCGGGACCGGGATCCCGGGCCAGCCCTGGCTCCCGGAGTGATGTCCCTTCTCAGACGGGGACGGGACATCGTCCATCACGGCAGCACATCCCATCCCAGCACCGTTCCCATGCTCCAGCCCCGCGCCGGCCATTCCCCACCGCCTCCCTCCCGGCTCCTCCGCCGGCCGGCCCCTCCCCGTGCCCGCCGCACCGGGCGGCCC
>WEZZ01024807.1:283156-294268 GCA_013400585.1 Chloropsis cyanopogon | reverse complement strand
GTGACTGCGGCGGTGTTGGTCCCTGTCAGGCGGTCCCAGCCCCCGGTTGGCCCCCGGTTGGCCCCCGCTCCGTGCCCGGCTGGCCCCGGGATGCGGCGCGGTGTGGCGGCGCTGGGCTGACCGGGCTGTTCTGTGTCCCCAGGCTGTGGCACCAGCTCACTCTGCAGGTGCTGGACTTCGTGCAGGACCCCTGCTTCGCCCAGGGAGATGGGCTCATCAAGGTGAGAGGGCTCTTCCCGGCTTTCCTGGTGTTTTGTACCAGGAAAAACTCAGCCTGTGGTTTCTCTGTTTCCTAATTCTCTTGGAGAATTACTGACCGGGGTGGGTTCAGCCCCCCGGGGTGTTGGCACTGGTGACTGTGTGGAAATTTTACTAGCGTCAGATGTCTCGGGTTCAGAAGCTTCAAAGTGATTCTTTACCTCACTCGCCTAAAACTTTTATTTTTCAGAGTTGCCGGGAGATTTTTGGTTTTTTCCATTCCGTATTTTAGCGAGAGGTTTGCAAGTGTAGCAGGGGTGTTCACTGGAAGAAGTCTGTGGGGATAGAATTAGATAAAATGAGCAGTTCTGGGTTCTGAACAGTGCTGGAATTTCTGTATGGGATGCCCGATTTTCTGGAAAAATCATAGGATCCTGGAATGGTCTGGGTTGGAAGAGACCTCGAGGATCATCATGTTCCAGCCTCCCTGGAAGGGACACCTTCCACTAGTCCAGTTGGCTCAGGGGCCTGTCCAGCACTTCCAGGGATGCTCAAACCAGCTGGAATAGAGAGGAAATACGGTGAGGAGCTCTGAACCAGGGTGTCCTTTGCCATGAGTGTCCCTGTCCTTGTCCCCACAGCTCTACGAGAACTTCATCAGCGAGTTTGAGCACAGGTGAGTTCCTGGGGCTCACCTGGGGGAGTTTGGGGCTCACCTGGGGGGCTGGGGGACCCGTGCTGACTCTGAGCTGCTCCCTGCAGGGTGAACCCCCTGTCCCTGGTGGAGATTATCCTGCACGTGGTCCGGCAGATGACAGGTGCGTGTCCTCCCCTCTTCCCTGTCCTGTGGTGACCTCTGGAACGTGGCCAGGGATGGGGCAGTCTTGGATGGGATGTTGTTGTGCTTCTGCTGTGTCAGGGCAGGAAAGTGCTGGCTTAAAAGTCTCTTAAAAAGTTCAAGTTGTTGTTGATCCCTGGAGAGGTGGTTGGTGAGGAAAAGCCCAGCTTACCTGGCAGCAGCTGCTGCAGGCCGAGGGTACCCCATGGAAAACCCATATTCCAGCCACCAGGAATCCTGTCAAAGGTGGCTTGGAAGGCGAGGTTGAGCTCCGTGAGAGCTCCTCATTTAAATCTGCTTTTCCCTCTGCTCCAGATCCCAATGTGGCCCTGACTTTTCTGGAGAAGACCCGGGAGAAGGTATGTTGGAAGTTGCTCCTGCTGAGTTTTGCCTCCGAGCAGGCCAAGAGTCACTGGCACGTGTGTCAGCTGTGCTGGAGAGCAGCACCTCTCCACAGGGATTTGAAAGCAGGAATGTGGTCACGAGTGACATTTCTCCAGCCCCTGGAGCACACCTGGCTGCAGGTGACACTCTGAGCAGGTCCCTGTGTCCCTGCAGGTGAAGAGCAGCGACGAGGCCGTGATCCTGTGCAAAACGGCCATCGGGGCCCTCAAGCTCAACATCGGGGACCTGCAGGTCACCAAGGTGAGGGCTGGCCTGGCTTGGGGAGTTTTGGGGTGCTGTGGCATTCCTTGGTTATCCCAGCTCCCGGCCCTCAGGGGCTTGTGAGCTCACCAGCACGTGGGAGCTGCTCACGGTGACCTGTGGTGTCACCTGGGGGCTGTAAGAGCCAGGTCTTGTCCTTGCCAGGAGACCATCGAGGAGGTGGAGGAGATGCTGAACACCCTCCCCGGGGTGACATCCGTGCACAGCCGCTTCTACGACCTCTCCAGCAAGTACTACCAGACCGTGGGCAACCACGCCGCCTACTACAAGGACGCGCTGCGCTTCCTGGGCTGCATCGAGGTCAAGGACCTGCCAGGTGACTCCTCTCCAGGGGAAATCCCACCCTCCACACCCTGCTTCATCCCCCCAGCCACATCAGTGCCCTGGCTGAGGTTTTGCCTCCGTGTCGTTTTGGCTGTGCTGTGTCCGAGGTCTGGCTGGACTGAGGAGTGACCCCCCGAGGACCTGCTCCTGAGTTGCACTGGGGGAAGAGGGGGAGTGCCCCTGCCAGTAGGACAAGTTTGTTCCAATTCCCCAAAGTCTTCGCTCTAGATTCACAAAGCAGCCTTTTTGTGCTGTGGTTGCTGCAGGCTCCTGAATTTCAGGCGCTGTGGGGGAAGATGAGGGCTGGGAATAGTTTAATGTAGGTGAGGGAGGGCTCAATGGAGCTTAGAGTGGCGCTTTATCCAAATTATTTCTGGCTTGGTTTTTTTGCCATCCCAATTATTTTTGGTTAGGGTATTTTTTATCCATAGTGGGTTTGGTTTGGGATTTTTTTCATCTAAATTATATTTGTTTTGTTGTTTTTTTTTTTCCAGTATCAGAACAACAGGAGAGAGCCTTCACCCTGGGGCTGGCCGGGCTGCTGGGAGAAGGTGTCTACAACTTTGGGGAGCTGGTGAGTGCTGCCACATCCCTTCATCCCTGGAGCCCCAGGAGCTGGTTTTCCCCTGCTGACATCTTCTGCCTGTCCCCCACAGCTGATGCACCCCGTGCTGGAGTCCCTGCGCAGCACAGACCGGCAGTGGCTCATTGACACGCTCTTCGCCTTCAACAGTGGCAATGTGGAGACTTTCCAGGCCCTCAAGTCGGCCTGGGGGCAGCAGGTGAGGCCTCTGGGGCTGCTGAAGGCCCAGGCTTGTGATTTCCACCTGACATTTGGAGCCTGTGGACTTTTTCTTAATCACCTTTGCCTCATTCCTGGCTCTGGAGCACTGGTACAATTCTGATCAGCGCCTAGGAGTGGTTATTCCATCTTGAAACACATAATTAGTTTTCTTTTGGCTTCCCTCTGGAGTGCTTCCAGTGGAAAATGGTGGTTTTCCCTCCTGCTCTGGGAAGTGTGGGGGGAAAACAGTGATGTTGGATGTTACCTGCACTGGCTACACCAGGAATCACTGGTATAGCAGTGGATCTGTGAGTTCACTGGCACTTGCATTGTTTACTGGAACCATTCCTGGCTGGTGGGTGGGCTGTGGTGGCCTCCTTCCTCTTAAATGAACCCTCCCAGGGATTTATTCCTGTATGTAAAGCTGTTCTGCCCCGAGATGGGGAAAAAAATGTAATCCTGACCTGATTTGGTGCCTTCTCTCCCCTCACAGCCCGACCTGGCTGCAAACGAAGCGCTCCTGCTGCAGAAGATCCAGCTGTTGTGTCTCATGGAGGTGAGCTGGGATGTGCTCAGTGTGTCTGCCCACTCACCTGCAGGAACTCCTGGATACGGGAAGTTCAGTGTGGATTTTCCCTGTAGAGGGAGCCACAGGCAGGTGCCATGAGGGAAAACACCTTGTCCTGGGCTGTTTGTCCCTAGGCCAGGTTGGACAGGGCTTGGAGCAACCGGGGATAGTGGAAGTTGTCCATTCTGTGATATGGAGGAGGGGGAGAGCAATTCTTCAGGGATTGTCTGCAGTATGTTCCAGGATAAAAAAAGACTTTTAGAACACAGTTAAATCTTTGTTTCCCAAGGACTGAGGGTCCTTTCCCTGATGGATAACCTGAAACAGTCCCTGTCACTGGAAGGCTCCATTGTCACTGCACCACGCTGGTGTAAAACATTCTTGTTTGACTTATTTTGGTTCAACATGAGAAATGCAGTTGCCAGTGCAGAGTGAGACTGGGCAGGGCAGCTTGGGGGAGGCCCTGTGAGCTATGGCAATCCCTAAAACCCTGTGGGGATTGTTTTTTTGGTTTGTTCCCTGGATCCAGATGACTTTCACCCGCCCGGCCAACCACCGCCAGCTCACCTTCGAGGAGATTGCCAAGAGTGCCAAAGTCACGGTCAACGAGGTGAGTTTGGGGTTAGACACCCTGGTAATGTCCAACTTCTGGAGCTCTGAGAGTGCCTGGACAGACCTGAACCACACAGAATCCCAGAATCATTTAGACTGGAAAAAAGTTCTGAGATCATGGAGTCCAGCCTGTGCCCAAAGCACTGAGTGCCACATCCCGTCACTCCTTGGACACCTCCAGGGATGGGGACTTCAATGCCTCCCTGGGCAGCCCCTTCCAATGCCTGACAGTCCTTCCCATGAAGAAATTCTTCCTGAATTTCAACCTGAACCTCCCCTGGGGCAGCCTGAGGCTGTTTCCTCTTGTCCTGTCACTTCATCCCTGGGAGAAGAGACCAACTCCCATCTGCTGCTTGGGGACAATTGGGGCTCTTTTGGCTTTTTCCAATTGCCTTGTTCTTCCTTGGATTTCAGAGAAAAGAAAATAAATCTAGTTTTATGGGAAAAGAACTAAAAAAATCTTAAAATCCAGTTTAAGGGAGAAGAACTCTATGTTGAGGTGCTGAGTCTTGAGGCAGTTCTGAAAGGGGACAGCTGTGAGAGCTGCTGCCCTGGATTCTGAGGGGATCTCACGTGAAGATGCCAAGTTTTATTCATCTCAGGGGGAAAACAGAGTGGTGTAGGTCATTTCCCAGGATTGTCTGTGTTGCCAGGTGGAGCTGCTGGTGATGAAGGCGCTCTCGGTGGGGCTGGTGAAGGGCAGCATCGACGAGGTGGACAAGAGGGTGCACATGACGTGGGTGCAGCCCCGGGTGCTGGACCTGCAGCAGGTAACGGCCACCAGCTCCAGCTGGGCTGGGGTGAGGTGACCTGGGAGTGACACGGAGCCAGGATGAGTCATGGCTTGGGAATGAGCCTCCTTGGGGGCTTGGCTTTGCCCCCGGGGTGTTTCACCCAGAAACTTTGCAGGAGGTGGGACAGGACAGGGCTGGCATGACCCTTGTGAAAATACCATGAAACATAGAATCCATGGCTGTGTTTTCCAGAAGGATCCAGGCCTCATTCCCAAATGCATGAAACAACCTCTGGGAGTTGCAGGGATGTAGGAGGCAGCTTCCTCTTGGGAAGAGAGAAATCTAGGATATAATGGAGCTGTTGAGCTTCTCAAGTTCATCCTTATAACACTTAAGGAGACTGTGCAGGGTGTCTTTATCTTCAAACCCAAAAATGAGTGTCTGGAATTCCAGCTGCAGACCATTCCTTTGGTGCATTTCAGTTTAACCCTTGCTGCTTTGCTGGTAGAAGCTGTTAATCCCAGAATCCCAGGATGGATTGGGTTGGGAGGGACCTTAAAGCCCATCCAGTCCCACACCCCTGCCGTGGGCAGGGACACCTTCCACTAGTCCAGGTTGTTCCAAGCCCCATCCAGCCTGGCCTGGAACACTTCCAGGGATCCAGGGGCGTCTCCCTTTCTCAGTGTGTGGGGCTCTGAGCTCTCAGGTGTGAGGAGGAGCCTGTGGGCGTTGCCAGGAGCTGAGGCACTCTGTCCCCGTGGCCTTGCCTTGCAGATCAAGGGGATGAAGGATCGCCTGGAGTTCTGGTGCACGGACGTGCGGAGCATGGAGATGCTGGTGGAGCACCAAGCCCACGACATCCTGACATAAAGGAGAGAGTGATTCCTGCTGCTCCTGAGGCAGGCAGCACTCAGACCACTGACTGTCCTGAATCCATGGAGGGGTGGGTGGGCAGAGCAGGAGCAGCCTGGAATGTGGCGAGCAGGAGGACGAGGACGTGGCCTTTTGCTGTGTGACCCTTTGGTGCTCGAGCCAAGCTTTCCCTCTGCTGGCAAGAGTGGCTCTGATCCCTGATCCCAGAGCTCCCTCCTGGGGGGATGGATCACTCCTGATCCCTCCTGCCTCCAGCTGCTGCAGGAGGGTGGGATCCTAGTGCAGGATCCAAGGGGTCTTGGCCTTAGGGGACACGGCCTGTCCCACTGCCCTCTCCCCCTGCCCCTGCAGCAGCCTGAGGCAGAATTCCCCAAATCTTCTTCCCTAAATCCTCTTCCTCCCCTGGCCCTGCTTCCCTCCGCCCCTCCTCATCTGCAGCAGAGGGAGCTGCATCCAAGGGTTTTCCCGGGATTCCTGGTTAGTGGGTGTGTCCATACACTTGAGGGGGTGGTTGTCTTTCACCAACGCTTTGTGCTCAGGTGAGGTGCAGTGGCATTGCCAGAATAAACGTCTCTGCCTTCCCTTTTTGGGAATTCTGTGTCATCTCCATCCCTGATAATTCCTTTAAAAATGTGTTTCCGTGGTCAGGCCTTGCCACTGCTGGGATTCAGGAGCTTTCCTCATTAGTTTGGTTCTCTAGTGTCGTTAACAGACGGCACTGCTGGAATTTTTGTACTTTTCCTGCTTTTCTTGCCTTGACTGAGGGTGTTAATCCAGCAAGAGAAAGAAGGGAGGATGTGGCTGATGCCAGACTGGTGCAGAGATGCCTCACACGAGGGAGACAAACTTTGGAAGACAGGACAAAATGGAATTGCTGGAGTCTGTACCTGCTCACCCTTCTCCTGATGCTCTCCAGGCCCTTTTGGCTGAAATTCCCTCCTGGATGGGGGTTGTTCTGTGCCCAGTGCCTGCCTCTTCCCTGCCCAGCCACTTGGTTTGACTTTCCCAATTCCTGCTGCATCCTGTCTTCCAAGGCATATTCCTGGTGCTACTTTTACTGGCTGCAGGAGAAGGTCTGGAAGAAGTAGGTGTTAATTCAGGAAAATATTCCTTTTATTTCATGGCTGAGGAGAGGAGAAGGCTTAAAGGAGCACTGTCTCCTTCCCAGTGCCATGCCAGATCTCACCCTCATTCCCAGGGCTGTTGCTATAGGGAATAAAGGAAACTCCACTGGAGTTACTGAGTTATGGGGCTGCTGTTGCTTGAGATCAGCATCCAAAACCTGGAATGTCACTGTGGGAAGCAGTAGCATCTTCTCCCAAGAGCATCCCAACAGCTCCCATGCTGTGGGAGCACTCTCTTGGCTGGGAAGCTCTGAGCAGCTCCTGGGAATGAGGGTCAGATCTGCGGAACCATGACAGCTCCAGAGGCTTTTCCAAGATACCTGGAAGTACCCCTCCCTACCCAAACCTTCCACGTGCTGGCTGCTTCCCTGGCACAGGTAATTTGGGATGTGGTGGGTGGAGTGGCCCTTCCTGCAGGGTGGGGAGTGGGCAGGTGTGCAGCCCCCAGCCCGTGGCACCCTTTTAATGTCACTTCTAGCCTTTGAGTGATTTCCTGCCAGGAATTTACCTCGGAGTGGCTTCCTTGTGCTGGGAGAGGTGACTGGTAGGTGGTGGAGGCTCCAGAGGGAATGAGCCTTCCCATTGGAACCTGCTGCCAGCCCTTGAGGGAATGCTGCCATCAGGACAGCATTCCTGTCAGAGATCCAGTTCGTTCCCTGCAGGCACCCCCAGGGATGGAGCAAGCCCAGTGAGCCACTGTTGGATGCAAAGGTGGATTTTAATGAGCAGGCTCCTCGGGGGGTTCCATCCCGGCGAGGCTCGGTCCTGAGGCCTCTTCCCTCGGGGTTCTCTCAGCAGGGAGCAGGCTGCTCCTGCCACTCCTCACTCTGGCCTGCTCCTGTAGTTGTAAATGTTGCTCAGGACCCAGGCTGTGGGCATCAGGAAGGACGAGAACATCACGGCGAGGGCAGCGGCTTGTTCCTGAGGGGGACAAGGCGCAGGGATCAGCGGGATGGCTGTGCCACCACCGTGGCACACAGGGCTCCCCGGGTGTGCTCCATCCACCACCACACCCAGCTCGCTTCCCTGTGCTCTTCCCAGTCCTTTGCACCTGCCCTGGGGCTCTGGAGGCAGGTTTGGGGAGCAGAGCTGTTCCCACTGGCAGTGGATCGAGCTGGTGCTCTCCGGGTTTGTTGTTCCTCTGGGACACTGGAGCACTGCATGACCTTGAGGCTGTGGCCAGGGCCTGCAGTGTTCCTGACTTTCAGATGACTTTGGGATGGGAATTGCAGCCAGCAGCCCCTCATTTCCGCAGTGCAAGCAGGACAGCATTAACCTCCCACACTGGCACCTTTCTTTGATTTATTTGCCTGGAAAAAGCCTTTCCAAACTCCTGCAGCTCCTTTGTTGAAGACCTTGGAAATGCAGCAGAGGGAAAACCCCCAAAAATGAGATAGAGGAGGAACCAGGCAAGATTTTGGTGGAAAGCTCCTCTTTCCCAGCTTGTTTCACCCAGCCCAGGAGGGTCTGGTTTGGGGGAGACTGTCCCCACAGGGGGAGTGTCACAGGGACTTTGGGCTCTGCGGTGGCAGCAGCCCCTGTCCTTGCCTAGGGGACACGCCTTTGGGGTGACTGTCCCAGGATAGGGGGGGCAGGGTCTGGCCCTGAGGGACCACCAGTGTCACTGCTGCCCTTGCCCTGGGCTGCAGGGGGACCCCCAAACCTCAAAGGTTAAAAAAGGGGCTGAAAAGGACAAAATCAAAGGGAAGCAGGAGCCAGAGGTGGGGAGCAGGGCATGAACACCGTGGGGGTGTGGGCTGGAGCCTCTTTTTCTTTCCCTTCTTTTTTTTCCCCCTCCCCTTTTGCTTTCACCCCCTTCCAAAACAATCTGGCCCTGACACAGAGGGTTTGAGCCCCTCCAACCGGGCTGTTCCCACTTTTCCAGCTCCCCAGGATACTCACACCGGCGGAGAGTGGGTGCTCGGGGGGGTGGGAGCGGAGCTGTGCCCGGGGCACGCGGCTGATCCGGAGTGCAGCTGCCAGGAGCTGGGAGCCCCTCTGGAAACCCCTCATGGCGCTCTCAGGGCGATCCCAATCCCGCTGCTCCTCGCTCTGCAGCTGCCCAGCTTGTCACTGTCACTGCTGCCACCACCCCCCTGCCGCTCCTCGGCACAGCTCCAGGGGCACAGGGAGGAACAGCCTCACGCAGCCAGGTTTTCCCAAATTGCTCTCTGTTTAATTTTTCTTCCCTTAATTGTATTGATTTTTTTTTCCCCTCAGCATTGCCCAGGACTCTGAGACCAAAAACTGTCCCCAGCCAGCACAGGGGGACACTGAGATGCTCCGCTGGAGAGCAGAGACCTCCTTTGGGAGGGGCCTTTTCCCTTAGAGCAAAACTCTTCCTTTGGAGCAGAACTCCTCTCTCCTCGGACCTCCTCTTCTGTGGGCTTTTATAAACTTTGTAACACTCAAAACACCGTTCAGTGAGAAAGGACTTTGTGGAAAGGGCTATTTCCAAATTCCTCTGATAAAGGGAAGGAAGCAGGGATCAGCTGGGGAAGGAGCTGCTCATCCCTGCGTGCTGGTGGCTGCTGGAGGGGGATTCCAGTGCCCCAGAGCCCCTGTGGATGCCCAGCCGCTCCCCAGGGGATGGATATTCCTGCCCTTGCCACGGACTCAGCCTGTGCTGGAATCAGCAGCTGGTTGTGAGGAGCCAGCCAAAGGGGAAATGCATCCTGCTGGGGCCCAGTTGGGAATAGACCCTGGAATACCAAAGGAGGAGAGCTGGGAGCAAGTGTTGCTGCTTGGGGCTCTGCCCTCTGTCAGGGTGTCCCCAAGGCACCCCTGGGGCACTGGCAGCTGCAGGACTGACCCAGCCAGGCTCCATGGGGGCTTTTCCATGGATTCACAGCGGAGGACAGATGTGTTATGCCAATCCTGGATGTGCTGGTAGGGCAATAAAATAATCCCGGGGAGCTCCGGGGCCGGTGGCGCCTGGCTGCAGCTCCAGCCTTGGATCCCTGACCCACCAGGGTGAGAGCAGCTGGAAGGGGCTTGGAAAAGCATGCCAAAGCCAAAGTCCAGCTGGAATTTTTATCCTCTCTGGAAACAGGCGAGGGGAAGGGTCAGAGCGTGGCTGGGGACACGGCAGGTCGGTGGGGTGTGCTGCTAACCCGGCTCTCTGCCAGCGGCTCTGGGATCGCAAATCATCCGACGTGGTTTTCTTCTTTCAGTTCCTCCTTCCCAGGCACAGGGCAGCCCCGGCCCTGCTGCACTCCCTCCGCGGGCACTCAGCTCAGCTGCACAAACACCTGCGTGTCCAGCACCATTTTTCCAACTATTTCTTTTTAAGGAGACGGGGGAAAAAAAGCGATTTCCTTCCTTCTTTCTCGGTTGGACAACTTCCGTCCCTCCCTGGAGCAGCCTCTCTCCGCCTGCACAGGCTCAGCCCGGCCTCGGGACAGAAGGCAAGACCCACCTCCTCCCTTCCGCACCCCGGGGCTTGGGCTGGGTCGGGATTTTTCGCTTTCCCGAAGGCAGGGTTTTCCTCGCAGCCCAGTCTCAGTGAGGAAACCGAGCTGAGCTTGAGCGTTCCTGCCTCCGGCTGCTGTCAGGGCGGGATTTGGGGGCTGGGCACCCTCCTTGCCCCAGTGTCACCCCGGCTGGATTCCCAGCTCCGCTCAGAGTCTCTCCGAGCCTCATTTCGTCATTCCCGAATTTCTCCTGTGCCCGGCATTGCCAGGAGCCAGCCGCAGCTGCCTTTGTCAGGGGCTGCTTATGCATGTCTGTATCTGTACATATCTTTAGTCTATAATTATATATATGTTTGTACATTACCGTAAGTATAGTTTTATGCATAAATCAGTGGAATAGAAAGGTCCTGCCCCAGGAGACTGAGCTGGAGGTGCGGCAGTGAGGGGGAACAGAGGAGTGCAGTGAGCTGGGAGAGGGGGAAGTATCAGGAACTTGTCAAAGTGTCACGGAACAGCACCGGGAGGAAGAGGAGGCCAGATGGGGAAGGTGGCTGTGTGTGTTGGGAGAAACTGGTGCGATCCCATCACGGCAGCGGAAGAGGGAGGAGGCTGAGAAGCGATGAAGCCTGTGGGCTGTCAGGATTTGGGACAGCTGAGGATGCGGTGAAGGAGCGGAGGGGGTGCGCCCCGGGGCCGGGAGGAAGCCGGGATGGTGGAAAACCGCTGGAGGTGACCCGAAGGGACGCTAAAAGGGGCAGAGGCCGCTGGTGGCAGGCGGGGGGGTGACGGGGAGCGGGGCAGCACTTTGTCCCCTCACCCTCGTCCCGCCCCTGCGGCTCCGCAGGTGGGGCCGGCGGCGATGGCCGATGGCGAGGGCGACCCCGGCGTGTTCACGGCCACGGCCCTGCCCGCGGACCCGCGGCTGCTGCCCACTGTGACCAACGCCTTCCTGGGCACCCGCGTGTTCCGGGACATCCT
>WEZZ01024807.1:263295-278918 GCA_013400585.1 Chloropsis cyanopogon | reverse complement strand
TGGGCCGCGCTGCGCCGCGGCTGCTCCGTGGAGCTGGACGGGCCCCCGGCCCTGCGCCAGGCGCTGCACGGCTGCCTCTACTACCTGCTGAGCGCCATCCCGCCCCGGGACAGCCCCGCAGCCCCTTTCCACGGCATCAGCCCCGGCGGCTTGTCCAACGGCACCCGCGGCGAGGACTACTGGGGACACGTCTTCTGGGACCAGGTGAGCGGGGCCGTGCCGCCCTGGGGGCTTGGCAGGGCAAGTCTCCTCCATCCTTCCTTCGGGATGAGGGTGTACTTGGAGGGTGGAGCTGGCGGGAGCACTGGGATGCTCGCCCCCAGCCAGTCCCGCGGTCTCGCAGGACACCTGGATGTTCCCGAATATTCTGCTGCTGTGTCCCGAGGCTGCCCGCGCCATCCTGCAGTACCGCATCCGCACGCTGGAGGGCGCCAGGCGCAACGCGCAGGAACAGGGCTACGAGGTGGGACGGGGACACCGGGCTGGGGTGGCACCTGTCCCCAGGGGAGTCCCGGGCTGGGGTGGCACTGCCCCTGTCCCCAGGGGAATCCCGGGCTGGGGTGGCACTGCCTCGCTCCCCAGGGGACAGCGGGCTGGGGTGGCACCTGTCCCCAGGGGAGTCCTGGGCTGGGGTGGCACCAGTCCCCATCCCCAAGGGAATCCCAGGCTGGGCTGGCACTTGTCCCGCTCCCCAGGGGAATCCCAGGCTGGGGTGGCACTGCCCCTGTCCCCAGGGGAATCCCAGGCTGTTTCAGCGGGGCATAGCACAGGGTGATGTGCTCCTGGATGCCTTCTCCTGGCAGGGCGCGAAGTTCCCGTGGGAGAGCGCAGCCACAGGCCGGGAAGTGTGTCCTGAGGAGATCTACGGAGCCCAGGAAATCCACGTCACCGGGGATGTCCTGGTGGCCTTCGAGCAGTATTACTGCACCACGCAGGTAGAGGGAGGGTGATCCCCCTGATGGCCCGGTGGCAGGACACCTGGAGGCTGCCACTGTCCCTTCCCTGAGGAACTCTGCTCTCTCTGCTCCGCAGGCTCCCTCCTGCAGCTCTGCCTTCTCTGTCCTTGCTCCTGCGGCTGTCTCGGCATCCTGTTGGCTCAAACCAAGGCCAGTCTTTCCTCCTGCTCCCTCCATCTCCTCAGAGCTTCACTCCATCCTTCTGCTGACTTTGGGTCTGCTGGAGTCTCCCTCATGCCCCTGATTTTCCCCCAGGACAAGAAGCTGTTCCAGGAGGATGGAGGCTGGGAGCTGGTGGAAGCCGTGGCTCGCTACTGGTGCAGCAGGATGGTGTGGAGTGAGGAGGAGCAGCTCTACCACATCCGAGGTACCTCTGCCATGGGAACGGGCTGGAAAGCAGAGGTCTGGAGCCGCCTGGTCTAGTGGAAGGTGTCCCAGCCCATGGCGGGGCTGTGGAACTGGATGAGGCGACCCAAACCACCCTGGGATTCCATGACTTGAAGGTGCCCTTCAGGATGCCCTCAGGATGAGGTGCCTGCATGCACCAGCCACAGCTGTACCCCGGGTTGTTCCTGCACCAGCACCGTGCCTGTTCCCCACTGAGCATCCCGCTGGGACCGTGTGGGATCCTGCCAGCAGGAGGGTCCCCTTCCCCCAGCCGTGTCCTCGAGCCTGGGCAGCCCCTGGGCGTGCTGAGGTGCACAGTGTCCCCTCCTGTCCCCGCAGGTGTCATGCCCCCAGACGAGTACCACAGCCAGGTGGATAACTCTGCTTACACCAACGCTGTGGCCCGGCGCAGGTAATGTTTGGAATTCCTCCTGGGAGCACCTGGAAGCACAGCCTGGCTCTCTGCAGGGATGGGAGCAGTGGGGCTCCCCAGAGGATCCTTCCTCCCTCTCCCTGTCACCCCTCTGCTCCTCTGACTTGTTCAGTGCCCACCTGAGGCTGAGAGGGATCTCCATTCCCAGCAGGGCTTCTCCCTTGGCATTCCATGGGGTGTCTGTGCTGTTGGCCAGCTGGAGACATCCACAGCCAGGGGAACGGGCTCCTGGCTCCGTGATGGAAGCTGCTACCCCTGGCTCAATCTCTGCCCCTTGTTCTGCCACAGCAGCTTTTTCTTGCAGCTCCTTCTGTCCCCTCTCTCCTCTCACCCATCCCTGACATAAAACCTTGCTCCTCCTCCTTTCCAGCTTAAATTTTGCCACTGACATGGCTCGGGACCTGCTGCTCCCGGTGCCAGAGGAGTGGGAGGACCGTGCCAGGAAAATCAAAGTGCCCTTTGATGAGGAGAGGAAATATCATCCTGAGTACGATGGCTACAGCCCAGGTGAGTGGAGAGGCAGTGGCAGCAGCCCATGGAGGCGGCCATGGATCACACTTTTAATCCTGCAAGGATCAGAATTCCAACTGGGAATGGCAGAAGAAGAGCCCCTGCAATAAGCTGGGCTTGGGGTGGTTTTCCTGCCTCACTGGCTTGTTTCTCATCAGTGGGCTCAAAAATTTAGGAAACGTGGGAACTGCTCCCTGTCTGAGCAGCCCTGTCCCCAGGTGAGCCGGTGAAACAGGCAGACGTGGTCCTGCTGGGCTTCCCACTGATGCATCCCATGAGTGCCGAGGTCCGCAGGAACGACCTGGAGATGTACGAGCCCGTCACCGACCCGGCCGGGCCGGCCATGACCTGGGTGAGGAGAGGGCAGAGCCCGGCCTGGGAGTCACCCCTGGGGGGTGTCTCCATCCATCCAGGGGGCGGTGCAGAGCTGGGATGTGCCCTGGAAATGTTCCCTCTGGAGCGGAGGGGTGGCAGAGGCGGTGCTGCTCCACCGCGCCGTCGCCTTTCCCTCTCCGGCAGAGCATGTTCGCCGTGGGCTGGCTGGAGCTGAAGGAGCTGCAGAGAGCCCGGAGCCAGCTGGAAAAGTGCTTCAGCAACATCACGGAGCCTTTCAAGGTGACTGGGGGGCCTGCAGATCCCTCCTGCTCCCAGGATCTGATTGAAACCCACAGAAGTGCCTGGGGCATCCCAAAGCAGCTCCTGCATCGTCTCTTCCTCGTGCTGGAGCAGGTCTGGGTGGAGAACTCGGATGGGTCGGGAGCTGTGAACTTCTTGACAGGGATGGGTGGATTCCTGCAGGTCATCCTCTTTGGCTTCACGGGGTTCAGGTGAGACCTGCTGTGTCACTTTTTAACTCCTGAGCAGCCACTTGTCTCTTAAAATGTCCCTGTTTGGCTGGAGAGAAACTGGGAACAGGCAAGAGTCTCATTACAGGTCACATTTGAGAGGCAAAATGCCTTTCCCTAGGACTGTTCTCTGGTTCAGCAGCGACATCATCCTGCCTGCTTTGGATGTGGTGTGGAAACACCTCCTGCAGCCTCACTGTGGCCTCCCTGCTCACATGTGGCTCCGGGAGCCTCCCTGAAGTGCTGAGCAGCTTTAAAATATCCTGGGAAAACATGGAGCTGCTCATGTAATTTCAGAGCTCTGGTGGTTTCCACCCTGGAGCCGCCGTCTCTTCAGCCTATTCCTGGTTTAACTGAGGCTGGATCAAGCCTTTTGATTCCCAGTGAAAACTTCCAGCCCTAACTACGTGTTTTCACTCCATGTGTGTGGCCAGAGCTGCTGGGAAACCCACCCGTTCCCTGGTGGAGCTGGCTGTGAGCTGCTGTATTCCCAGCTGGAAATCTCTGCTTTGGCCAAGCTGGGAGGTCTCCATGATGCCTGATGGATTTTTGCTTTTCATATATTTTCTTCATATCCCCTTTTTCATGAATACCTTTGTGTAACCTTAGGTATTCTAGGGGCTTTTGGCCCACGTTCCTGTAGGTTTCTAGTTTGATGACGAGCTTAGGTCCAGAGACTTTACATCTCAGCTTTTCATGAAGTTTAGGCACCAGGGCCCAAGGTCCTCTCCAGAACATATTCTGTAAACTAAGGGAGACCTACCCCAGAGAAACATTCCCTATGAGGGGGCTTCTCTCAGCCTCCCATTGGGGATAGATATGCTAATATCCAAGATTTATGATTATAATATGGGGAGGGGCTGGGGGTTGGATCCGTGCTGACCCAGGGGGAGCATTGCTGCAGAGATGCTTCTGCCTGAAAACCTCAATAAACCAAGGTAAAATCCCTTTTTCCCCTCTAACCATGTATGGGTTTCAATTCTAAGCCCAGGGTTCAAAGCACCATCCAGGCACCCTGTGTGTGCCAGCTCGGGCCCTTCGTGGCACAGGCTCAAGCTACAGCTTTGGGGCTCTGGCCAAATTCCAGAGGTGGCGATGACATCCTCCCGCTGCAGGACATGGATCCTGCACAGTGCTGGGGCTCCCCAGGCCCCCAAACCTCCCTGGAGCACTTTCAGTGTTCTGGAGAGCTCTGGTGTGCCAGGATTTCGGTCGGGGACAAGCGGGGCCGTTGTTTTTCCTCGCCCAAAGCCAACGCCCCCACAGGCAGCTTGGCTGTGGCTCAGGGATGGAGGGAGAGCCGGGATGTTTGTTCCATTGTTTGTGGGGGCGAGCGCTGTGTGGGACCCAGAGCAGACTGGGCTGGCTGATGAGGCAATTAAAGATAGTTTATTGCACAATCAGTCTCGTGGAAGGGCGAGACCCTAAGGTTGTTACATCCAACGCCATCCCACCAGAGTCTGCTTTAATTTTAGTTACAATGTCTTTTATGTATCAATTTTCCAACCAGCTACTTCTACCAAGCTCCCGAGCATCTTCAGAAACCAACCATTAATTGCTGCCNTTAATTTTAGTTACAATGTCTTTTATGTATCGATTGTCCAACCAGCTACTTCTACAAAGCTCCCGAGCATCTTCAGAAAACAACCATTAATTGCTACGTTTTACACAATTTTTATCCAATCCTATAATTTTTGTCCAATCCTATAACTCTACAGAAATTTTTTGCTGCAGCTTCTTCTTTTTACCAACTCTATAACTAAAGCTCTATTGCCAGACTTCAAAATGTTCTATCTTGCTTAACATATTTATTCACTCACACGAGGCATATTTCTACTTGCTTAAAACATATTGCTGCTTGAACTACAAACCTTCATTCTTACTTCGTGTCTGTTTCGCTTTTCTGTTCCAAACCTTCGAGCCTTCTCCATGGCCTTAGGTCGAACTCCGTATCCATCCCTGAGCCTGTGTGCTCCAGGCCTTGGGGGCTCCCTGTGCCTGCATTTCCCACAGAGCAGCTGTGCTGAGCTCCCAGCCCTCCATCCCACGGGATTGGGAGCTGAGGTGGGTGTCTGAGGGTCACCTGCTCTGAGAGGAGCAGGGCACTCCCCAAATTGTGCCAGCACAGCTGCTGCTGAAGCCAAGCTCTGAACCAGAGTGGGGAATTGAGCTGCTTTTTTTTAAATATGAAATCTGACCTCATGGAAAGCCCAGGTCCCAGCTGTGGAGCTGGAATGGGACAGGAATGTCTTGGGGTGGGCTGTGGAATCACGGCCCCAGTAGCTCCTCACCAGGTGCTCCATCTGTGTGTTCGGGATTTGCCCAGAGATCCTTGGATGCTCTGAGGACTCTTCCAGGCTCCTCTGTGATGATGGTGATGCCCAGCAAGGTGGCTGCTCCCTGACCCCGAGCTGGGCTCCTCTGTGGCTCCTGCTGTTCCCACCCTGATGCTCTCCCACTTTTCCAGGATCACAAGGTCCAGCCTCCTCTTCGATCCCGCCTTTCCCGACGATATCTCCAAGCTGAAAATCTCTAGCATCTCCTACTTGGGCAACAAACTGGAGGTCACCATCACCAGGGAGGAGATCAGGATGGAAGTGACTGAGAGCTCCCAGGATCCTCCAGCATCTCCCCTGGAAGCTGTGCTGGAGTCAGGACAGCGCTTTCCCCTGTGGGAAGGTACGGCAGCACTGCCCGGATCTGCTCCCTGAAATAATTTGGGAATAAACCATTCCCAGATCTCACACAAAGCTTTTCTGTTGCAGGGCAGAGCGTCTCCTTCCCCACAGCACCTGGATGGATCCAGAGGTCACCCAGCAGGAGCCCCTAAACCCCTGGGCTGCTCTGGCTGTTGCCCACTGGAGCAGCAGATCCGGGGTGTTGGTGGAGGGGGAAGGTAACAGTGGGTGGAAAGGGGGTGCCAGGCTGTGCCAGGAGGCCTTTGCCCCCACCAGGACTGCGTGTGCCACCTGTCCTTGTGGCCCCAGGGGCTCCGTGGCTGGAGCTGTCACCGTGGCTGGAGCTGTCACCACATCTGAGCT
This sequence comes from Chloropsis cyanopogon, assembly GCA_013400585.1. NCBI lineage: Eukaryota > Metazoa > Chordata > Aves > Passeriformes > Irenidae > Chloropsis > Chloropsis cyanopogon. The sequence continues at coordinate 272,746 of WEZZ01024807.1, read as the reverse complement.
CCCCACTTCCCTCTACACATCTCTTACTCAACACAGGAGAGGAAACCAAGCCTGAAAAGGACCATTTCAAACGTGTTGGCTAAACACCCAGGAGCTGTTTATGTTCTCAAGATGTTTGTGTTTGTAAGGAAGGCCATTCCTGACTCCAGGATCCTGACTCCAGCTCCTCCAGCATGTCCTGCCCTGGTCCTCGCCTTTCCCCGTGTGTTGCTCCGTGTGCTCCAGGGGCTGTGGAGGCTCAGCCAGTGCTGTTTCACCAGATAAATGATGTTTTGGCTGTAAATATCACTCCAAAATACGCAGCCAAAAGCCTTTTAACCCCGTGTGGGCAGCACACAGCTCCATTCCTGTTATTTGGTGTGCAACATCCCTCGTGTGTTTTTAAACCCTTATCTACATTATTCCCTCTCTTCTCAAGCAGTTCTGGAGTTAAATCCTTTCTCACTTGGCATCTGAAGGGCTGCAGGAAGCCTGGACATCAGTAATCTGTACTCTTATCCTGTCAGATGGTGACCAGGGCAGCATTTTTCCATGCCTGAGCAGCCTCGGGGCGAGCAGAGCTGCTGTGGCTTTACTCAGGGCGTTTTTGGCGTCCCAGAAATCCCAAGGAATTCCTGTGCCTGCACAGGGCGGGCACGGTACCCCCAGCCCCTTGCTCTGGGCTGCCGAAGGCGTTCCCTGCCCCGAGGGGTCTGTCCTGGCCAAACCAACCCCAGGAATCTCGGCCCGGTTTATAAAAAGCCCCGCGGCTGCTCCGTGCCCCGAAGCATCTGGGAGTGCTTAGGGCTGGAGCAGGGACTCTCCCGCTGCCGTGTAATTACTGCTCCGGCCTCATCAGAGCCACCAGCCCCTAATTAGCGGCAACTCCTGGCACGACAAAGGGACCGTGCTGTCCCCAGCCCTGTGCGCTGCACCGGGACTGGGATTTGGATGGGGCTGGGGTACAGCCCCACTCTGAGCCTGGGCTAGTGGGCAGTAAAGGGGGTTCACCCTCAAAAAAAGGATCCTTTAGTCCCAAAATGAGCTGTCTCCAGCCCAGGGAGGGAGAGCAGGGAGCAGTGGGAGTGCTTCCCAACTGCCCCCTGTCCTGGCTGGGGAAGTCTGTGTTGCTGTGATGAGTTTGCAGGGCTCAGCTCCCCTTTGGGGTGGGGATGGGATTCCCCATTTCCTTCATCCTGCCCCCACGGGGCCCAGGAGCGTCTCTGCTTCCTCCCCTCCTCGGTCCTGGGCATCCCAGTAGCCAGAGGTGACCCTAAAGGCTGTGGGAATGATGATGTCCCCTGGCTGCCAGGAGCCCCATCAGAGCCAAAAATCCCTATTTCTGTTTTCCCTTTGGCACCCCATGCCCCTTTCCACACGCAGGAACTCACACTGTGTGAAGCATTTAATGATTTAAATAGCCACCACGGGAAGCTGGGGCTCCACACGGGATAACAGGAGGTAAAAAACCCCACGGGATAAACAGAAATAACCCTGCCCTCACAGTGGGATGGGCAGCAGGGTGGCAGAGAGGGGGTGGTGGCCTTTTTGGGGGGCCACCAGCGATGCAGAGGAGGTTCCACCAGCCCTTCACCCTGGCTCACTGCTCCTCGTCGTCGCTCCCGCTGAACTGGTAGGTGAAGAAGCCCACGGACTCCTGGGCCAGCTTGGAGAGGTGGATGACACCGGTGACAATGAGGGCACCGAGCAGGAGTGGCAGCAGCACGCTGCCCGCCGTGGCCAGGGCGTTGTAGCAGCGTGCCTTGGAGCTGAAGTGCCGAGCAGCTTCCACGTCCCCGGACACTTTCCGGTCCCGAGCCTGCGACAGCCGAGGAGAGACCTTTCCCTCAGCCCCTTCCCAAAGCCCCTTCCCTCAGCCCCCTCTTGCAGCCCTTTCCCACCGCCTTCCCTCCACCCCATTCCTGCAGCCCCATCCTGCTCCAGGGCTTTGTCCCCCTTGTAATCCATCCATCCATCCATCCATCCATCCATCCATCCATCCATCCATGCCAGGCTGCTCCTGCTCCCCTCCAGCCCCACATCATTTCCCACTTGTGTTTTCCTTCCTGCTTCATCCAGAGCCCCTCTGGCTCCAGCTCCTTTCTCTCCCAGTCGAGTCCAGCTGGAGCTGGGATTTTCCTTCCTGTTTCCTCCAGAGCCTCTCTGACTGCGGTCCCTGCTTGTCCCCATCTTTCCACAGCTGGAGCTGCTCCTGCCGGGGGAGGGGGTGGAGGAATCACGGCCCCCACGGCACTTTTAGGATCGAGCAGCCGCTCCTCGGGTGGCGGGCAGGGGGCTGTGCTTATCCAAGGCTGTCCCACAAGCTCCGGAGTGAGCGGCAGGAAAAGCAGGGAGGATTCACCAGCGGCAGGTGTCACCCGCCTGCGGACAGCGCCGGGATCTGCCCGCCCCAGCCCGCCCGGGAGTTATCCCAGCGCTCGGTGCCTCCCTGCTCATCCCTCTGCGCGGGGAGGGATTCCCGGAGCCCCCGGGCGCTCCGGTGCTGCCGGTCCCGTACCTTGACGGCGAAGGCGAGCGCCACGAAGCCCAGGCAGCAGAAGTTCATGTAGAGCGTGTTGAAGATGGCCCAGACGAGGTGGTCGCGGGGCGCGGGGGGCGGCCCCCGCTTGGGGCTCGGCCGCTCCTCCCGCGGGTACGAGGTGTCCATGGCCACGGAGAGCGGCACCCGCGGCTCCGGCAGCCTCGGGGGAGCGCGGCCGGCGCCCCTTTTATATCCCTGCTCCGCTAAATATAAACCTGGCAAATTACAGCCCTGAGGGATGCGGTTGTCCCGCAGGCCGGGCTGGGAGAAAGGCCCGGGTGGCGAGCCCACGGGCTTTTTATAGCCAGCCTTCCTCCCGGGATGAGGAGCACGGGTGGCTCCGGCGGGACTCTGGCACCGCGGGAGGGTCACTCCAAGGCGGAGCCCAGGACCAGCACGGCGCTGGCTGGCACAGGTAGCCCCAAACCCTCCCTCCAGGTGTGCTGGGCGGGGCAGACCCCACCCCGGCGGCACTTTTGGGCTGCAGGATGGACGAAATGGGAATTTAATATGGAAAGGTGGAAGAGCCGCATCCATGGGGCTCCCCGGCAGCAGGGGGGAGAAAGGGCTGCAGGGTGGGGGGAGTGGGCAGCCAAAACACACGGAGGGGCTTTAATTTCCTTTTTCTGCCATCTCCAAGGTGTTGGGAAGAAATTTCCGTGGGATTTGGGCTGCTCCGCGGCAGGATGGAGGCAGGGAGAGGAGCGGGAGGACGCCACAAAGATTCCCGAGGACTCTCCGCGGTGAATGGGGGGTGACAACGAGGGGGTTCGGCGGGACCAACTTTATTGGTGGCAGCGGTGACCGACAGGTGTGTCACAGGTGCCAGGAAGCGCGTGAGCAGAGCAGAAGGCGGCGGGAGCTGTCCCCCACGCCCCAGGCTGGCCGCCCCGTCCCCTCCCCGTGCGGGGCTGTGCGGGGACACCGGCGATGCGGGCAGCGAGGGGGACCGGAGCCACTCCCTTCGCCGAGCGGGCGCATTTTGGAGGCAGGAGCACCCCGCGGGTGGGGCCAGGCGGGGCTCAGAGCCTCCGGAACCTGAACATGACGAGGGCGGTGATGATGATGGAGGTCACCAAGGCGACGGCGACCACCACGGAGCAGACGATGTTGGCCACCCTGGCGCGCTGGCCGTGACGCCGGGCACCCTCCAGGTCCCCCAGCGCCTTGCAGTCGCGGGCCTGGGGGGCAAACGGGGGACTCGGTGTGTCTGGGGGGGCCAAGCCACCCGGGGTGGCCGCAGGGTTTTGCTGGGACCCCAGGGACGTGTCACCAAGGCACGGGGTGAGGCCAGCGGGCACTGCCCCGCGGTCCCGGCACTCGGGGGGGCACACAGCATTGGGGGTCCCGGGGTGGGAGACTGGATCTGGGAGAGGTCCGGGGAGCCGGGTGGTGCCAGGGAGGGCTGGGGTGGGGGGACGGGACTGGGGGATCCCGGGGTGAGGGAAAGTCCCGGCTGGGGTGGAATGGGAGGTCCAGAGCTGCGGAGGGAACCGGGACACGTCGGGGGTCCCGTGCCCGGCTCAGTCGCGGGAGGGAAGGAAGTTCTGGGAGGGGCTGGGTGGGGGTCCCGGGGCCCATCAGGACCAGATCCGGGGCACCTGGCGGGGGTCCTCGCCCCCCCGCCCCCATCCCTCACCTTGATGGAGTAGACGAGCGGGGGGAAGCCGAGGCAGCCCAGCCCGCACAGCGCGCACCACAGCAGCACATTGAACGCCGACCAGAGCACGTAGTCCCGGGGCTGCGGGTCGGACCGGGGGGCGGGGGCGGCCGTCCTGCACCCGGAGGACCGCAGTGGGGTAGACACGTCCGCTTGCTTGAGCTCCATGACCGGGAATGAACGCCGGGAACGGGAGCGGAGCGCGGTCAGGGCGGGGGACCGGCCCCGCACCGCCCCGCAGAGGGAGGGGGGCACGGCCCTCTGGGACCCCCACCCCACGCAGCCTGGGGATGCAGGGCAGCTCTGGGCACCCGTGGGGGGCTTAAGGGGACTTGGGGGAACCGTGAGGACTCAGAGAGGACTTGAGGGGGGACTGGGGATGTTGGAAATGATGCAAATTTTAATTTTTTTTATTGTAACGTTAATCAGGAGTTTATTCGCCTGTGCCCAGGGGGAGGGGAATTCAAGTTTTCCTTCGCGAGATTCTGTTGGCCGGGAGAGGGACGATGAACTGAACATCCATAGATTAGCAGAAGGCAGAAGGCACAGGGGAGATAAGCGAACATTAGCGACCATTAGAGACCATTAACCAACATCACCTCCCTGTCCGGGAAATTAATCGGTGAGAGAACCGAAAAGTGAGGACCAAAGGGATCAAGAACCGAAAGGGACACTAGGAACTGTGTAATTTAAGACCGGCGAAGGAGAATTTATTTGGGTTTTTGTCTGTATAGGTATGGGAAATATCAGGTAAGGAACTATGTGTGGATGGAATGTTTTCCACGGCACGTCCTGGCCAGGACAAAGTAACGCGTCGTTCGCTGTCACTATAAACAACGTGATGGAGGGTTTTTATTCTCCTCCCGAGTTTCAGGAACAGGTGAGCTGCAGGGAGTCCATGGCAGCCCGGAGTGGTCGCAGGGGTGAGGGAGGGAGGCTTCACCCGTGACTGTTTTGGGCTGTGAAAGGGTCAATTTTTAACTTGTTGGTTTGTCTGGGACTACCCTTTGCATTTGTTCTGGAAACTGCTGATAAAGACAGGGAGAAGGAGGAAGTGGGGATCATGGAGCAATGGCCTTTGTTGGCCTGAGTTCCCATTGGATGTGCTGGGTTTGGGCAGGCCAAGCTTGGGGCTGGGCAGGCAGCAGATTCCATTAGCAGCGAGGAGCCCGTGTTTTCCAGGAAAACAGCAGAACAAAAAATGATTCACCAGAGGCTCACTGCCAGGGATCCTGCAACAAATATCCGCTGTGTTCGTGAGTGGGATTCCTGACATCTTTCGAGTGTGGTGTCTTGGCAGGAGCTCGAGGGAGAGGAAAAACCACGGGTTTGTTCCCATCCTTGTGGGGCCCCTGTCCCGAGGAGCGGGCCCTGCCGAGGGCGAGGAGTGTGGAGGGGAAGGGGAAGCCGGGCCAGCTGCAGAGGAGGCTCTGCCTGATGGGCTGGGGCCAGGATTGCCCAGGTCCCTGCGGAGCTGGGCAGGGAGTGGCAGGTGTGGCAGCCCGGAGGCACCAGGATCGGCCCTGCCAGCCCTTCCAGGGAGCGACAGGGACCGCTGGTGCTTGGTGTGGCTTCCTGTTCCCTCCCCTGTGCGATGAGGAGAGACCGTGGAGCATGAATGTGAGGAAACCGATGGGCTGGGACAAGTTCAGTAGCGAAAGCGAGCGCTGCGCACGCCAGCGAAGCAGGACACGGAGTTTATTCCCTGCTTCCTGGTGCAGGCAGGCAGGCAGGCAGCTGTCCCCAGGAAACCCGGGCTCCAGGCAAGGGGGATGGGGACTGTGGGCCGCAGCAGGATCCAGCCCACCTGGCTGCAGGAATCCAGCCCCGGTGGGCGATCGGTGATGGGGCCACAGACCCCACCGGCCCCTTCCCTCTGGGAGCCTCTCCAGCCCTGCTGACCCTGCTCAATCCCGTTCCAGCTCATCCTGCTCATCCCCTTCGCACGTCCCGCCCCACCAAAGCCACCTTGTCCTCAGCTCTGCTCGCTGCCAGCCCTTCCTGAGGGCCCGGGAGGATGGGGGTGCTCCCCAGCGAGGCTCGGGTTCCGCCCCCATCCTTGGCGTGACCCTTCCGAGAGTTCAGGCCCTGTATGGATGCAGTATCCGGGTTGGTGGAGCCTGGGGTGTCCCCTGGGGTGTCCCCTGAGCGCTGTCTCCGTGATGAGGGACAGTTTCCACCTCCCCCAGGCTTACCCCACCGGCAAACATTGTTTCTCATCCGGCCAAGCTGCTGCAGAGGAAACCCCAAACCACTTCCCCAATGATGCGAATCCGAGACGGGGCAAAAGTGAAATAAAACCTTTATTTTGAGGACGAGGGTTTCTCCGAACCGGGTGCTTCTCCTCAGAATTATCTCCAGGCAGCTGGGGCTCCATATATATCCAAAAAAAGCAGCAGTCAGGCTACAGAGGGTTTGGGGGTGCTCAGCTCCTCTCTGGGGAGCGGTGCCCATCCCCAGACACCTCCAGCCAGGGCAGCCATCAGCACGGGCTCCACAAAAGCTCCAAGAGGGGAGGGAAGAGGGCCAGGACGGCAGCAGGCTCCGGGTGAGGCACGTGGGGACAGTCAGGGACAGGCAGTTTGCAGTTTCGGTGACAGGGAGGTGATTCCCGACTCCAAGCCCGGGCAGGGGAGGGAAGCACAGCCCACGGGGCCAGGAGGAGACTCGGTGGGGCCGGAGAAAGGCTCCTACCCGTACGGGGGTGGGGGTGGAGGGGGCCTGAACACCCCGGCGGCGGCCAGGGCGACGATGGTGATGACGATGATGACGATGACGATGTTGATCACCAGGGCCGTGATGTTCAGGCACTTGGCCGTGGAGCCGTAGCTCAGCGCCCCGCTGTAGTCCCCCAGCACTTTGCGGTCCCTGGACTGGGGGCAGGCAGAGGCAGAGTCAGGGGCGCTGGAGGGGGACACCCCGGGGAGCTCAGGGCTGTGGGAGAGGTGCTGGAACTGGGCTGAACCCCCCCAAAAACACCGGGGATACCCTGAGATGCCCCACTGCCCTCCCCACCCCAAAGCCCTGCCGTCTCCAGAGCTTCCAGCCGGGACTCTGTGGGATCAGTGGTCCATGAAGAGGGGACTCTGCGGGGTCCACGGGGCACCCTCTGCTCTGGGGTTTGTGGGGCCCGTGGGACACCCCTCAGCTGAGGCTCTCTGGGGTTTGTGGGGCCCGTGGGACACCCCTCCGCTGAGACTCTGGGGGTTGTGGGGNGGAACTGGGCTGAACCCCCCCAAAAACACCGGGGATACCCTGAGATGCCCCACTGCCCTCCCCACCCCAAAGCCCTGCCGTCTCCAGAGCTTCCAGCCGGGACTCTGTGGGATCAGTGGTCCATGAAGAGGGGACTCTGCGGGGTCCACGGGGCACCCTCTGCTCTGGGGTTTGTGGGGCCCGTGGGACACCCCTCAGCTGAGGCTCTCTGGGGTTTGTGGGACACCCCTCAGCTGAGACTCTGGGGTTTGTGGGGCCCGTGGGACACCCCTCAGCTGAGGCTCTCTGGGGTCCATGGGTCACCCTGGGTCCGGGAGCTCTCTGGGGTCCACGGGGCATCCCGGGCTGGGTGTGCCTGAGTTCAGGGACTCAGTGGGGTCCCCGGGACCGCCCCCACCCGCGGTGTCCCCCCGGGCTCCCCACCTTGACGGAGAAGACGAAGGCCATGAGGCCGAGGCAGCAGAAGTTGCCGTACAGGGTGGTGAAGAGGGACCACACCAGGTGGTCCCGGGGCGGCGGCGGCCGCGGCGGCTCCTCCACCAACACCGTCGTGCTCCGGGACAGCTCGTCCATGTTCACCTCCGTCGGCAGCACCTCGTAGGGCGGCAGCAGCCCCTGCATCTCTCGGGCTCGGGGACGGCGGTGGTGGCACCTGGGGAACGCGCTGTGGTTTCACGGGAGGTGGAGGCGCCGGGGGGCGGGCGCAGCTGCGGTGGTTTCGTTTCCTCGAGATTTGGGACGGAGCGGGAAGAGGCCGCCCCTCCGGACGCCCCTGTAAGGACAGAGGAGACGCCTCCCTCTTGGCGGGGAAAAGCCCGGACCCTCTTTCCTCATTCCATGCTTTATCCCTCTCTTTTCTCCTTTTTCCTGGCTTCTTTCGCTGCCCTTTCACTGCCGGGTTCCTTCCTTGTCTCCACCTTTACCTGTTCTTTGCCCTCTTTTTGCTTCACCGTTTTCTTTCCCTTTTCTTTCTTTACCCCCTCGTTTCCCTGTCCCTTTCCTCGTCGCCTTTTCTGCCCCCTATCCCCCCTTCATCCTTTATCCCACTCTTCTTTCTCCTGTTTTTTTTTTTTTTTTAATTTTTTTACCAGCTGTGTTGTCCCTTTCTTCCCTTTCCCATGTTTTATCCCTTCTTTGTCCACTTCTTTCCTTACCCTGTTCTTTCCTTTCCCTTTCTTTTTTTCCTCACTTCTTCCCCTTTCTTTGCCCCCTTCATTGCCCATTTTTTACCCCCTTTATCATTCCCCTTCTTTCCCACCTCTCCCTCTTTCTCTGTGAAATCCCCAAATCCTGCTGGACCCCCAAGCCCACCTCCATCTCCCACAAATACAGGAGGTGCCACTTTTTGGGGATGCCACTTGGGATTCCTGGAAAGCTGCGGCTGCCGGGAGCTGCGCGCCCTTAAAGGAATCCCCCTCAGGCTTGACGGTGTGAGAGCGCCTGAACTGTGTTAATGCATCGGAATCCGCGGGATCCGCTGTCCCAGAACATTTCACTGGCTATTCGGGGAATGTTTCCGATTAAATAAACCCAGCAAGCATGGCCCCGCCCTGCAAACTGGGATTTGGTTTCTGGGAATCGCAGCCCAGGGCATTGGTGCCCTCTAGTTTTCCCAGCCCTGAGCGTATTTCCTCCTTTAATTACGGATTTCTCCCGTGGTTTTGCCCCTAACCTGAACCGCAGCAAGGAAGGGACGCTGCCTCAACCTGTGGGATGGGAGAAGAGGGAAAAACTCCCATTGTTTTCCACCCCTAAGCTGCAGAGGGAAAATCAGCCCGCGCTGAGCTGTGGCCGGTCTGAGCAGAGGCGGCCGAGGGGGGCACAGAGCCGTGTCCCGGGGCCCCTGCATCCAGCGAGGGCCATCCTGGGATCCCCGCACCCAGAGGGGGGATGCTCCGAGGGATCCCTGCTCTCATCTTCCCGGGATGATCCCGGTGTCTCACCCCCGATCCTGTGGGATCCCTGAGGGCTCGGTGCCTGCGCATAGCGCCCCCCTGCGGATCAGACCGGGCGCTGCAGCCCCCGCCGCTGCCGGGCGGGAACGTACCATCCTC
>WEZZ01024807.1:240507-256294 GCA_013400585.1 Chloropsis cyanopogon | reverse complement strand
GCTTCCATCCCTCCCCTGAGCATCCCCATCCCGCAGGCAGCTTGTCCTCAGAGCTTCCCCTATCCCTGTCCTGCCCTCTCTGGTCCTTGAGGGAGTGGACACGGCAGTGCTGCTCAACTGGAATCCTTCTTCCTCCCACTGCTGCCTTCTCCCTCCTCTGAGCTGCTTCTCCTCCTGCAGGGCTGTGGTTGGGACCAAAGGGATTTTTGGGAGCAGGGATGCTCATTGGCACAAGGCACTGCCCTTCCCCACCCCTTATCCCCATGGCACTGGTTCCCAGTTCCCCACAGCCTGAGCAGAAGTCACTTTCCAATATTTCAATTGCCAGGGGATTGCATGGAAGCCCAGAATCCTTTTCTGGACCTTTTCTGGTGCTTTTGCTCTTCCCTGGATGATGTGGGAGCCCCTCAGAGGGATGGGGGAGCAAGCCGGGGGCTCGTGGCTTTGGGTCCTGAGAGCTCCAAGGATGAGCTTGGATTAACTCCTGGCTTTTTACCCACTTTGCTCCAGTTTATCTCCAATAATCTCCCACCAGCTCACAGCCCTGCCATGGAGGAGAGTGAGGCAGGATGGCCACATCCAGCCATCCCTGTGGCTGCAGCCAGGGATGCTCCTGGCTCGGGTTGCCATCCGGGGAGTTTTGTCTGTGGCAAACCCCACAGGATCCCACGGGGAGGCAGGTTTATCTCCTCCAAGGCCAGGAGAGACTCCCAGAGAGCCACTCCCTCCTCCCAGCCCTGGGCAGGTCCCCTGGGAGCGCCGAGCTCCTCCTGGCCGCGATGGATGCCGAGATGAGTGCGGTGGGAGTGACGCTGTCCCTGTGTGGAGCGCAGGGGACGAGCACTGGAAGAGGGATGGATGCGGGAATGAGCCTGGGCGAGGGGAGGGAGCAGCCTGGGGAGCTGCCAGGAGCGAGCTGGGGCTGCCAGGAGCTGAAGAATGGCCGAGAGCAGAAGAAGGGGCTTTAGAGCTTAATTTCCTGTCCCTGCCGTGGGGATGGGATTTGTGCTGCCATCTCCAAGGAGACGCCGGCTGCACGGCGCTGGAATACTAATGGTGCTGGAGGCGTGTGCCGGGGGGCTCCGGGCACCCCCAGCCCCTCCCTGGCTCTGCCAGTCGCTGGGGCTGCACCATTTTGGGGAGTGGGAGCCCCCAGGACTTGCTGGTGGTGGGAAGGAGGGTGTGGAGGGACAGGGACATCTTTCCGTACCCTTGGGAGTGGGTTGGTGACCCCTTTCCCGTGATTCCCGTGGTGGGGGGGTCACTGCTCGGCACACCTGGGGCTCCCCCTCATTGCCACGTGGGGGTGGCTGGTTTTTGGGGACCCACAGGTGTTTGTGGAGGTGGTTCTTGGACACCCACCTCTCAGAGCATTGTCTTGAGCTTCCCTTGACTCTGGATGGAACTGTGGATCCGTGCACCGGCAGCCATGGCTGAACCACAAGCTCCCCCCATCCCCCTGGGGGGGTTTTGGGGTGGCAGGAAAAGAGGGTGTCCCCCCACGAAATAACATTTTCCAAGTGTGCACCATTGTTCTGGGGGAAGTGGGGGTAGGTTAAAATTCCCTGCCCCAGGAAAAGGAGCTGCAGAGGGGAGTCAAAAGTGGGGGATGATTAACTCAGCACAGTAACGAGGCTGGTGGGTCTGGGAGCAAGGTTCTGATGTGAGTGTGACTTTGAAGAGGGTTTGAGGGGATGATATCTGGGGGGGTTTGGGGCTGGTGTGCTCTTTCCAGAGCTGTGGGATGCTTTGGGAGAGCTGGCATTTGGAGGGGCAGGGATGCATCCCTGAGGATGGAAGGGGTGCAAGACCCCAACGGCTTATCCCAGCATCTCTTATGTAAAGGGCTGGGAGCTGTGGGGGCTGTAATTAAACCTGCTGCTGATGAGCTGCTGCAAAGCTGCTTAGTGCAGATGGAACGAGGGGAGCTGCAGCCAGGGCCCCCCGTGTCACCCCCTGTCCCCCGGGAGCGCAGGCAATGCCAGCCCCGGTGCCAGGGAGAGAGGGGTGTCCCCAGAAGAGGGGCTGGGATGGGGGGCTGTGCCCTGAGCCCTCTCTGCTCCCCTGGCAGATGGAGAGAGGCCGGGGGAGGTGACGGATGCCGGGAGGCGGCCGGCGGCGGCGCGGCGCAGGAAAGCCGAGGATTCCAGCGAGAGCCACGAGGAAGATCCCATGGTAACGGGTGGGAAGGGGCCCGTGGGGATCACTGCTCCAAGTCCTGTCCAGCTGAGGGGTACAGCAGGACCTCTGGTTCTGCCCAGCAGCCCTCACAGTGGATAAACCCTCTAATATCCCATGGGAAGTGGGTGGGGTGTCCCTCCCAATATCCCACACTGTGCTCCATGTGCCCTGAGAAGGGCTCAACTTCACCTGCTCTGCAATTCCTGCTTTTCTGGGCAAAGCCACCTGCTCTTGTGTGCTCTGTTCCCTCCTGGACTGGAGAGCCACTACACCCCAGGTGGAGCCTCCAAGCAGGAGGCACTTGGAATTGTAGCCACAGGACACCCTGCTGTCCCCTGTCCAGCAGGTCACCAGCCCCTGTCGAAGGCTCTGCTGTCCCTGTCCAACCTGTTGTCACCAAGAGGCCTCATAGCAGGGCAGCCAGGTGGGATGGCAGGAGGGGGAAGCCACAGGGTGTTCCCTGAGGAGTGGGGTCACTCCTCAGGAATAAGGGACAAAGGAGGAACCTTAGGTGCCCAGAGGAGGCATGGGCTCCTGGTAAGGACAGAGGACGCAGCAGGAATTGCATCCTGGCTTTTCCTGGCAGGAGGGAGAATCCTTCCAGTGAGCCTGGCACAAAACCCTCTCCCTCGTGAGGTCTTCCAAGGGCACTGCTCCCTCCTCCGGGGCTCTAATGAGTTTGTTTAGGCAGTTTGCTAATTATTTCCCTGGCACTGTGCATCCAAATGGGCTGTGCTGTGTGACAGTGCTGTGTCTGCCCTGGGGGGTGGAGGAAGAGGGGAATGATGCTCCGGGGAAGCTGAGGAAGAGGGGAATGCTCTGGAGGGGCCCCAGAAGTACCTGGTTCTTCCTTGTCACCCATCAGTGAGTGGGAGGCAGGTGAATGCTCACTTACAAGCAATGGGATTAACCTAATCCCCTTTAAAGGAAGAGGGGGAGTGGAGAGACATCCCCCTTCCTCTGCTCAGGATGTAGAGATCACCTCTGTGCTTTTAGAGAGAGAGCCCAAAATTCCTGCAGCCCCCAAGACTGGCCAAACATTTTGGAAAAACAGAAAACTCACTGTTTTGGAGCAGTTTTGGCAGAGGAAGGGAAACAAGTTCAGCTGGAACATTTTGAAACTGCTGCCTGTCACACCTTGCCAATATTTTTGTGCCTCCTCCTGCTTTCCTTTGCCGTGAGCCGTGAAATCTTTCGCCTTGGTTTGGCAATGCTCAAAATGAGGTGTTTAGACCATGGAATCCTGGAATGGTTTGGGTTGGAAGGGACCTTAAAGCCCGTCCAGTTCCACTCCCTGCCATGAGCAAGGACACCTTCCACTAGCCCAGGTTGCTCCGAGCCCTGTCCAACCTGGCCTTGAACTTTTCCAGGGATGGGAGAGGCACAGAGACGTCCCACAGGCACAGGATGTGCTGGCCCTGCTCACCCATCCCATCTCTCCCCTCTGTGCCTCCGCAGAATGACGGGCAGGACGTGGATGGCTGGTTTTCCAGAGGCCAGCGTTCCAACCGAGCCAGCACCCACCCCAAACTCAACCTGACCAAGCAGGCCTTGCCCTGGAACGAGCAGGTGGGTGGGCACCAGCAGCCTGGGAAGGGATGGAGGAGGAGGAGGAGCCCCACTCAGCTCAGTCTCTTCTCCCACAGTACAAAGGGAAGGCAAACCTGCATGTCTTCGAGGACTGGTGTGGCGGGGCCGTGAGGCACCTGAGGAAGAACCTCCACTTCCCGCTCTTTCCCCACGTGAGTCCCAGGAGATGTGCTCAGGGCTTGGTCCACCCGTCCCTCCCTGGGTCTCCACTGGTCCTCAGGACCTTGGCTTGCAGGGTTTGGCTTGGGGAGGTGATTCCCAGCTGGAGGAGAGGTGGGTGGTGATGGGAGCCCAGGATAACACGGAGGAGGTGATCCGTGCCCTCTCCTCGGCAGACCCGCACCACGGTGAAGAAGCTGGCTGTGTCTCCCAAGTGGAAGAACTACGGGCTGAGGATTTTTGGCTACATCCATCCCTTCAAGGATGGTGAGTGACGGAGTGTGGCCTTTTCCCCCGTGCAGCAGTGTGGACACGCTGTGTCCTTCCCCTTCCTGGCCACAGAAGGACAGAAAGGCTCTTGGAGATGGTCCCCAAATCCTGGCTCCTGGGCAGGAGGGTCCTTCTGGAGCAAACCCCCTTTTTTCTGTGGCTTTGAAGGGAGGCAAAGCCCTGATCCCATCCAGGACAGAGCCGTGACATGAGGTCTGGGCTGGCCCCATCCCTGTCCCCCATCTCACCACGGGGCAGCGAGACCGAGCCACACTACCAGGGTCCCTGTGTCCCTCGGTGGTGACCCTCTCCATGGCTCTCTGCAGGGGATTTCCAGTTTTCTGTGGCATCTGATGACAACTCAGAGTTCTGGCTCAGCTCCGACGACAGCCCCTCCAATTCCCGACTGGCCGCGTTTGTGGGCAAGGTATGGCCTCACCTCCCTGCTCCAGGGGAAGGATCCATGTGTGCCTGTGCTGGGGACAGCTCTCCTGCCTCTCTGCTCCTTTGGGAATGCCAGGCTGTTCCAGCCTGCTCCCATCCCTGGCTTGGCTTCCGTAGGAGCCCCTTGGTCCTTTCTTGGTTGGAGCTGCCAAAGACCAGGAGATTCAGTATTTATTCCTGGATTTTCATGGGAATAATGGGAAGCTGGTGGGTTCTGGTGTTGGTGTCCTGCTGCTCTCATGCTCCTCCTTCCTTCCCAGCTGGGCACTGAGTGGACAGCACCGGGAGAGTTCACCAAGTTCAGCTCCCAGGTCTCCAAGCCCCTGCGGTGAGTGTGTCCTTGGGGATGGAGTCTGGGACATGCAGGTGCTGGCTCTGACCTCTCTGGGCCATGGTCCTTTCCTAAAAGGCACCTGGGGCTGGGCTGCACCCCAGATCCATGGTTTGAAGGGGCAGGTGACGAGGTGGGGACGGGGATGTCTCAATTTCCCCCCAATCCCATAAAACCCCTCAGCAGTGGGATGGTGGAGTGGACACCCTCCTCAGCTCCCTGTCTCCTTGCCTCAGGAAGGTTTTGCCCACCCGTGGGCAGGACAGGGAGGCTTTCCCAGGCTGGCCCTGGGCTCTGACTGCTGTGTCCCCTCCCCTGCAGCCTCATGTCCTCCCGACGTTACTACTTCGAGCTGCTCCACAAGCAGGATGACCGGGGCTCGGACCACGTGGAAGTTGGGGTGAGCAAATTCCCACCCCACCCATGCCAGGCTCCTTCCAGGACCAGAGAGCCAGTGCCAGGGCTTTTCCCAGGTGTGTTCCCAAGTGCTTTATCCTGGAGCAAAGCCACGGTTTCCCCTTCCGTGGCTGTCAGTGGGGACAAGTCAGTGTCACCGTTTCCCTGGTTATCCCAGCAATGGGGCACATGGAGTGCTGCTCTCCTTTCCTGCTGATGGTCTTTGGGCAGCTGAAGACCCTGCCATGGACTCCCATGGGCAAGAAGAGCCCAGAGCAGGCAGGTCCCACCTTGCTGGCTGCATCCCAGCAGTGGGAGAGAGGTGACTCTCTGGAGTGATTCCCTGTTTTCTTCTTTTTCCCCCTTGGAGTTACTGTGGGTTTCAAATCTGAACTTGCCTGCCTTGGCAGCGCAGCCCTGGCAAAGCCTGCAGCGTGTGTCAGGGGCTCAGGCTGGCTGAGGGGAAGATGTTGGCTCCTTAGCAAAGGTTTCCTTTCTCCCAAGAACTCATTAATCTCTGGAGTCAAACCGGTGCCAGCAAAGCATCAGGGAGGCTGGCAACACACACCCCTTCCTCGCCATCCCCTCTATCCCGATAAGATCTGCATTTCTTTGGGCAAAAACAAACAGTGGGGAAAACAAATAGATGGGGGAGATGTTTCTGAGATGGGATGTTTTTGCTGGAGGGAGGGAGTGAAGAAGCCTTTCAGCCGTGCAGAGAAACCTCTCAGCTGTGCAGAGAGAGACAACAACAACATCCACAACAAAAGCAGGACCCTGATGTGTCTCGCCCCGGGGGCATCGAAGGGCTTGTCCCGACAAGGGCTCCAGACTGGCTTTTAAAATGCTGGAGTTAAATCAGGGCAGGCAGCTCTGGAGACCCTCTTAAATCAAGGCAAGCCCTTCTTTATAAAGCACTGGAGTGAGGAAAGGAGTCCTTTGGTCACAGGATTTGTGACAGTCCCAGAGGGAACCAGCATGAGCCTGTATCCTACCCACAGGAGCCTCTCCAACCCTGCAGGGATCCCTGCTAATCCCAAACCCTGCAGGAAATGGGGCAGGATCAGCCCTCTCTCTTGCTCCTCTTCTGCAGGGAAAGTTTCTGGGAGCTGTGGACAGGGAGGACCCATCCTTGGGCAGCTGCATCCTGAGCCCTGCCACCCTCCTGCTCATTCCCCATCTCCTTTTATTTTTTTCCCAGTGGCGAGTTTTCCTCCCCAGCCTGAAGTTTGAGGTGATTGACTCTTCCTACATCTCCCTGTACACAGGTAAGAGCCAGGTGCCTCCTGCAGCCACGGCCAGCGGGCTCTGCAGGGGCTGCATGTGCTGGGAGAGATGGGAAGGAAAGCAGAACCTGGGAAATCAGGTCCTGGGGGGGGACATCTCAGCCTCTGAATGCTCCCACTGGACTTCTGCCTAGTGTAAGGACGCATGCAGGGGCTGCAGTGGGTAGGATTGATGCTGGGAGCAAGATGAGATGCTGCTAAAAATGGGATCTGGAGTCAACACCCCATGGAAGCACAGCTCTGCTGGTGCTCCAGCCTCGTCCTGCCTGCCAAGACCCCTCTGGCTCCAGGGCTTAGCCCTGAGTTACGAGGAGCTGTCGTGGAAGCGGGGATGGATGGCTCAAGGTTTAATTAAATCTATAGATCTTCTGCTTCCTGCCCCTGCCCTGGCAGCAGGAAAGGGCTTGATGGATGGCTCCTGCCCCGGCGCTCCGCACGGAGCGGGAGCAGTCATCATTCCTGCTCTGGAAGGTGTCAGTGAGGAGGAGGGGGCAGGCAGCAGGCAGGATCCTTGGGGAGAAGAGGCATGAGGGGTGCCAGTGGTGCTGATGCAGGTGCCCATGAGATGGGTGACGTGCAGATAAATCCCTGTCCCTCGGCACCAGCTCTTCCTGCTTCTCCTTCCTGCTTCCCAACAGCACCCTGAGGCAAAGCCATGTCACCCCTGGGGAGCCCATCCCTGGTGAGGACTGCCAGCAGCAGGCAGAGCCCCATCCCATCCCATCCCATCCCATCCCATCCTTTAGACTTTTCCAGGGGCTTCAGCCCAACCCCAGCCAGCTGCAGGGGCACATCTGGGAAGCCTTCCCCTGCCACAAGAAGATGATTTTGGGGCTTGGGAAGCGGGATCCTGCATCCCTGTGGCTCTGCAGCAGGCAGGGCTTCCTGGGAAGGAAGGGAGCACCCATGGGAGGCAGCTTGGAGCACGGCTGAGGTGACAGGAGCAGGGTGACCTCCTGTGGGAGCCTGGGGGCTGGTTGGTGGCCAAGGGTGACATGCCACCCTCACCCCTGGGTAGGAGGCAAACCAGCTCATCTTGCAGGTACCTGCAGGAAGGACATCCAAGGTTTAACCCCTGTGTCCTTGGGAGTTACAGCCCTGAGCCTTCCCTTGTTTTTGGGGCCGTGGTTATTGGAGCAGGACGGCCTGGCTGGGACCAGCAGTGCCCTGCTCCTCATTAGTGATGCAATAATCATTAGGCTGATTAGTCACAGGGTCTCTGAGATGGCTGGGAGGGCAATACTGCCTTCCCCAGGAGCAGGAGGGATTGGGAAAGGCCCCCTTGGAGGATGCTCCCGGGGGTTCAGCCCCGGCCCTGTCCCGCAGACGAGTCATCCCTGAAGATGAACCACGTGGAGCACATCCCGCAGACCTTGGCCAGCCACAGCGGGAGCCACCTCTGGGAGGCCCAGCAGGACGAGCACGGGGCCGACATGCTCAAGGCCGACCCCAGGGACACGTTCTTCCTCAGTGAGTGCCCGAGAATGCATCCGTGCTGATCCCTGGCAGGGTCTGGGGGAGGAAAAAGGCTGCTGTGGGCACCTGCCTCATCCCTGCCACCTTCTGCCCATCTCCTGAGTGGAGCCATCTCTGCTGGGCTCTGTGGGAACACGTTGGGATGCTTTGGGCTTCTCCACAGCTCCTGCCATCGAGGCGTCCCACGTGGAGAACGTGCTGGTGCCCTGTGCCTACAGCCCCACCTACGTGGTGAAGGATTTCCCCATCGCCCGCTACCAGGGCCTGCAGTTCGTGAGTGTCTCCCTGGGGACAGGGCCGTGCTCCCACGGGGACAAGGCAGAGCCCAGGGCAGGGATGTTCCCACCTGGGTAAAATCCTGGGAGGAAGCGTCCCTCGCTGGAGGGTCGGGCTCAGCCTGAGGGGGTTGGGGTTAAATCCCTTTTATTGGGGTTAAATCCCCTTGTGTTTGAGGTGCTGGGGGTGACTTTGGTGTTGGAGTTGGGTCCCCAGCTGCTCAGGGTGACACACAGCACCATCGCTGCCCCAGGTCTACCTCTCGTTCGTGTATCCCAACGACTTCACGCGCCTCACTCACATGGAGACGGAGAACAAGTGCTTCTACAGGGAGTCCCCCCTCTACCTGGAAAAGTAGGTACTGAGAGCTGGGATTTTGGGGTGCTGGGCAGAAGGGGCTGATGTCAACAGTGCTGAGATGATGCATCCTCAGCCACGTGTCCCTGTCCCCCATGGAAGGGCCACCCCAGGCTGGCTCTTTCCCCATCTCCCAGGCATGCAGCAGCTCGAGTGCCGGCAGCGCTCCTGGGTTTGGGAACCTCCTCGCGCACATCCCCTCGCACCTCCCTTCTCACCCTCCCTCTCCATCCCCAGGTTTGGGTTCTACAAGTACATGAAGATGGATGAGGAGGAGGAGGATCCACGGCAGCGAGCGTTTCTCTTCCTCGGCCCTGACAGTGAGTCACCGGCATGGCTGGGCACGGCGCCGAGCTCCCGGCGTCCTCGCTGGCTGGCAGCTCATCCCCTCGGAGCTGTGCCTCATCAGGATGACTCCAGCAGTGCCAGAGGCTGCAGGAGGGCTGGGCTGTGCAGAGCAGCATCGCTCAGAGCAGCCCTCCAAGCATCCTGTTTGGCATGGCAGCAGGGCGATGTGGGGTGTGGGGAGCAGGACAGTGGATTGGGATTTGCTCTCCCTCCAACATCTCCTGGGTTGGCCTCGGCAGTGGGCAGCAGGAACCAGACCCAGTGTGGAGTCTGGGGATGTCCACAGAGCCTGGGGGTGCTCCTGGGGAACCAGAGGCTGTTCAGAGCCTGCCTTGGTCAATTTGCAGCTTGGCAAAGCCCTGGCAGGTCGGGTTTGCTCCGGGATGAAGTGGGATTGGTGCCGAGATTTGAGGTGGGGATAAGTGGCAGCAGCTGGAGCTGCCAGCCCTGGTGGGCGTCCCTGTGTGGGCATGCCCTGGTGCCCCAGCTCTGCTCCCTCACCTCAGCCACTCACAGGTTCCTCTCCTGCTGGGATCAGGCTCTGCCTCCTTGTCCTGGCCTCAGGGTATGAATCTCTGCCTTCGCTCCCTAGATTTCCTGGCGGATGAGGAGGAGGAAGAGGAAGGAGTGGACAGCCCTGAGCCCACAGACCCCCCTCGTGAGGCCAAGCAGCAGAGCTTTGGGCCGGCACCCAGAGCCAGAGGGAAGGATCCCGCGCCGGTCACCGGGGATTACGGAGACGACCTGGACTATTACAGCTTCCGCCGGGCGCGGGCCGGGGCGGGCACCCACGGGCAGCCGGGCACGTGGAGCCCATCCAGCCCAGCGGCCGCTCTCCCGGGGGATCCCGTGCCGGAGCGGGGCCCGGGCCGGGCGCTGCGTTGGCTGCCCCAGGCCGAGGACGAGGAGGATGAGCTGGGGCTGCCGGCGTCTCCAAAGCGCCGCTCGGCCCTGGGCCTCCAGCCCCACCTCTCCGTGCCCATCTTTGGTGGCAAAGCCAAAACGCCGGGTCCCAGCAGGCCAGCAGCTCCCAGCGAGGACAAGAAGCCCCGGAAAACCCAGGAGAAGGTCTACGTGACCCGGCTGCAGCCCGGGAAGCGCAAAGCCCCGGCCCAGGAGCCGGCCTTCCCTGGCATTTTCCTGTATCCAAAGCCTGTGAAGAGAGTCCACCTCCGCTCCAGGACCCCGCAGAAGCATCCCATTGCCCCCAGCAAGCTCCGGGGGTTCCCTGGCCGCCGGAGCCCCTGGCTCCTGAGCAACATCTCCAAGGAGAGGGACCCTGCCAGGCGGAAGAGCGGCAGGAGGTGGGAGCGGCCGCCCAAGCAGCGGGTGCTGCCCGGCCTCCTCGCCCTGGGGACCGAGGGGCTCTTCAGCCATGAGGAAACGACCCCTGCTCCGGGCAGGACGGCAGCCACTGCCAGCTACAACTCATCCGAGGCCACCCGCTCCGAGGGGACGAGGGTGACATCCTTTCTGAAGGTGTCGGGAACGCCGGCGTCGCAGCAGGAGGAGGGAAAGGGCCAGGAGGAGGAGGAGGATGAGGAGGAAGAGGTGTCGGACTATTCCTACGAGGCGGGGGAGCTGCAGCAGGGCTGGCTGGAGGACTCCATCAACTGGCAGCGGACGTTCAGCGTCAGCTCCGTGGACTTCGAGCTGCTGCGCTCCGACTGGAACGACCTGCGCTGCAACGTGTCGGGAAACCTGCAGCTGAGCGAGAGCGAGGTGGTGGACGTGGTGGCCCAGTACATGGAGAGGCTCAACGAGAAGAACGGAGGGTACGGAGGGATTGGGAATTCATGGGGGCGGGTCCTGGATCGCAGGAAGCGGCGCTCACGATGATGACGGTGATTTCGAGGCTTCTCTTTTTTCCTGCAGGATCTACACCCTCCTGAGGATCATCAACGTGGAGAAGCGGCGGGACACGGCGCGGGGGAACCGGTACCTGCTGGAGCTGGAGCTGGCGGAGCGGGGCCAGCGCACGGTGCGGCTCTCCGAGTACGTCTACGTCCTCCTGCACCAGGGCAAGCGGGACGACAGCGCCGAGGCCAACCCCGACGGGCTGGCCCTGGGGGCCACCGAGCCCCAGCCCAGTGCCTGGAGCATCCTCTATGGAAAATCCGTCCTGTGCCGGCCCCTGCGGCTCAGCTGGAGGCAGGACGTCATGGTGCACTTCGTGGTGCCGGGTAGGTGACGGCAGGACGCGGCTCTCCGGGGTCTGTGCTGCTCCCTCAGCATCCTGCAGCGGGATGAGGGAGTTGCCTCTCCTCGGGAGGGGTTGGTCTGGCTGGGGGGAGGTGCTGTGGGTCCCCCCCATGAGCCTGAGGGCCGTGTCTCTGTCAGTGAAGAACCAGGCCCGCTGGGTGCAGCAGTTCATCTCGGACATGGCCGGCCTCTACGGGGCCACGAGGGACGCCAACTTCAACGTCATCCTGGTGGACTTTGACAGCGAGGACATGGATGTGGAGAAGGCCCTGCGGGATGCCCGGCTGCCCCGGTAACTCCCAGCCTGCAGCCTCTGGGTCTGGGGGCTCCCTGAGGTGGGACAGGTGCTCACACAACCTGCTGTTCCTTCCCCACCTGCACGGTCCCTGCCTCGCTGCCCCTCCCTGCTCCTCATTTTTGGGGATTTAAACTACTTTTCCGTGTGGATTTGGGGGTGAAGAAACTTGACTCTATGGGGGGACTCTCAGCTTGAGCTGTAGCACTTCCTGAGAAGGCATCTTTCCCCATGCTGGTGGTTCCTGTCCCCTCCTGGCTGTGTCCCTGTCTGTCCCCAGTGCTACTTGCCCTGTCCTCTCTCCCCAGGTTCCAATACCTGCGACGCACAGGGAATTTCGAGCGCTCTGCCGGGCTCCAGGCTGGTGTGGACATGGTGGAGGTGAGTGGGGACAGGGACCAGCTCTGGCCCTGGCTTCTCTCCTGGGGCTCTTCCTCTCTGATTCCCCTGAGCCGTGTGTGTCCCCTCCCAGGACGAGCACAGCATCGTGTTCCTGTGCGACCTGCACATCCATTTCCCCGCCAACATCCTGGACAGCATCCGGAAGCACTGTGTGGAGGGCAAGCTGGCCTACGCTCCCATCGTCATGAGGCTGAGCTGTGGCAGCTCCCCCCGGGAGCCCAACGGTGAGCAGGGACCCCTTTCCAGCTGGGAACACCCCAAAACCAGGCCATCACCTGGTGGTGCACCTCCTCAGGAGGCGGCACACGTGGGGATGGATCTGCGTGGTGGGAAGAGGGGCCGGGATGGGGAATCCCTGTGGCTCCCAGGTGGTGGGGAGAGCGCAGAGGGGATGAGGTGGGCATTTGGGGGTCCCCCCACCCCTCACCTCCTTGCTGCCCCCACTCCAGGCTACTGGGAGGTGAACGGCTTTGGCCTCTTCGGCATCTACAAGTCGGACTTTGACCGTGTGGGAGGGATGAACACGGAGGAGTTCCGGGACCGCTGGGGCGGGGAGGACTGGGAGCTCCTGGACAGGTGAGCCTGGGAGTCCTGCAGCCCCTGAACCCCCAGGAACAGGTTCAGCCACGTGGATTTGGGCACATCCATCAAGCTGGCTGGGGGGGATGGATAGATTATGGGGTGGTAAAGGGGAAAACTTCCCTTTGGGAAGGCCACGCCCATCTGTCCATCCATCCATCTCTTGAGCCCCATCCCTTCCTTCCTTCATCCCCTGAGCCTTGTCCCTTTATCCCTCCATCCCTTGAGCCCCATCCTTCTTTGCTCCATCTGCAGGGAGCCTGCTCCATCCATCCATCCATCCATCCATCCATCCATCCATCCATCCATCCATCCATCCATCCATCCATCCATCCCCTGACCTTTATCCATCCATCCCTGCATCCCCTGAGCCCCATCCCTCCCTCCACAGGGTGCTCCAGAGCGGGCTGGAGGTGGAGCGCTTGCGCCTCAGGAACTTTTACCACTACTACCACTCCAAGCGTGGCATGTGGAACACCCGTAGCAAGAAGCCCTCCAAGGACTAGCACCCGAGCCTGGCCCGTAGCCACCGAGCCCTGGCACCTGCCTGTCCCCCACCACCATGGCTGCCGTGCCCCGGTGCCATGCGGGGGGCACCCAACGCCCGCCGCGGCGTTCCTGGGGAGGGGGAGCGGGGAGGGCCGCGGTGGTTTTTTTTTCTTAAGGGTCTAATTTCTTAATCAGCGATGAATTCATTAACTCCTTAGTGCTGGTGGGTCCCAGGGGCTTTGCTGGGTCCTGGAGGGCTGCGCCAGGCTGGGAGGTGGAATTGTGGCATCCAGGATCCCTTTGCAGCCCCTTTTCCTGCGTTGCCCCTCCCTAAAATACCCAGTACTTCGTCCCCGTGTCAGGCTGGGGAGCTGAGCTTTGGGGGTGGGGGGCTAAGAACCCACTGGGGCTGCCCAAACCCTCCTGTTCCCCTTCCAGGACCCACGGAGGGAAGGGGGGTCTGGCACTCGGGACACGCTGTGGGTGGGGGGCAGAGCCCTGAGGCTGGCACTGCCCCTGCCAGGGGGCTGGGCTGGGGGGGACAGGCAGAGCCTGGAGCAGGTACAGGCAGATGATGTTTCCAAGCTAATTTCTGTGAAATTATGAGGTAGGAAGCTGTTTTCAGGAAGTTTTTGTCTGTTTGGTTTGGTCTTTTTTTTATTCTTAAAAAATTAAAATCAGTGTCTTGGCCGAGATTTCCCTCTGCTCTGTCACCCCCACACCCTGACAGGGATGCAGGGCTTGGGAGCCAGGCTGGCCTTTGTCCCTTGGTCCCCGAGGGTCCCCTCTCTGTGGTGGGAATGGGCAGCAGCGTTCCGTGCTGTTTCCATGCCAGGAGGAGGAGGAGGAGGCAGCACCCTGTTTGATGCCTGGCCACACGCCCGGGCTTGCTAAGCCTCCGCCCCACACCTGGGCTCCACCCAGCTCCATGGGGGGCTGCCCTGGTTCTCTGTGCTCCTGCATGTCCTGGCACACTCGTCCCTGCCCACCCCTGTCCCAGCTCTGCGCTGGTGCCTCCCCTCCTCACCTGTGCCTGTTTGTGGTGGGTGTCTCAAGGGCTCTGTCCTGTCCCACCTGCCATGGGCTCCTGCTCCTCAGCCAGGTCCCACATCTCTCAGATCCCCTGGGCTCCTCCCTGAAATAGTCTTGGAGCTTCCCCCCAGGTGTTTCATTCCCCATTTGCATCCTCCAGGCCCACTCTGGGCATCCTGAGTTTGAGGTGAGGATGGAAAAGGGGGGCTCAGCCACCCACATGCCATCAGCAAGCAGCCACAGCTGGGGGCTTTTTATCCCAAATTTGGTACCTGTGGCCCCAGGCTCTGTCGGGAAGGGGCCATCCTGGTAGGCAGGAGTTGTTTCTCCCCTCTCCTTGCCCTGCTCCCTGTTTTTTTGCAGCACTTTGGGAATGCTTTGTTGTGGGCGAGGGCTGTGCCCGCTGCGCTGGGAGCTGCTCTGTGGCTGGGCAGAGCGGGTGGCCCCACGGCCCCCAGGCCACCAGTCCTATCCCAAAACCAGCCTGGCCTTAGGCACAGCTTTTCCAGCAGCTTCCCAGCCGGGAGAGCTCCAAAAGCCACTGCCATCAGAGCGGGCACTGGGCCCAGCCAAACCCAGAGCTCCTGGTGCTGGGAGGGGCTGGTGGCAGCAGTGCCATCCCCACTGCTGCTGGGGACAGTTTGGGGCCAGCTGATGGTGTCTGCCTGGGACAGGGCCAGCAGCACCACCCCGGAGGGTTTGTTTCTCTGCTGGTGGCTGAGCTGTGGCCACGGGTTGACACAGGGATCGTGGGGATTGCAGGAGCCACAGGGAGCCTCTCCCGGGCCAGCTGTTGGAGCCTCAGGTGACAGCGGGGTGCGGGCAGGTCCCCACTCCTGGAGGATCAGCCCCAGCCCTCCCTGCCCCGCAGGGACACTGCAAAGGTGTCAGGGCTTGTCCGGGGCGGTGAAGGCAAACTCCAGCCTGGAATTCCCTCGCTGAGGGGCTGCCCCAGCCGTGGGCTTGAGAGGGGAGGTTGTGGAGGCTGGGGGGAACACAGGAACCTCCTGACAGCCCCGGGCTGAGAACGGGTCACACGTGACAGCAGTGGCCATGTGGAGGGTCCTGGCACCTCCTGCCCTGCTCTGGGCTTTGCTGGGGGGCTCCCTCCTGTGCTCCCTGGTGAGTGTGGGGTGTGGTGGGGGGCCTGGGTTGGTGGTGGTAGGAGCTAAGTGGTGACCCCCCAAACTGGTTTGGCCCGTTTCAAACGCTCCCTCTCAGCTTATCTGGCTTCAAAGGGCTCCTGCTCCATCCCACGCACACAAACACGCTCCCTGCCAACCAGGGGGAGCCCCCTGCATCCCAAAAATGTCTGTGCCCCCCAAGCTCTGCCTCTCCTCCATCTTCTCCTTCAGGCACCCCCGAACCCTCCCTGTTGCACCCATGGGTGCCCCGAGCTGGGTGTCCAGGGGGATGTGGTGGGAAAGACACGTTGGATCATGGCCATGGTGCCCGTGGGGATCCCTGGGGACGCATGAAAGCGGCCGAGACGTAGCTCCGCTGTGGGGGCTGGCCCCCCCGGACCCCTGGCCGTGCTGAAGCTTTAGAGGAGTGCCGGTGAGCCCCGAGATGCCAGCCTTGGCGGGGAGGCGAGCGGCTTCCATGCAAAACCCCGGCGAGGAGACTGGTTGGGCGAGGTGCGGGGCGGGCCCGTGCGCCCCACGCCCGCCGCAG
>WEZZ01024807.1:202478-226925 GCA_013400585.1 Chloropsis cyanopogon | reverse complement strand
CCGGGACCCCCGGAGCACGGCCCCGCACGGTGTCAGGGGCTCGGCTCGCTCTCCCCGGCGCTGGGAGCTCGGCCAAGGCGAGGGCTGTGCTCCGCCGTGGCACCGTGCCCAAGCGCCGGCGGAGAAACCGGCCCGACCTGCTGGAACGCTCCCGAGGGCTCCGGCTGCCAGCCCGGCCTCGAAATGGCCGGAGCGGCCCTGGGCCAAAGCTCCGCTCTGGGAGCTGAGGCTGGGGAGGCCCTGGAGTGTCACAGAGTCCTGACCATGCAGGTTTGGGGGTGAGCTCGCAGATCCGGCGCTCTTCTGGTTGGGTTTTTAAATGTCCTCCAAAAGCTGAGTGCCCCAACCTGCTCTTTAGCACTGGAGCCCGGGGTGCAGCCCCAGAGGGCAGCGGGGAGGCTGACCCAAAATGGGGAGCTGGCAATGGAAGGGGGTGCTGGTGGGATGGCTCCTGCTCAGCTGTTACCATGGGGCAGCCCCCAAGGGCAGCACTGTGGGGTGCTGGGGAGGCACAGGGGGTGCTGGGGGGGTCAGGATCCTGCTCGGCACTCACCATGGAGCCGGCTCTCCACACCAGCAGCATCACTGCGCTTCGGTGCTGCTTCAGCAGGGTGATGGCGGGGTGAGTGATCTCCCGGTACTGGCTCTCGAAGACGATGAAGATGGGTTTCCTGGAAAGCTCCAGCAGCCTCCAGAGCCCTTCCCTGCGAGACAAGTGGGCGACAGGAGGGTGAGAGACCTGCCAGCCCTTCTCCTCTCCCGTGGGAGCTGCTCTGCTCCTACCTGAAGCTGCTGTTGCACCACTCCTGCTCCAGGTAGGCGACGGAGAGCACCACGATGAGGCGGCGGCACCGGCTGACATTCATGATGAGGTCAGCTGACGGCTCTGTGGGCAAAAAAGGGTGTCAAGCCCCCAGATCCCTGTGTCACCCCCTGCCCAGCCCTGCGTGGTGCCTACCTGAGTTGGGCAGGATGTTCTGCTCGTCCAGGAAGAGCTTGTAGCCGTGGCGGTTTTCCAGCTGCGGCTTCATGATGAAGTGGATGAACTTTCGGTCATCGGGGGCAGTGGTGTGGGAGACGTAGGCATCGTACAGCTTCCCATCTAGGGAGATCCACGGAGCAGGGATAATGTGGGAAGGGCTGTGTGAGCACCCAGACCGTGCGAGGCTGTTCCCAGTGGGATGTCCCCTCTGGCTCACCGTTGATCTCCAGCTCTCCGTAGCGGTCCCGGTACCAGAGCAGAACGTTCAGGCGGCACCGGACGTAGAGCACAGCCAGGAGCACCAGGAGCAGCAGCACCAGGAGGGCTGCCAGCACCGCTGGCACGTGCCCCACCGCCTCTGCCAGGACAGGGAAGTGCATGGTGAGCACCCCGATGTGGGAGAAGCAGCAGAGCCCCAATCACTTTCCCTCAATCCGTCCCATGGGCTCTCCATGAGATGTCCCCTCCCTGTGGCCAGCAGGTACCTACCTGCTCTCCGCAGGGTGAAGGTGGCCGTGGCATTGCTGATCCAGCAGGCAAACACCCCAAAATCGGCGTCGTGGGTGAGGTTGAGCTGCAGGACGCTGGCCAGGAGCCGCTCCGAGGAGTTTTGGCCAGACCTGACGGGACATGGGCATGCTGTGGGTCAGGCCGTGTGGTGACATCCCCCAAAAGCAGATGGAGGGATGTCCCCAGGGCAGGCTCCTTACCAAACAGTGTCCTGGCTGCTCCCCCTGCCCAGCCACTGCCCATCCTTGCTCCAGGTGGGAATGGGCTGGCAGTGCTCGGTGCCCGCCCAGCGCACGGTGCAGTTCAGCTCCACCTGGCTCCCCAGCACCAGCTCCAGCGTCTCGTTGGCAGCTGGCACCAGGATTTCGGGGGGCACGCTGCAAAGGTCTGGAGGCACAGAGGGGAGGGGGTTTGGATGGGAAAGCTGATCCAGCTCCCCCCAGGGCACATGACTGCCGTAGCCATCCCGAAAAACAAGCTCTGCTTTGGGGGTCTGGCAGTGAGTGGTGTTTGCGGCTGTTTAGCAACATGCTGAGCTGGTTTGGGGGGCTGGGAAGGACCCTTGGCACCCTAAGAGGTGACACCAGAGCAGGACCCCCAGCTGAGCTTGCACAGGGATCCCTCCTGGCTGAGAACAGGGGAGAATTGGGATTTCACCTACCTGCCATGGCACGCTCAGGTGACAGGCGCGGGCGCTGCCAGCATCTCACGCGGAGTCTTCTGGGGGGGACAAAGTCCACCTGCCTCTGCCACAGGGTGGGCTGGGCCTGGGACAGACCGGGAGTAGCTCCGTGAGTGCTGGCACAGGGAGGGCCCGGCAGTGATCCCGTCTGGGGCTGGTGGGTGCTGCTCTGCGGTAAAGCCAAAGCCACGTCCCACCCACAGCCTGGTGGCCACTGTGTCACCTGCCCTTCCTGCACTGACTCCCAGCCTGGCTTTCCCAACCATGAATTTATGCGTGGGAGGTGATTAATGACCAGCTGGGGGTTGCAGGATTTAAAAAATGTGGTTTCAGCCCAAATCCAAAACCAAGGTGGGGAAATGAGCTCAGCTGTGCGAAACCACAGCTTTGCGGGTCTCAGGGGTACCTCCCTCACCTGCCAACCCCCTGCCTGGGCTGCAGAGCTGCCTCCAGCCTGACATGCCCTTGAACCTGCTAATTACCAGCGGTCTGGTTTGTTTATGGAAACGCAGCCTCCCAGCTGGAGAGCTCCCCGGCGGGTGCCGTGTGCCCGGCGTGTTGGGAGCCTCGGCACGTTGCTACCCCGTGGCTGTGCCCAGGGATTGGCACAGCATTCCAGGCAAGTGGGCAGCACAGTGATGGCACACAGGCACCCCCTCAGCTGGTGTCACTGTGGTGACACTGCAACGGCCCCGTGGGAAGAGGCGGATACTGGGAGTAGACAGCGGAGCAGAGCCCGGCAAGGCTGGGCTCCTCTGTCCCCACACACCTGATGCGGGTGATGCGGGTGCTGGGGCTGAGGTGGGGGTCTCAGGGACGTCACAGTGCCCATGTTTCCATGGTAAACACCTGCCCTAAATCTGGGAGACAGGAGAGGTGAAAGCCTCTCCCAGGGCTCCTCTTTGCTGTGGAGCTCCAGCACTCCTGGATGCACCCTGATTTTGGGTGGCAGCAGGGCTGGTCCCCCCGTGTTTGTTGGTGTGGAATGGGAAGGGGAGGCCTGTGGTGCTGCCTGGCCTGGAGCAGGGATGCAGGCACGGTGCTTCCCTCTAGAGCAGCTTCGTGCCAGACGTGGGGTGAAACCAGGGATCAAGGTACGCGAGAGACGCCCAGTATGTGTTCAGCTTGACCAGCTGGAAGTGATTTATACCTAAAGGATTAACTCAGTTTCTCCATGGCCAGGGAAGGAGGAGGATGGGATGGAGATGAGCCAGCCCACCTGGACTTCACATGGAGGAAGGGTGGGAGATGCTCATGAGGGTGGCATGGGGCTGTCTCTGCCTGGCGTGATGCTCCAGCTCTGCTCCTGGCTGGGTCACCCCTAAGCCATTTCCTCTGATGGTCGGAATAAGGAAGCTCCAACAATCTGCAGCCTGGCCAGGGGTGTGGGCAGGCCCCAAAACGCCCGGAGCCCTTTGCTCCAGGGAACAGCAGTGTTGGACGGCAGGGAGTGGCTGCTGGGGCTGCCGAGGGCCAGGGAGGGAGGAGCACCGGCTAACGGGCAGCAGCGGCTCCCATTTCCCACATCCTGGCATGGGGACACCCCGGATTGGAGGGAGAGGCCCGTGTGGACGTTGTGGGGTGGCAAACGATGGCTGGGCACGGCATTCCCCGGAGAACGCCCATGGGGAAAGAGAGAAGGGCGGGGAGGCACCGTGGCCAGGGTGTGCCGAGACAGCCAAGCGGGATGGAGAGCTGGAGGAGAGCGAAGGAGAGCCCGAATGGGAATGCACTGGGAATGGGGTGAGGGTGAAACCCTGCTGACCTCATCTGAGGCGGCTTCAGCATGGAAAGAAAAGCACAACAGAGCTGCATTTACCTTTGGAGCTTCCCCAGCCGCAGGCGTCCTGCTTGTCGCCTCCCGCTTGAGCCGACCCGACCGGCCAGATCAGTGCTTGGAATTTCTCTTTTTTTTCCCTGTCTGTTTTAATAGTTTATCTATTTCTCCTCCCAGTTCAGCCCCTGCCCTCGGCCGGGCGCTCCCGCTGCCCCAATCCCCGGGCGCCAGGCCCGTGGGAAGGGCTGGCTGTCCCTCCCTCCCACTGCTCCACCTCCACCTGAACCTGCAGGGGAAAAATTCAACAACTCCGGCTTCAGGGGAGGGGAAAAGAGAAGAAAAAAGAGAAAAGAGGAGGGGGACAGCAACGCACCCAGCAGGTGCCACAAGGTTTGGGGGTCAAGGCGGAGCCCCCTGGTTTTCCATGGCTGGAAGAGCCCACAAAGAAGTGAGAAGAAACCTGGGCATCGTGGGGTCTCCTGTTTGTTTCCTTCTCCTCCCTTTCCTTCTCCCTGTGCCTCTAGAGCCTTTTTGCCAGGTGAAGCTGGTGCTGGAGGTGGTTGCTCCGGCTGGTGCTGGCCGTGGGGAGCCGGATCCGGTCCTGGCCGCTGGTGGAGAGCAGGTATCCCCTGTGCTAATTACCATGGAGGTGATTAGAGCCTCGGCACGCCCCGGGCATGGATGTGGTCACAGCAGCACCAGCAGCCCCTGGAGAAACACCAGCCTGAGTTGCAAAAGCATCAACCAGCACGTGATTTGAGGCCAAAAAGGGAAGAAGAGGGCCACGGGTGCAGTGTATGTATTTTCATATATGAAAATGTACTATATATGTGATATAGTATTATATTTAATAATATATAATATATGTATACATTATATTTATATAATAGATATATGTAGATTGGATAACTATGTATATATAAATAAACAGGTACAGGTCACAGGTAGGACTGTGGGCCTGTTCCCATGGAGAAACACCCTGACTCTGACTCCTCATTGTTTAGGATATAAACTTCCAGTGCTGTTGGCTTGTTGTGGGAGGGCAAGGGCCACATTCCTGTTGGGATTTCTGGGGAGAATCCCCTGCTCCTGGGTGTCACAGCCACTGGCTGTGTGCGTTTGGAGCAGCAGGTGTTGGAGCAGCCCTTTTTGAGGGCTGCCCACTTGTCACGGACACTGTGATGCATCAGTTGGAAAATCCAGTGTAAATCTGTTGGATTTGTGGGATGGTGAAGGATTGCATGGAAGAAGCCCAGGTCCTGGGGATGGGAGGGGTGTGGGGAGGCTTGGGAGCAAATCAGGAACTGATAAGACCTTTCTTATCCATCAGGGTTATCCCCATGGTAGGTAAGTTAAATGGAGGAGCAGAGGCGGTTTTGGTCACAATGGTGCAAAAACAGGACAAGCGTGAGGGCTCAGCAAGCTCCTTCCCCTTCCCTATGGCATTGTTAGTGGCTTTCCATGCTCTTGGGAGAGAAAAGGTGGGATAACCCCATCACTTGGGATTTTCTGTGTTTTTCCCATTTCCCCCAGGTATTTCTGTTATCCTGGCACATTTACCAGGCTGTGTTCCCCCTGTGCACGGCCAGATCCTGGTGTCCCACCAGCCAGCTCCCACACAGCCCCCAGGGTGGGCACTGCAGCTCCCACCTGCTGTGATTGTCCCCGCTAAAACAAGGAAAGGTTTTGGGAGGGCAGAGGAGGAAGGCAGGAGCAATACCCCATGTGGCTGTTGTGTTTATTTACCGGCCGCTGAGCCAGGAACAACTCTCAGGACCCGGCTGAGCCTGGAGCTAAACACGAGATAACAACGGCGATTTCCCAACGATGGTGGAGCTGCGTCCATGGAGACAGCAGGGCGGAGCTGCAGCCCTGGGGGAGTCATGCCGGGGAGGAGTTTGGTGAAAGAGGGGCGCAAGCTCCCCAGAGGTGCGAGAGTGAGGAGGTCACGGAAGGCAGTGGAAAAAGAGGCCAAAGTACAAAAAAAGGTCTGGAGAGGGAGGCTGGAACGAAGTACGTGGTGTTTCCTGTGCTTAAGGAAGTGAGTGTCACGGACCCAGGTGATCTCCTGCAGCCCAGCACCTGGGTGCTGCCCTGGCTTTGTCCCCAGCGCCACGGCTCTGTCCCAGCCACTCCCCATGCTGGGGAGGCACGTCCCGGCTCTGCCACAGCATCCTTCCTTCCCAAGTCGATAAGCAGCCTGCTCCTGTGAAGCCACTGTCCTGTCATCACTTCCCAGCTCAAATCCAGCTCGGTCCCAGACATGTGGCACCGTGTCGTGGGGTTCATCTGGCAGCCCTGGCACTGCCAGGCTGGGAAAGGGGCTCGAGTCCATGTTCTCCTTCTCCTTGGTGAGTGCTGGCTACACCTCGGTGGAGTATTCTGCCGTGCTGGGGAGAGAGGAGAGAGGCGTTGGGAAGGGAATTGTCTGAGCTGGGAGATGTGGAAAAACACTCCGAGTAGGAACAGGGCCTTCTCCCCGAAATAGATGGGGAAAGAATGACAGGCTGTTTGTGGGAAATCCCACAGTCAGTAGGAAGGCAGAGGTGGAAAGCTGTGGCAGTGCAGTGGTGAGTTGGTTTTGCACAGCCTGGTTTTTGGTAGTGTGGGGGCACAGAAGTGGCTTCTGTGAGAAGCTGCTGGAAGCTTCCACCATGTCTGGCAGAGCCAATTCCTGATGGCTCTGGAAGATGGACATGCTGCTGGCCAAGGGTGAGCCAGTTAGAGATGTTGATAACGCCTCCGTGATAACAGATTTAAGAAGAAAATCAAAACAAAAAGTGGCACAGTTTTTTTTGCAAGCCAGAGAAGAGCAGGAGGTGAGAAGATGTGAAGGAAAGAAGACACAGACACCAAGGTCAGTGCAGAAGGAGGGGCAGGAGGTGCTCCAGGTGCCAGAGCTGAGATTCCTCTGCAGGCTGCGGTGAGACCATGGTGAAGCAGCTGTGCCCCTGCAGCCCATGGGGAGCCACAGGGGATGCAGAGATCCACCCACAGCCGCTGGGCATCCACAGGGGATGCAGACATCCACCCACAGCCCATGGGGGAGGTACCCATGCTGGAGTGGGTAGATGCCTGGAGGAGGGCTGTGATCCAGTGGAAGATCCAGTGGAGAGAGGCCCTGCTTCCAGGCTGGAGGAGCCTGTTCTTGAATAAATTGCACCCTGTGGAAAAGTGACCCACACTGCAGCAGCTGTGGGAGGACTCCTGCTCATGAGAGGGTCATGAAGAATTCTCTCCTGTGGGAAGGGACCCCATGGTGTAGCAGGGGAAGGACTCCTCTCCCTGAGCAGAGTAAGAAAACCTCAGGTGACAAACTGACCAAAACACCATGCCCTGGCCCCTGCACTGTCAGTGGGAAGGGTTGGTGGAAGCAAAGGTGTTTTAAAGGGCTTATTTTACTTCTCATTATCCTCCTGTGATTTTGTTAGCAATAAATTCACTTTGTACTTCTAAGTTGAGCCTGTTTTGCCCTTGGAGTGTTTTCTCCCAGTCCTTATCTCAACTTATGAGCCCTTTGTTAATTTTTTCTCTCCTCTGCCCAGCTGTGGCGGGGGAGTGTGGGTGCCTGGAGTTTGGCCAGTGTCAAACCATGACAGGTGTTTCCTGAACCCCACTATCTGCTCCCATCAGGATTATGGGTGGCAGCTGGAACAGGGCAGCCATAGAAAGGGGTCAGGCTGAGCCCTTCCCAGAGCAGGGCTTAGTCAGTATGGGACAGCAGCACTGGGGCAGCTACAATGGTTCTGTTTCCCACTGAAATAGTTAATCCTTTCTCTTTAAACAAAGTTGAGATGGAAAACCTGGGCAAAGTCCTTTCCTGGGCAAAATTCCTTCTTGTTTTAACTTGGAGCTTTTCTTTTTCTGAAGGAAAAGGGGCTCCAGAGCAGACAGATCCTGAAGCCTGGCAATCCCTGGCACCTTCCAGGGCATCACCCACCTCAGTTCATTACGGAGATTGCTGTGTTTTTCCATCAGAAGTTTATTCTTCACCTTCCGGGGGACATCAGGGATGTACCAGGCTGCGATCAGCTTCACGCACAGAGCCACGTGCTGTGGGAAGCAAAGGCAGTCAGGGGCTCCCAGCCCAGGCACGATGCACAGATCCAGCCCCTTTCCCAGCCCTCTCCTGCCTCCCTGGGTGCTCACCTCGAAGAGGATGAGGAAGGCGAGCCGGGCTGTGAAGATGTGCCAGAACTGCACGGTGTAGGTGTAGTCGTCAGCGTTCCGGTAATCCCGGTACCTGCGGCACAGCTCCGTTGGTGCCAGCCCAGCCCATTCCATTCTGGCCTGGATGTCACGGTGAGGAGCGGAGGGTGGCAGGGGGCCGCTCTTACCTGCACTCCTTGATCTCCTTCCCTTTAAATTCCGGCAGCACCTTGGTGTGGGGCTCAAAGTTCCAGATGGGGAATACGGAGAGGCTGTTGTTGATGTACCCGGTGGAGCAGCTGTGGGGAAGGACCGGGTTGAGCACGGATTGTACCCTCCTGCTCTGGGGAAGCAGAACCTGCCTGGGGCTCTCACTGCCCACTTTCACAACGCCTGGTGGAAATGGAGGGCTCAGAGGCTTCTGTCCACTTTGAGTGAACTGGGTCAGTCAGCCAAGGCTTGGAGAAACAGGGGGAGGGCAGGAGACAGCATGTGCCATGCATGCATCCTGGGAATCCTGTATCTCTCCAGTGTTACACTATGCCATTTCCAGTCAGTTTACCCACCACAGGGATGATGTGATGATGCCATGTGGGAATGTTCCCCTGCTCCCCTTTCCCCCCCACCTCGCTTTGGGGGACAGATCAGCTGTCTCGTGCTCCTGCAGTGGTGGCACTGAGGCAGGAGGGGACACGGCTGTGGGGACAGGGCCCTGGGGATGCTGCGGGCAGGGACTGTCTCAGAAGTGAACTCACTCCATGCTGGTGTGGTTCTCCCTCGCGCAGGGGCTGTACATGTACTTGTAGACCTGCACGGGGATGAAGTCGGAGGTGATGGCGATCACCAGCCCGTTCCCAATGACAGCCAGGATGCCAATGGCCTCTAGGACCTGCAGCCAGATCCCTGTGGGAGAGGAGCAGCCGGTGAGGTCCCTCTGCCAGCTCACTGCCACCATTCCAGCTCAGGGACAGCTTTAGCATGGCCAGGTCAAGGAAGGATCCTCCAAGCTGCGCTTCAGCCTCTGGCAGAGTCTGAAGCAGCTTGTCCTTCTCTGACTCATGGCTCTCCCTGTGCTGTCCCACGGCCACGGGGTGCTCAGGGGCTCAGCCTGGTGCTGGAAGGACCCCCCTCACCGATGTCCTTGGCCTTCCTGGGCACCATGCGCCGGCGCAGCCGCATCATCTTGATGGCGTCCAGGTGGATCTCGATGACGTTGTTGATGAGGGCCAGCAGCGGGGCCAGGGGAAAGGCTGCCACGAAGATGGTGGTGAAGCTGTACTGGATCACTGTGGAGGAGGAACGCCAGGTGCTGGTGTGAAGCCACCGCAGAGGGGACGTCCCCCTCTGCTTGGGTTTGTCCTGCTTTGTGGTTTGGGTCAGAGGGGTTTGCAGGGGTGGAAGGGGAGATCTTGGGGACGCCCAGCTTTCACAGGGCTGTCAGTGGGATCTGTGGGGATAGTTGAGCCAGCCAGCCACAGGCACACCTGGGGTTACAGCCGTGGCCCTGGAAGGAGAGGAAGGTCTGAGGCAGGGCCAAAGGCTAGCACAGTTGCTTGCTCTCTGTTTTGGGAATGATCTTGGTGTTCCAGGGCTCTCAGAGCAGAGCTGGGTGTGGAGCTGTGGCTCTTTGCCTGTGCATGGACTCCCTAGCATCCATCACTCCCCAGCCAAGGAGTGCCCCTCGTACCTATCTCCAAGTACTCGTTGAACAAGCTGAAGATGTTGACCTCGTTGAGTTCGTAGTTCTTCAGCCACTGCCTTTTGCAGGGGTCCTCTGCCTCCTCCTCCTCTCCTAACATCAGACTTCTCCTCTTGGGGGCCTTTTTCTTCTTCCGTAGCTGGTGGGATATCAAGCTGCAGTGGGAGAGAGGGATTTGTGTGGCTGCCTGCAGAGGACAGCAGGGCTGGGCTGCGTCCAGCACATCCCTGGAGGAAGGGGAAAAGGAAGAAGACCAGGGTTCCTCTCTGGAAACTGTCAGTGTGGGAAGCTTACGGGATGAGATACTCCATGATGTTGCTGATGGTCTGCTTGAGCACCATGATGACAGCCATCTGGATGAAGAGGTCGGTGATGCAGCCGCTAGGGTGGCACTGGAGGGGACAACAAGACAGGGGTTGTGCCCTGCAAGCAGGGTGGGTGGGCCCGAGGGACCCTTTGGCAGGTGCTATGGGAGAAAGCTGAGCTTCCCAGAGGCTCCCTGGGCAGTAGGGAAAGGAAGAGGAGGAGTTGTTTGTGGGGTCAGAGAGTGGGTGCCTCACCTCCTCCAGCCTCCAGTGGCCAGCAATGCGCACGTAGTGCCCTGGGTAGCCATTGATCCTGAGCAAGGAAGCAACAGTGATACCCATGGGATTATGGCCCTCCTGAGTCCCAATGGGGTCCCTGTGCCTGCTGGGGAGGGCAGAGGGGCTGGGCTGTCCATACACCCTGAGGAGAGTCAGGAACGTCCATCCCAAACCCTGGCTGCCCTGTGTTCTCCACTCACCGTCCCAGGAAGAAGGCGATGTAGATGAGCGAGGAGAAGTTTGTGAAGAACTGAAAGAGGAAGATCTTCACGGTGAAGTTGTTCTCCCGCTGGAAGGAGGTCCGGGGTTTCTCTAGGAAAGGGAGCAATGCCCAGGGGCATGGTCATAGAGCAGTGGGACCTTGCCCTGCTCCCCCATGGGTGCCACCACAGCTCTGAAGGTCCAAAGGGCATCTGCCTCTTGTGAAGCCTTCCTTGCTCTCCATCTGAGCCCTCTGATGGAGGCAAGTCCAGCCAAGCAGGGAGGTCCCTCAGAGCCATGAGCTGAGGGAGAAAGGGCCTTAGAGCTGAGAGGAAATCCATGTTGTGACCTTTCCTGGAGCTGGGGTGGCTTCCTGCTCATGCCAGGTCTCTACCCTATAGGGTGACTGGGGACAGCATGTGGGCCACAGGTGGGTGTGTGCTGGGGGGCTGCTGGCCTCCCTCTCTGGAGCTACCTGGAAACTGCCTTGTGCTGGTGGAGGGAGGGAAGGAGGAGGGAGGCTGGTTGTGCTCAGGGACAAAAGGGTGCTGCAGGTGGGACACACCCCATTTCCCTTACCCAGGTCGCAGAGGAAGAGGGCCACGTGCCAGTTGACCTGCAGGACAGAGAGATGTGATGAGCAGGGGGGGCTGGCCATGGAGAAATCCTGCCAGGCACGCCGTGTGGCTCCTCACCTTGGTCATGACGATGATGGTGATGTAGTGCAGCACGGCGCCCGTCATCACGGCGATGGTGTTGGCGTGCTTGCTCAGCAGGCTCGCTTCGCTGTGCGTGAGCAGCGCCATGGCCACCGCCCGGTAGATGACGAGTGCGTGGGCGATGCCGATCAGCACCATGATCTGTGGAGAGGGAGAGGAGGGGTCGGGAGCCACCGAGGGCACGTGCTCCATTGCACCTGGTGGTCCCCTCAGGAGGGCCCTGGATGTGGCCTCAAAGGCAAACCAGCACCCTTGGGTGGAGGCTGACAAGTTTGTGAGGTGGGTGTAGTGATGGGACAAGGAGTAACAGGTACACACAGAAAGATGGGAAATTTAGGCTGGATGTTAGGAAGAAATTCATCCCTGTGAGGGTGGGGAGATATTAGAACAGGCTTCCCAGAGATGGTGCAAATGTCCCAACCCTGGCAGTGTTCAAGGCCAGGTGGGACAAGGCCTTGAACAACCTGAAGTAGTGGGAGGTGCCCCTGCCCATGGCACGGTGCTTGGGACTAGATAAGGTCCCTTCCAACCCTTAGCATTCTGTGATTCCAGGATTCTATGTCTCCACTGACTCACAGTGGGGACAAGTGCATTGGGATTTGCCTCTTCCTGCTCTCCATGTCACTGCCTTGATCCCCCCTGCAAAAGCAGAGCCTTCAGCCCATGTCCCTGAAGCGTGGGTGGCCCCTGCCATCAGCACAGTGAGGTGTGAGCATGAGGAAGCCTCAGGATCCTTGTGATGGGCATGGAATTGCCCTAAAAACCTGATCTGTGCCTTAGCTCCTTTGGTCCACGTGCCCTTAAACCAAACGTTCCCGTTGTGACCTGGCACGTACCATCAGCAGAGCCAGGATGAGGACGATGGTGCTGCGGAAGTAGGAGTGCTGGTACAGCCGGGGCTCGTGCTGCGGATTGTTGATCAGCTGCAGAGCCAGCTCCTCCTTAAAAAAAAAATAATATATATATATATATATTAAAGTTAAAAATGGGAAAGAAAGGACCCAGCAGTGCTTTGTGCCCCTTGTGTCAGTGGACATATGGGATGAGCAGTGCTGAAGAAGGACAGGGGTGAGCACCCAACCCACAAGAGCATGGCCAAGCCTGATTGAGTTCAGTCTGGGCAAGGGACCCCTCTGATGTGTCTTTATAGATCCAGGTGACTCCTGCCCTGAAAGGGGAAGTACTGAGCAGGAAAGATGATGTCCTCACCTCGTCCTCATCCCACCCGTACAGGTCCCAGCTGGTGGCCACAGTGGCTCTCTCCCTCTTCCATAGCTCCAGGAATACAGTGGCTGGATTGGGAAGGAGAAAGTGCAGTGACACTTAGGAATGGCTCTGAAAGTCAGCCCTCTGTCTCCCAGAGGGTCACATCACATCCAACCTGATGGCAAACCAGCTTGGACTGCCCTTGGCCCACGGACAGGCAGTCCCCTCTGCACCTTGGTGACCTGGAGGGGCCCTGGACAGGCAGCAGGGAGGGAACAGGGATGCTGCAGGTGAGCTTTCACCGGCCTGGTCTAGTAGTAGGGAATTTGGGATAAGTTACTTTGCAGGTAGAATGGGTGTCCTGCACTGCACCTTGGCAAGGCTTCACCTCTCCAACTCCAATGCAAACTACCCCTTTTGTTAATTGGATTGACACTCCTGATTGCATCCCTGTGTGACCCAGCCCACGGACACACTCAGGACCGTGCCATGGCTTCACAGGTGGGACACCCGGCCCACTCCTGAGGTGGCTGCTCAAGGCTGTGGAAAAGCCAGAAGAGTGTGTAACTAAGGCAGCAATGGCATCCCACCATCCCACAGCAAATACGAGGCCCTGCAGTGATTTGGGAAGGTGGAGGAAGAGTCTGGAGGCCCCTCCTTCCTGTGGTTGTGGCCATTCATAGGCAGCTGCTGGAAAATTGCTGGGTGTCTTTGGGCAGGCTATGCTGAGCAGAAGCTTCAGGTAGGACAAGCTCCAGGTAAGGAATATTTGGGGAGCTGGAGGATATCACCAGGATGGTTTTGTCTCTTGCTGTGTCTGGAAGGGGAGCTGAATGCTCTGGAAGCAGAGGAGATATAAACCTCCCCAACAAAGGGTGAAGCTATGTTGGTCTCCCATTTTCCACCTTCTGCTCCCTCTCCCAACCACATGTGCTCGACACCCCGGCATGGACACCTACCCCAGATGGCCATGAACATGGCAAACACCACCGTGGCCTCATTATCAATCATGTGAGTGACCTGGAAGAGATGAAGGAAGAGTGTGATGGGGCATTGAGGTTCAGGGGCCGTGGTACTTTGGGGTCTTGGCATGCTTGTCTCCCCCAAGACAGGTAAAGGTGCTACAGGAGGGCAAAATGCAGGAAGGTGATGGACGCTGAGGCTTGTTACTGGCAAAATATTCCATGGTGACGATGGAGACTGTGATCTGGGGTGGGGCTTCTTTTTAGTGGTGTGGGAGCAGCACGAGCTAGGAGTGTTTCCCCATCCTTTACCTTGAGCCTGCCCTGGAAAGGGGGTTCCCTACCTTGGCATAGGTGCAGGTGTCAGAGAGGACCCAGAAGGAGCAATTCTGGTCGCAGAGCGGGCACATGATGGTGTCGTTGGCATCACAGATCTCCTTGCTGGAGAAAGGAAGAAGGGAGAGGAGAAGCCAAGGGGAACAAGGGTGCCTGAGAACCACCTGCAGAGCTGAATGGGATGTGCATTTGGCATTCCCAAGGGCCTTACCTCACCTGGCTGGAACTGAAAACAGTAGCCCCAGCTGCGACGGTGGCCAGCCCAGCCAGGGCAGCGAAAATCAGCATGTAGGTGTACCAGCCCAGCCAGGCAAAATACAGGGCCACCTTCTCTCCAAAATAGCACCTAGGAGGAAAGGTGAGGTGGGAGTTGCAGCCAGAAAGGAGATCAGATTTTGGGAGTCATTAGAAAATGCCCATGGGTGGCAGTATCTCAGTTTTTATGGTGTGGGGAGCAGGTTGGAGTCATGGATAAGAAATGACATACTGACTGAGGGACGGGGAGCCCTGTATCCCAGAGGAATTAACTTTGTGCCAGCTGTCAGAGGTGCAGCCCTATTTTAAGATCTCCCCTCTCTACCAGAGCCCTCTGGCTGGTTTATGAAGTAACACATTCTTTTTGCCCTCCTGCCCCTGCCCACAGAGTTAGTTTTCAGAAACAAGAGCCGTGCTCTTTCCTGGGATTTCATGTGGTTGTAGGAGCCCCATGTTGCCTTTACTGCCCCGAGTTCAGCCTCGGGCTGGCTGTGCAGCACTGATGCTCCGTTCCCACCTCTCCTGTCTTCTGAATGTGGCTGAAAACCAAAAAGGTTTCTTAAAGTCTGCACAGACACGGGGATTGTTTCATGCTGCAGGATTAGCAGATGGAGCCACAGGGATAGCCCTCAGGCTAAGAGCTTTTGGAAGCTGCAGAGGCAGCCCAGCGCTTGTGAGAAGAGCCAGGTTCAAGCTAATGATTTTTAAGACAATGCAGGAGGCTGGCAAAGGGCATTGAGCTCTCTGGGTTTCAGGTTGGCACCTCTTGGTTAGAAAGATCTGCCTCTTGTGCCTGTGTTACCTGATCTCCTCAATTGGCTGTTCCTTAAATAGAACTCTCCAGCGAGCCCACTTCTTCTTTAGTATTTCCGTTATCTCTTCTTTCTGGAGAGCAGAGAAGTTGGTTGGATGCAGGAACATCAGGAACATTAATGCCCTGCCCAGCTCCAGGGAGGCTTTGCTGTGCCCTTCACCCAGCAAGCTCTTGGTGCTGCCCCAGTCACCCACAGGTCTCCCCCATCCCATACTGCTCCTCCATCTCCTGGATTTCCCTCCCAGGCACTGTGTGCTCGGCCTCACCTTGTGCAGGGGAAAGGCTGCCTCAAACACCTTCTTCTTCATCAGGTCATGCAGCTTCTCTGGGAGCAGAGCAGAAAGGACAGGGTTAGGCTTAGGGTTGTGGGGAGACAGAGCAGAGGAACTGCTGGCTCCTGCAGTCCAAATCTCCCAGCCTCTGGGTGCAGCAGCAAACTGACTTGTCTGAGCTCCCCCCTTTTCTGTTCTCCCCAGGATGCCAAGAAAGGAGTATCCCTTGTTTGCCAGTGCCCGGGGCAGGATTCTTGGATTCTTCCTGCAGATCCAGGTTGAGCATCACCCCTGTGATCCCCATTCCCTTACCTAAGTCAGATGTCACAGTGTTCTGCAGGATGAAGTGCACGACCCGTATCCTAAAGAAAGAGAAACTCTGCTTAAAGGCTAGTCTGGGATACAGACTTGTGATGTGTGGCTCAGGAAAACAGGGCAGAGAAGGGAGAAGGTGTGCACTAAAATCCAGGGAAGCAAGGGAGGGAAAAATGTGGGCAGTGAGAAGTCATCAGCTTTGGACACAGGAGGTGAAGGAAGGTTCTGTGGAAAATGAAAAGCCTGGCACAGCTGTGAACCAAGCTGGAAAATGGATGGTGGCGTGGAGAACAGTGAGTGCAGGAGGCTGGAAATCAGCTCAGCACCCACCTGGTGGTCACTGGGATGTCCTGGTAGGCACTGGAGTTTTGCTGCCTGCTGTTGGGGTTTGTCAGGAGACATTGGTATTTCCAGAAGATGTGCTGCGGGGCACGGACTCCGTAAAAGAGCTTTGTGTCCTCAATTTTCTGGTCAGGGGAAGAGAAGGGCTGTTAAAGCAGAGCCAGGGAGGCAGGGAAGGATCAGAGCTGGAAGGGCTGGGGTCTTTCTCCACTGGCTGAGAAAGTGGCTTATTTTCCTGCTCTGATGTGGTGAACAGCTCAATGGTTCAGGGCTCTCCCATTTCCTGGGATGCAGGAGCCCAAGTCAGGCCAAGTATCTGCTGTCTTTTCCTCCCACAGCCCCTCACCTTGATGGTGAAGCCCTTCTTGCTCAGCTCATCCAGGAACTTCTTCCTCTTGATCTCCTTCTCACTGCCCATTTCATGGATGTCACTCACCAGGACAAAATCCCACTTCTCTTCATTCTGCACACAAAACCAGCAGGGAATTGTTAGGGATGGGAAGCTGAGAGCTCTCCTTCCCATCTCCAGCCTCTCAGAGGTTTGGACCCTCATTTTGGCTGTGTAGAGGGGAGCTGGGAATGAGCAAGGGAAATGGGGATTTGTCCCTGCTCTGAGCTGGGCTGCACTCGCTGCAGATGCAGAAGGAGCAGAGCTTACCGGGGAGGCAAAGGAATCTGTGTCCTCAGCAGGAAATTCCCTGCAGGGAGTCAGCAGAATTTCATCCTGGTGAAAAGAAAACCAGTGAAGGGAAGGCTTCAGCAGGCTCCCTGGGAGATCCCGTGTTTTCCTCTTCCAGCAGCTTCGAAGAGATGCCCAGGGAGGAAGGTAAGAGGAGGCTTGTGTGAAATCTTCTCCCACATACTCCTGATCACCAGTTTGGGGTCTTGCCAAGCCAGCCAGGGATTTGTGTTGAGGAATGCTGCAGGGACTGCTGCCTTGGGAGGGTGTGCAGCCTCTCCTAGAACTCACCGTGCCCAACTGTGCCCTGGGGCTGTGAGGGATCTGGACCAGGAGAAAAAAACCTCCCTCAGCTCTTTCACCTGAAGCCCTGACATTGGTACTGGGGAAGTGTTCACCTTTCACCCTCTCTCTCCATGCTACAATGGATTTTACAGGCTTTAATCAGCCTTTTCCGTTCGTCAGTTGTTCCTGTCAGATAGGGCACTGCTGGCTTTTTGGGGAGGGTGGGGAAGGTGATTTTAAATTCCAGTAAAGGGAGAGTGGAGCACAGACACTTGGAGGCTGGCACAGCCCTGCAGGAAAGCAGGTGAAAAAAGTCCTTGGAAAACATGTTGGATGCCTCAGGCTGCAGCCAGGGCACAGAGAGGGGAGGATGAGCTGCTGATCATAAAACCATAGAATATCCCATGTTGGAAAGGGCTCACAAGGATAATTGAATCCAGCTCCTGGCCCTGCACAGGACCACCGCAAGCATCCATGTGCCAAAGAGTGCTGTCCAAACACTGCTTGAACTCTGGCTTTTGCCTGTTCCCTGCCTGTGTGTCAGTGGCTCTGGAGAGAACAGCTGTGCAGCTCCCACCTTCCTGGTTACAGGCAGTTACACTCAGACATCCAAGGGTGTCACGCCACACTCTCACATTCACTATAGACCTCGTGTTGAAGATTGAGGCAAGATGGATGTGGCATTTCTTTATGCCAAACAGCTTCTTTCCATACCTTACACAGCCACCTGCTGCTTCCTCCTCACAGCCCAGTCAGCAGGCTTCCCAAGAAGACTGTGACCACAGGCCCTGACTGCCAGCTCTGCTTCCCAGCTCTTTTATATCACCCACTCTCACTGGGCAAGACTGGGACCCATGAAGGACAGGGCTGTACAGCTGTGAGCCATTAGGGGCCCAGTTGCTCACAAGTACATCCTCCTGCACAAGGATGCAGATGTGGGGGAGCACAAAGCAGGCATCATGGAATGGTTTGTGTTGGAAAGGACTTTCACACCCATCCAGTCCCCCCCAGGGACACCTTTCACTAGACCAGGCTGCTCCAATCTGGTCTTGGACACTTCAGGGATGGGGCAGCTACAGCTTCCATGTGCACGCTGTGCCAGGGCCTCAGCACCCTCACAGGGAAGAATTTCTTCCCAGTATCCCATCTAACCCTGCTCTCCTTCAGCTTAAACCATCAGCTGCCCCGTGGGGTTTTTTTCCATCCTTTGATGTGATTTGTGGTGTGTCCCCACCAACTGTTACGCCGCTGTTCCTGAGGGAAGGTGACGCAGCACAGCAGCGGGAATGGGAATGAGAATTCCCAGGGATAGGAATACTGTCACTTGGTGTCACCAGAGACACTGTGACCTAAAAGAGCACCCAGCCAGACGAGTTCCTCCAGCTATAATCTTGGCAGCAGAGCCATGGTGGTGCAACTGTGCCCTGATGTAAGATCTGCATCCCGAGCTTTCACTGGAGAATGAGGCCATGGGAGCAGAGAGGCCGGGATGAGGAAAGGGCTGAAATATCCTGCCAGAAGCTCGCTCACGTGGATCAGCCAAAGCACAAGAGCCATGAGGAGGCTGACTGACAAGAAGGAGAAGTGGGAAGGCTTGAGAAGAGGGTTGTTCTTCCCCAGAGGTGCTGTTGTAACAAGAGCCAGAACTTCTCTTGGATGAAAGGTACCCCAGTTTATAGCAAGAGGCAGAGGGAGGGTTCTGGTGTTGTCATCTGCTCTAACCAGGTGTGGGGGGCAGGATTGAGTGCAGCAGT
The DNA here is from genome assembly GCA_013400585.1 of Chloropsis cyanopogon. Lineage (NCBI taxonomy): Eukaryota > Metazoa > Chordata > Aves > Passeriformes > Irenidae > Chloropsis > Chloropsis cyanopogon. Next base: position 208,402 of record WEZZ01024807.1, on the reverse strand, counting down.
TCCCTGTATCCCAGTCTGGTCCCCTCTCTGGGCACAGCTGAGGGGGTGGGAGCCTCTCTGGGATCTGCCCACTGCCAGTGCTCTGATGCTGGCATGGATCTGGCCTGGCACACTCTCCACTGTTGTGTTGGCTCATTCCTGCCCGGCTGGTTTCTCTCAGCCTCCATGTGCACCAGCCTCATCCTGCAGCAATTCCCTGCCAGCGCCACCTGTGATCTTGTGGATGGATGTGGAGGGGAAGCCATCCTTTGGGTATGGGAACGTTTTGGGGAGTTCCTAATGCCACCTTGGCACACTTCCCCTGCTGCTTCTGTCCCCAGTAAAGCTTAAGATGAGGTGAAGGGACCTGCTGGCATCACACCTTCTGTTCCCAGGTGGCTCCCAACTCCAACAGCTGTAGGCAAGGTCCTGCTTGGGCATCCAAGCATCCCAGCCAGCACATCCCCTTCCTTGGGAAGAGGCTGAGGTTACCAAGGTGGGCTCACAAACGGGATGTTGGATTCATCCCAGTGGCTGCTGGGGCTCAGGCTCCCATGCAGGTGCCCAGCTTCCTTTTGGGGCCATAAGTGCTTGTATATAATCCCAGAATCCCAGAGTGGCTTGGGTGGAAGAGACCTTAAAGCCTGGCCAGTTCCATCTTCTGCCATGGGTGTGGACACCTTCCACTGGCCCGGGTTGCTCCAAGCCTTTCCAGCCTTTCCGTGGACACATCCAGGGATGGGACAGCCACAGCTTCTCTGGGAAATCCATTCCAGGGCCCCACCACCCTGACAGGGAAGGATTTCTTCCCAATATCCCATCTAATCCTACCCTCTGGCGGTTTGAAGCCATCCCCCTCGTCCTGCTGCTGCAGTTCCTGATGGGAAGGCAGGGATGTGTGGGCAGGGATAGCTTCAGAGGGCAGGGACTTTGGATCACTGCTACTCTCAGAACTAATTTTTTTTTTTTTTTTCCTGGGAATTAGGGATGCTGTCCAATAGTGGCTGCTGTGCTCTGGCCTCGCAAGGCAGTGGGATGAGGTGCAGGTAAGGCCCCCTGGGCTCTGCAGTGGTTGTATGAGCCCTGGGCTCTATCCCTGCTCTCAGGAAGGACAGTTTCAGTTTCACTCCTTCCTGCCCTGGGGCTGGAACAGGATGTGGAGGTGCTGCTGTGCAAAGGTGTAAAAGTGACTGTCAGAATGGAAAGCAGGAATGTCCATGTTGAAAAGGGTTTTCCGTGCCTCCAAGGTGTATCATTGGTCCTTGTCCCTGGCCAGGTAACCCACTGCCCTGAGTGTTCCTTCTGGGAAATGGCCACAGGAACCCTTGGGCTGTGTGTGGAGTCGCCCATGTGAGTAACTCAGGACAAGGACCTGGATAGGGTCTGGCATCCCTGTTTTCCTTTCCAGTCATAGATTGGTGTGGCATTGGGTGGCTCCCATCACCCACACTGGTATGATCAAATTGGTCTTATCTCCAGGATGTTTCTTACACAGCTTCCCTTGGAGCACTTCCACCTTAGCCCATGGCTTCCTGACAAGTGGGACAGCCTTTGCTTGGACAGGCAGACTTTTACTACCTTTACTACCTGCCCTGACTTTGGAGAATTTGCTTGGCTTTTCCCAGGAAAAAACCCCACATCTTTTCTTCCAAATTAGAGACTAAAAAGATCACAGCTCCCCCTCTGCCCTTGCTGTATTCCAGGAGCTCCTGGAACACCTGGGGCTGTCACCTCTGCAGTGCTCATTCCTAGGTTTATATAAGCTCCATCCATACCATCCTTCTCTGACCCGTGCTCTGGCACCTCTGAACTCTGGGACCAACACGTGGGGCCAGTGTGACCCCACTGCACCTTGGGATGGTGCATGGGACCGGCAGCACATCCTGCTTTCCCTGTCATGCACTTGTGGTAGGAATTTTGTGCCTTAAAGGCTGACAGCAGGTGAGTGGTAGAGATTGGAGTGTATCCCGTGTTTCCAAGCCACAGGTGCTCAGAGGTGCTGAAAAGCAGCATCTCAGGAATATTGGGGCAGTTTCTGTTCCTACCTGCATGGTGAAGCAGCCTTCCTTGGTGCCCCTCTCTCCCGGAGCCTCTCGGGGCAGATCCCTAAGGATGGGCTGGAGGCTCCTGGGCTCTCTCACGCCGTGGTTTCCTTCCCCAGCTCCTTTGCCCGAGGTCTCAGAGGTCTCATGTGAAGCGAGTGGTGCTGTGACTTCCGTGTGGCACTGGTGCCTGCCTTGGGAGGGAGCTGCCTCTGCCTAGCAGTGGGCCGATATCGGGAGGAGGAGGTGAGGGAGCTGCCCTTCACCCTCACCCAGAGGAGTGGCAAGCCCGGAACCGCCCAGCGCAGGTAACAGTGCCGAGTTCCTCCTGCCAGCTCCAGGCTGCTGCTTTCCCCTCTGCCCCTCGTGCTGCCAGGGCAGTGTGCTGTACCCTGTGACATCCCCAAGAGGTGCCATAAACTGGCCAAGAGGAGCTATTAACAGAAGCTCTGGAAAGCTCTAGAAATCTCCTCTTGACGCCTCGCTGCTTGGTAAAACAGCTGTGGGAGTTGTGTACTGTTTTCTTCCCATGTGTAATAGTGCTGTCAACCTGACCTTGGACACTTCCACAGCTTCTCTGGGCAACCTGGGCCAGGGCCTCACCACCCTGACAGAGGAGAATTTCTTCCCAATATCCCCTCTAAGCCTGCCCTCTGGCAGTGGGAAGCCATTCCCCCTTATCCTGTCACTCCAGGCCATTGGCCAAAGCCCCTCTCTGGCTCCCTTCAGGTACTGGAAGGGGCAGTCAGGTTACCCTGAAGCCTTCTCTTCACAAGCTGAGCATTTTCAATCCTCTCAGCCTTTCCTCATGGCAGGGCTGCTCCATCCCTCTGATCAACTTGGTGTCCGTCCTCTGGACTGTCCCCAACAGGTCGATGTCCTTGCTGTGCTGGGGACCCTGGAGCTGGATGCAGGAGTTCAGGTAGGGTCTCACCTGAGCAGAGCAGAGGGAAAGAATCAACTCCCATCTGGACCTATGGCTCGGAACAGGGAATAACTCTTATTATAGAAAGTGAGTGAAAATGTTATGTGTAAGCCAGATCTTGCCTTATACCTGTTTTTCGTGGGGGGGGGGGGTTGTTGCTTTCATTTACAAATAAGAGCATTTCCTGGGAATAACAGGAGGGTCAATAACTGCTCTGGATTCCCTNTTTTCCTTTTTCCTGTTTTTGGGGGGGGGGGGGGGGTTGTTGCTTTCATTTACAAATAAGAAGAGCATTTCCTGGGAATAACAGGAGGGTCAATAACTGCTCTGGATTCCCTTGTGCCCTCCAAGAACATTCCTGTGGGCTGCTGTAAAATAAACCAAGTCCTGTGGGTGATAATCCAGCTGTGTCCTGCTAGGAAAGGCAGTCAGCATTTTCAGAGTGGTGCTCCCAGTTAAGCCACCATCATCCTGTGGCTTTGCCAAGTGCCTTGAACAGGTGTGAAACCAGACCTGGGGATTATCAGGGGGGAAAAGAAGAGTGATCTTCCCAATGTCCTGCTGTGTGTGAAACCAAGGTGTGGGCAGACCTTTAGCCTTCCAGAGGTGATCCACGTGCTGGGAGCGGAGAGCAGGCTGTATCTCTGGGAGAGTGTGTGTGTTTACCCAGAGAGAGTGAAGCCCTGCCAGGCAGTGCTTTCCACCTGGCGGCAGGGCAAAGGCCTTTGCAATGGGAGCGCTGCCGTGCAGCTCCAGGGAAATGGGGTTACCTGCGGGAGGAACAGCTGGGGCACTCCTCCCACGCTCCTGCCTCTCCTTCCTGAGAAGGGCTCAGCTCTCCGGGCAGCCCAGGAGGTCACGCAGCCAGCAGCACTTCCCAAAGCCCATGGATGTCACCAGGCAGTGGGGAAGGCGAGCCTGTGCCTGCAGGTTGGCTTTGGCTGAGGTACATCCAGCCCCTGCGGTGTCTTTCATGGCACTCGGAGGAGACCGTGCTGCTGCTGCTCCTGTTTGGGAGGAACTTGGTTTTGCCTGGGCAGGATTTAGCTGCATTTGCAGGTGAGCAAATTGATGCTGTCCCTCTTCCAGTGATTCCCTCCTGCATTTGCTGCTCTTGGGTGACTGGGGCTGAGGGCGGCAGCAGGAAAAGCTGAAATTGGGGAGGGAGCCACACAAACCCTGGGTGAGCAGGGGAAATTATTTGGGATGGGATCAGCTCTGTGGCTGCTGGGTTGGTCACACACCTGAGCCCACTGGACACCAGCTGCCTTGGGCAGCGCTTTGACCTGCACTGAGCATTGGCAGGGAAGCTCCAGGAGCACTCCCTGAGCTGCTAGTCCTGGCTGGATGTGGAAATGGTAATTCCCACCTGAGGGGACTGCTGAAGGGTTTTGTGTGTGAAACCTCTGTGGCTGGATAGAGGCTGCCTGTCCACCTCCTGCCTGGCAGCAATGCTTTTGGACGGGAGCTCCTCTTCTGAGGCTGCAAAGGCACCGGTTCAGGATGGTGCTAAAATGGGAGCAGGTGTCTGTGTTCTCTGATAAAGCTGGGGGTGTTTTCACCCAAATCCTGGTCTGTTTGGATCCGTGGGTATCCCTGGAGCTACAGTCTATATGTTAGAGCAGAGGATGTGGTTTGGGGTGAAACCCTGTTTGTAGTTAAAGTACTGGGTGCTCATTCCAAGCAGGGAAGGCTTAGACTTGATATTAGGAGAAGGTTCTTCTCCCAGAGGGTGGTCGGGCACTGGAACAGGCTCCCCAGGGAATGATCACAGCCCCAAGGCTGCCGGAGCTCAAGGAACGTTTGGCAATGCTCCCAGGCACAGGGTGGGATTGTTGGGGTGTCTTCAGGGCAGGAGTTGGACTGGCTGATCCCTTCCAACTCGGGATAGTCTGTGATCTCTTGGAACAAGGTGAGTGCCTCCAGCTCTCATAAAGCATCGTGGGATGTGCAGGCGAGTGTTTTGGGCTGGAGGGAGGGATTGTGCAGCAGACAGAAATGTCCTTTATCTATCGCAGAACTGTTCTGCCGGGGTTGCCCGCTCCTCGCCCAGCCCGCTCCTGCCCTCCCGTGGCCAGCTCTATTATTCCACAGAATCCGAGAATCCTGGAGTGGTTGGGATTGGAAGGGACATCACAGCCTGTCCAGTGCCACCCCCTGCCACCTTCCACTAGCCCAGGTTGCTCCAGACCTTCTCCAGCCTGGCTTTCGACACTTCCAGGGATGGGGCAGCCACAGCTCCTCTGGGCAACCTGTGCCAGTGCCTGAACACCCTCACAGGGAAGGATTTCTTCCCAATATCCCACCTAACCCCGCCTCCCTTTCAGTATTTCATAGAACCATGGAATAGCTTTGGGTGGGAAGGGAGCTTTAAAGGTCATCTTGATTATTTGCTGTCCTGTAAATGTTCCCTCTAATTTCTTTCCCTGTTTCATTTCTCTGCTCCCACAGGACTTTGCCTTCCCTCCACACAGTATTCCTGGAGCTCGCTGCCATGCCAAGATCTTTCCAGAAAGCCGGAGCTCCGTGCCTGCCAGCCAGGATCAGCGTGGCACATTCCGGATGAGGAGCCTGACCAAGGTCATTTGGGAAGGGCTGAGGAATTTTAGAATGCTTCAAATCCAAGGGCACGGGGACACCCTGCCAGCACCCCCAGCCCTGGCCAGACCCTCGGGGTGGGAACAAAAATTTTGCCGAGCAAAACGCACATATTTAACAGATATTGAACATTTCATCGCGCAAAGACGCGGGAATCGGGACGGCCACGGCATCAGGGATGGCGTACCCAACGTGGGGTACTCGAGGGCGGCACGGCAGCCTGGCAAAGGACACTTTTCGGCTGAGAGCGTGCAGAACGAAGACATGTTGTTTAATTACCGCTCCTCCGCTGCCCTCAGGGGCTCGGCCTCCCTCCCTGAGGGGCGGCGGCGGTTGCGCAGGGCGCCGCCTGGCGGCCGCGCGGCCGGGTTTTAGGGGGC
>WEZZ01024807.1:134438-202287 GCA_013400585.1 Chloropsis cyanopogon | reverse complement strand
GCGCCCCCGGGGCCGAGCGGGACGGCGGCGGACCCCGGCGCAGCACCGAGTCCGAGGTGTACGACGACGGCACCAACACGTTCTTCTGGTGAGAGGCGCCGGGCATGGCCCCCACCCGCCTCGGGGCTCCGCGTGGGCCGGGGAGTGCCCTAAGGAATGGGATACGGAGGGGTTAGAATGGGATGTGGGGGAATGGGATACGGAGGGGTTAGAATGGGATGTGGGACCCCTAAGGAATGGGATACGGAGGGGTTAGAATGGGATGTGGGAGCCCCTAAGGAATGGGATGTGGGGGCCCCTAAGGAATGGGGCATGGAGGTGCTGAGAATGGGATGTGGGACCCCTAAGGAATGGGGTACGGAGGGGTTAGAATGGGATGTGGGGGCCCCTAAGGAATGGGGTAGGGAGGGGATGAGAATGGGATCTGGGGCCCCTAAGGAGTGGGGTATGGAGGGGCTGAGAATGGGATGTGGGGGAATGGGATACAGAGGGGCTGAGAATGGGATGTGGGGCCCCTAAGGAGTGGGATATGGAGGTGGCCCCAAGGAATGGGATAGCTGAGTTATCTGCTACTCGTTATCTGCTGTTTACGTGCCTCTTCTGTCGCCGATACCGGTGCTGGAATCGGCTGCAAGTGTTTTCCTGGTGTGGCCTGACCGCTAATTGTTTCCTGGCAATGTAACGGGAATTCAGGGCTGGCTGTTGGCGGTGGAACCTCTTTTCCCAGTCCTGGTGCCCACCTTTCCAGGAGCAGGACCCTTAGGGCTGAGCCTGACGGCTTGTCCTGCCTGGTGGGTGCTTTGGAGGTGTTTTCCAGTACCGTGGGAGCCCTCTGTGTACGGGCAAGCATTCCTGCCTGATTCCAGTTATCAGCACAGTTTATACGGATTCCAACTCCTCTCCCTTAAGCTTGGAAGGGACTTTTTATCTCCCAGTGGTCCTGGCAGAAAGCTGAAGCTGTCGTGCCCCACTCCTGCTGGGCAGGCGTTGTGTATTTTTGTGTGTCTCAGCCCATAAAACAGGTGCAGAAACCCACGGCTGGTGGTGTTGGGCCAGTGGAGAAAATCAGCTTCCTGTTAAATTCAGTCCTTGCAGGAAGAGGTGTGGAAAAGCGCTCCTAAATCCCGGCCCTGCTGGAGTTGTTCCATAAATCCCCTCATCAGCATGAGTGTGTGTAGGTAGAGGTGTTTCTCCGTGTGTGAAGCACACATCCCTTTCCATGGAGGGGAGCAGGCTGACACTGAAGACGCGTGTTGGGAATACGAGCCGAGGGCGATGGGATTTGGCTGGAGCCTTGGCACGCAGGAGTGGGAGGGGAGGGCACTTGGCTCTCACCCTGCCAATCTGGGCAGCAGCAGCAGAGCCGAGGGTGTTGATCCCGATGAAGGAGGTGACATTCCTGGCAGTGCAAGCCGCAGAGGAGCGCTGGGATGCTGCTGGATCCCGGCGGGATCCCTGCGGAAGGGACTTGCGCGCGGGTGTCGCCAAGGGACGTGTTGGTCTCGGGGACAAAAGGACCTTTCCCGGCGGGCACACCACGTGTAGGCTGAGCCAATCCCAGGATCCCGGTGCCAACCTTTAAATGGAAAATGGGTAAAGCTGTCTTTTCCTTCCTCCCTCGTTAAGGTGGCTCTTGCCAGCTGTTTTGTGAAGCCTTGAAATACCTGTTTTTGCCGTAGAGTCTCACCTCGTGTCAGCTTTTGCAGGGCTGTCACCCCAGAATAAACACTGTAATGCAGTTAGTCTGGTCGTGTGGATTGTTCCTTTGGAAATCTGGATGTGCCTTGGTTTCTCAGGAGCTTCCAGGAGGGCAGTGTGGACAAGTGTGTTTCTTAACTTCCCTGTTTATCCAGTTTTCTTTTTTTGCTGGCAGCCGGGAGTTTAAACATCTGGAAAAGTCCCAAGGTTTTTCCTTGTGTTACTTTTGCCCCGCACGTGTTAGAGTATCCTTTGGCAATGACTCAGTTCCTAGGGTGTCCAAGAATAAAGATTATCCAGAGGAATGGCTTTCTTCCTGTCACCCTTGGGACTCCTCTCACGCTGTGGAGGTGGCTACAGGAAAGGAAAAAAATTTTAAGAGTGGCTGCCCTTTGACTTTGGAAAAAAAGGTGGAATGCACCTTCTCTTTGGAGTTCAGGAGTTAGGGATAAGGTTACTCTCATGGCTCGCTCCTTTTGGGAAAATGAGAGGATTTGGGATCTGTGGACCCAGAAATCATTCCAGGAGTCGTTTACTTTGCAGAGATGATTTTCCTGCTATGAATGTGGTCCTTGGGAAAGGTGGAGCTTCCTAGCTGGCTTCCTGCTCTTTAAAATCTGTTTGAAACTTTGGAAAACCACTTGTGTGCTAATATCTCTGGTATTATCCCATATAAATTACTTGGAACTGGAAAATCCTCCCTTGTGGGAGCCTGCTCAGTCATTATAACCTGGCCATTAGGAAATGCCAAGGGAAGGGAACTGCAGGAAGCTTTCTGAGGCAGATCCGTGGCTTCTGTATCATTTATCCCTGAACCAGTTTCCTAGTGGAGAGCTGGGAATGCCAAGCCTGCCTGGAAAGCTGCTGGAACATGTTATGTTCCCTGTTGTTTCCAGCACCTTGGATTGTTCTTGTCTGTGTGCCTTCAGCAGGAGCTTTCACACAAAGCCCTGCTTGTTCCGGGGTCGTTTAGTTGGATATTGTGTATGATGTTCTGCTAAAATTTCTGTAGATATTTCACAGCTTGTCTTTAAGCAAAGAAGATTTTCCAGGAAAACGACCATCCAGTCTTGATTTGAGGGTGTTGGGAGGTGCCAACTTTTGCCACCACGTTGTGACTCTGTGGGTTAATTGCTTTTTCAAAGCCTTGCTTTAATTTGGATTTCATTAGCTTTAATGTCACCTTTTGGTTATTAACCTGTTTTATCTGTCACACTAATAATCTCGTGTTGCCAGCACGTGGATGTGATATTAATTCTGTAGGTCATGGTGTGACAGCAGAGATCAGTGGAGCTCAGGATGTCAAAATTAATGAGAAAATAACTAAGAAAGAGGGAGTGGCAGTGAGATTCTATAGGCTAATGGCAGTGTTTGTAGGAATTATTTCCACCTTTTTGTGCAAAAAGCGTGGAATTTGCAGCTAAGGAAGAGGCAGTCCCTGCTGGCGTGTTCCTCTTGGTGTGTTCAGTGTTGTGACTCTTCCCAGATGGCCTGGGAAATGAGGATATGTGTGGGCAAACCAGCTGGTGTTGGAAAGAACGGATTGCTACTCAACCCAAAACATTTCTTACCCATTCCTTGGGGAGATTGCTCTTATCTCTGAAATTCCCGGGATCTGCTAAGGGTGGTCTGGAGGAAGAGGTGGGCATTTATCCAGAAGAGAATTAGGGAGATGGAATATCCTCAGTCTGGCAGGAGCTGCTCTCTGTGCCCTCTCCTGAGGGGTGGCTGTGGCACTTCCAAGGCAGCATTCCTCGAGTTTGCTGGGAGCTGAACATGGGATTTTTCCCTGTTTTAATGGCCCCATGCCAAGCCATGCTGCCCACTCGGGATTCACCCTGCTGGAGGAAAGGAACATTGCTCCAGAGTCCTGGGTCACCCTGCCATGCTTTTCCAGCCTGTGGGAATGCCCTGGGCAGGGAGCAGGGACATCCAGGCCTTGTGCAACCCCACTAAGCCACGTTGGCCAGCTGGTCATGGATGAGAGGGCCTGTGCCTTGGGAATTTTGCTATGGGAGTGGCATTGCCCTTTCCTCAAAGGAAGGGGCTGCATAGTTCTACCAAGTAAGCTGGAAATGCAGGAATAACTTTGTGGAGAGGGCCTGTCAGAGTTCAGTGCCCCATATGGATATCAGGTCTCTGTATTGCTTTTTTTTACTTTTTTTTTTTTTGTAAACACGTTCCCAAGGTTTTAAGGAGAAGAGGGAAAAATGTGCTCAAAGAATGTTACCTGTAATTCCCTGTCACTTGTCTCAGTAGAACTGCCCTAAACTAACTCCTGAGACACACATTTCCATAGGTTAAAGCAAAAAAATGTTTTATAATCAAAATAGGGCATTTGTGGAACTTGCGAGCTCTGTAGAGCTGATGGAAACTTTGGGAACTTTGGGAACTTGATCTTTCCTCCTGATTGGAAGGAAGACCCCAGATTTGCCAAAGCTTTGCTGTTGACCTGTGGTTCTGGGTTTTTGGAGGTCTGTGTTCCTGGGCTTCTCTGAGGAGATGGCAAGGAAAAGGCACGTTGCTATTTTGGAGTGTCACAAGTCTGTACAGAAATTTAATCGGCGTCGGGTGACTTCAGGGCTGTGTGACTGCTCTAAGAATAGGGACTGTTTTATTAACTCTGAGAGTTTAAACAGATTTTAAAACATAACTTAGAACTTAAAACCAACAGGGATATTTGTATGGTTGAGTTTGACTTGAAGTTTTCCAAACTGTCTGTCTATCCCCAACAGTTTGCCTGTTAGTTACAATTTTTATTTCAAATGTGGTTGGTTTTAAATTAGTATTAATTTTTGTTGTATTTTCTCGTGTCTTATTCTTCACACAACCCTCTGCTGCTTTTGGAGGAAAAGGTTTGTTGTACTATTTGCCATATTTTCTTAGAATTTCCAGGTGATTTGTTGGTTTATGGAGTGTACAGAGCTTTGACATCCATTTAAAAATCTCTTTCAGGAATGGTTTAATGAACTTGCCATTATTTGAAATAAAGAAATAAATAATGAAAAAGTCACTGATGGGACTAATTTGGTTTGCTGACAGATCCTTTCACCAGCAGCTGCAATTAATGCAACTTTTTTAACCCAAGGGGCAAACTGGACTGGCTCTCCTTTGGAATTTTGTTCCCCTTAAGAGGACTGACCAAAATATTAATAAATAAATTCCTTGCATTGTGTTCCAGTCATTGTTATTTGTGTTTAATGGAGTTGTTGCATCAATGGTGACAAACAAGCCATGGATAACAAGGGTGCGGTCCCTGCTTGAGCTGATTTTAATTTGTGGGAGATTGAATGAGGCCATGGGTGTTACTCTGTCCTTTTCACCCAGGGATCTACCAGAATCTCCCAAAAAATGACACGTTTAAACAATTTCCTTACAATTTCTGTCATAGACTTCAGTTGGAAAATAAAAGCTCTTGTAGTCATTTCCTTGACGCACCTGCTGCGTTTCAATGTGACAGAAGAATGACCCAGCGTGAAAAAGAGAAGTTGGGATCAAACTTAATGCTATTGACTAGGAAAAAACCCACGTTTTTTGTGATCTGCAGAGCAGGAGAGCTTCACTTGCTCTCACTTGGTGTTTGAATGAGCAGGGCAAGGGCTTGTGTGAAAACAAACCTGATGTATTTCATTTCAATCTCCCAGGGCTTGAGTGGGGAAAGAGCCAAATGTGTGGTGCAGAAAGGCAGAAAATTAAGCCACTTAATATTCCAGCTTTTTAACAGTTTTGGGATTTGTTGTGAGTTCTCTCCCTGGCCTTAGATTTTTTTGTGCTCAGGTACATCAGGCACTGCTTTGCAGAGTTTTTGATGTGAAACCTCCCAGATCTGGCTGCAGTTTGTCCCCCCTTTGCTTCAGGCATGTTGCCCAAACTCCTGTGTGTAATTCTAAGGGGAAGATTCCCAGCTTAGCTCTTTTCAGCCTCCCAGGCTGCAGGCCAGGAGAACATAAGCTTTTCCATGTAATTCCTGCCTTGCTTACCTTGCTGGCTTGTTCTTAGCTTGCCTGCCCCTGGTGTGTTATTTTAAAGTGTGTGTGGAGGTGAAAACAATCTCCTTGTGCTGTTAACTTCATCCTGATCTCTCGTAGAAGCCCTTCCTTAAGGAGAGCTGCTCCTTTTTGTGGAATTTTATTTTATTTTTAAACTCCCGAGCTGCAAGAAGACTTGGTGTACATCCATATTTCCTGGCTTTCTTTCCTCTCTGAAGTGGATTTTTGTGATGCTATGCTCCCTCTCATTGCTGTGTCACTGCTCACAGCTCTCTGGCAGAGCTGCCAACTTGCTCTTTCCAGAAGTCAAGCCCATTTCCAGAGTCTTTCATCCCAGCTCCTGGAATTCATGCTGCGCTGGAAGCACCTTTGCCTTGAAAACATGCAGGTTGGGTTCATCTAGCAGCATCTGGAGATGAAATCTGAGCTACAAGGGAAGTGATGAGAGAGCAGCCTCTTGTTTCTCCTTAAACAGGGCAGCTGGTTGGGTTTCAGACTGGTGGCTGCAGCACCAAAAATAAATGGGAAATGGGATGCATGGGGCTCCCCAACACCGACCCTTCAGTGTCCTACAAGATCCTCACAGGGAGGGATGCATCCTTGTGCTGGCAGAGGGGTTTCTTGAGGTGTTTGTCCAAAGGAGGACCTGTAATAACTGATTTTTTGGCAATTTACGGGATCTGAACGCATTGAAAAAGCGGCTGACTTGGTGTGGGTGTTCAGGTAAGGTGGGATTCCTAGATTTGTTTTTGTAGCCTCTTCAAAAAGAAACAACAATGTAACAATTATAGATAATACATAACATCTATAACTCTACAGCAGTATGTATAACTATGTAAAAATATAACAATACAACAATAGGTTTCAAAACCAAACAACAAAACCAGGCGTGAGATACCAAAATAGCCTGGAGTTCATGTAACCTTTCTGGTGTTGGCCAAAGAAATCCATCCATTACATCCACATGTAAATGCAGCGAGCACAGGAGCGTGGTGTGATTGGAGCCTGGCTTCCCTGCCTCCTGGGAGAGGCTGGGTTTAGTTTTCCAGCTCCTGCTGATGGCTGAATCACCTGTCCTGGCACCTGGGAAGATGCAGCTGCCGAGCAGGGGCTTGTGGCTCCCGGGCTGTTCCCTGGCTTTTGGGACACTGATTCCTTGCTAATTCTGGAAGTGCTTGTGGCTCCTCGTGTTTTTCTCCCGGAGCTGGTGGTGCCTGTCCTCGGGACCACGAGGAAGGGGAGCCTTCAGTGCCAAACTCTGTTCTGGCAGGGGCAGAAGAGGATTGTGTCTGCTTATGAGGTATTGTGTGTGTTCCCAGTGGGATTGCAGGGGTGCTGTGGGGTTTGCAGTAGGATGGAGTTTTTGTTCAGCCTTTCTTGGACTTTCACAGCAGTTTTAGGTGGGTTGCTGTGGGGTTGTTTAAAGGTAAGTCAGTGGATGGTTTGGAAATTCCGAGGTTTATTGTGCACTGCACAACCTGAATATACAAACCTTGGCATGACATGGGGATGGAATGTGAGCTGCTGTTACAGAAGAATATATAAGGAAAGTGGAAATAGAGCCGAATATGTCACATACAGACACTTTCTTTCACAAGTTTTCTCCTCCCTCAAGCTTCCTCTTTACATATGGTGTTTTTGTTACTTTGTGTTAAGGGGTGTTGTCCCCGAAACCAAAACTCATGGCATGTCCTTTGGCCTTATTTGAACAGAGTTCCCATGCTTCCTAGCTGGGGCCAGAGGAGTTTTGCCATGAAAACAGTGAGTGGCTTCTCATTAGGAAAGGAATTTTCAACTTGAAGTAAGAAAAGATGTGGCCATTGTCAGAATATTCTCTGTGTGGTGATCAGTGGGTGCACGGTGTGCGTGTCACCTGGCTGGGTGTGCTCTGCTCGCTCTCCTTCCATAGAATCACGGAATCCTGGAATGGTTTGGGCTGGACGGGACCTTAAAGTTCATCCAGGCCCAAGAGCAGGGACACCTTCCATTGGCCCAGGGTGCTCCAAGCCCAGTCCAACCTGGCCTTGGATGCTTCCAGGGATAGGGCAGCCACAGCTTCTCTGGGCAACCTGTTCCAGAAGAATTTCTCCCTGAGTGCTTCACCAACTTCCATATAAACCTCTGGGCTCCCATGGATGGGGACATTTTACTGCTATGGAGCAGCCACCCAGCTTTGCTGACATGGCTGTTCCTCCAGAAACCATTTATGCTAAGTGCACTGGCACTGGAGGAATATCCCTGGAAATCCAGCATCTTGAGGTGGCATCAGAGTTCTTACAACAGCAACTGTTCTCCTTTAGAGAGTTTTTTTTTAAAAAAACTTTTAATGACTAGTTTTTCTTGTGTAATTCTCATGTCTGGAGTGAATTCCCTTTGGTTGCACTCAAGGGCCTGTTTCCTCAGCTGCAATTTTGATTAGTAGGCTGTGAAATGGAGCAGCACTGTCAGGTGTGGCCCTGCCAAACCTGGGGAGACACCTGGAGCTGTTTAGATCCGGGTGTTTGCACCGGGTGCTGGTTTTTTCCAAGCTGCTGCTGGTCACGTGCAGTGCCACTGTTAGTTCTGCTCTCTGTGCTCTGCAATACAGAAAACCTCAATATTCCTGACTGCTGGCCATGGTTTTGGCCTCCTGAGGCTGCAGTGGCAGGGTGAGATGTGAGTTTTCCTGCTTTTTCATGTCAGTTTTCTCTGTTCTGAATTTCAGGAGAGCTCATACCCTGACAGTCCTGTTCATCCTCACGTGTGCGCTGGGCTACGTAACCCTGCTGGAAGAGACTCCCCAGGACACAGCCTACAACACAAAGAGGTGAGTATCTGAGGAGTATCTGAATATTCCCAGGTGTGTTTTGGATAAAGAACCTCCAGTGACCCCTGCACTCCGTTGTGGAAGTGCCTGTTCCCTTAGGAAGTTACAAAACCAGTCATAAGTCTGTAAGCTTCTCTGTTGCTGATCATTGAGTTTCATTTCTAATCAGTTTAGTGTCACTGTCAGGCCTGTGGCTGCTCTGTGGTGTGATTTAAAGCGAAATACAAAAAGCTTGCTCAAGCCTCCTGGCTGGGTTTCTTTGGCAAGGGTTCTGCTGCTGTTTCTTAAAATAGCCTTTTGTTAAAAATAACCTTTCCTTAAAATAACCATAATTTCAAAATGCTGGCAGCTGTGACTAAATTTTTCTGGCTCGAGTGCTTTTTGTAAAATTCTGTTCAAGACTTCAATACAAATCCTTGTTTGTTGTTGGAAATTGCTGTGAAAACGTGTAGCCCGGAGGGAGGCTCTGGGGAAATAAGAATGAATCTTACATGTGTGGTCAATTCCTACTGTAATTGAAACTGACTCAATGTGGTTGAATTTCTCCCCTTTTAAAATACAAGATGGAAGAAAAAGGAGGTAGGAAAGTGGTGTTTTAAAAAGCTAAGCATGTTTTAAAGGTATGCTGCTAAGCATCATTGCTAGAAGCAAGAAAATAATTGTTTTCTACCAGTCTCTTAAATACAATGAAATTTTTCCCCTTACTGTTGAAGGGATTTTTTCCCTCTTTTTGTAAATTTCTGCAGTGACTCAGGATATAGCATCCATTGTCCTGGAGATGCAGGAATTGGTGTTATTTCCTGAGATAATCTTGGCTGTTGTTCTGGCAGTTACACAATGCCTGGGGGTGATGGAACTCACACTGTGCCCCACTGAGAGCTGGGATTTCACACGAAGTGAGGGGGTGACATGGGGCAAGCTGGAAGGTGTCTGGAGCTGGGAAAGGTTCTGGAAGGTTTCTGTGTGAACAAATGCCATTTTATTCCCAGTCACAATGAGGGAGGCCAGGTGGGAGGGGTTTCCCTCAGAATTGGGAAGGGGAAAAGCTGAAAAAGAAGTGGTGACACATCCTTAGGGAGTAATACAGAGCTAAGGTGACTCAGTGGAATATCTTATTATTGAGCTTAGAGCCTCGACTGCCTTAATCAAAACAAACCCAGGGAAGATTAGTCAGCAGGTGGATCTTTCTCTCAGGAAACACGAGTTGTTGTGTGCTTATCCAGTGCCCAGTTGTTAAAATCAATTTACAGCATCGCGCCAGGAAAGGGGCAGCAAATGGGCTTTGCTCACTCCTGCAGCTCTGCAAGGTCTTGGCACAAAAATCCTTGAAAGGCAGCATCCTGAGGCTTGGACATGATCTTCCAAATATTCCAGGTTTCATGTGTCTCTGAACAAAAGGAGGCATTTCAGAGCAGGATGAGATGGGCACAATGTGCATCAGTGTATCCATAGCCCAAATTATCACAGATTTTGTATTTTTGCTTCCATAATTTAAAACCCCTTATCCTGTCCCGAGGATTTTGTCAGCCCTGGTGTGGAGCTGTGTTGCCATGTGGCTCTGAGCCCCACCCAGCACGAGGCTGTCCCCGTGTGCCGGTATTCCTCGGGAACACTTGGTGCCTAGTGCCCAGGAGGGGTTTTGTCACCGGCGAGCAGAGTCTGGAGCTGTCACCGGCTTTTATTTCCACCTCGTGCACACTGACAATGGAGCAGTGTCTGGGGTGGGTGCAAAGGCTCAATACACGCTTCCAAAGGCTCCAGCCTCTTTTGTTTCCATGCCCTGGCTGATGTGTCCTTGTGAGCTGCAGGAGGTGCTCAGAGCAGTAAATTGAGGTGAACTTCCCAGATTTGCTGGCTCTGTGTTTCCCGGACTGGAGTCATGGGATGGTCCCACCTTCCCCCTATGAAACCAGGATTGTGTCGCCCTCTGGAAGTGCTCAATCTGGTCACTGGCAGGAGCAGGGTGAGGGGTGGATTCGTGGAGTCACTGACAGGAGAAGTGATGGACAAGACCCAAGTGAGAGCAGGAACCTCTGAGCTCACACGGTGTGGTCTCTGTGGCTGAGATTGGTGTTCGAATCTGTTGCAGGACTTTTCCTGTCCTGCAGCGGGGCAGGGCAATGAAACAATTAAAGGAGGATTGTTTGGGGTTTGGTTTTTTTTAAGATAAGGTTGCAGGAGCTTTTTATATGTAAGTGTGGTAAGAGTTCATTGGGATCACAAAGCGGTCAAACTGCCCCTGGTGTAAGAACAGTGGAGCATTTCCTTTGTTAGGCAAGGAGAGATTGTGCTGTGAACCTGCCTGATCCGTGAGAGCTTTATTCCCACAGTTCTTCCAGCCGTGGGATAGCTCATCCTGACTGACAGCTGTGACATTCTCCTCTGTTCAGCCTGGACTGAGCTCCAGCTCTGAGAGTAGCCAACTAAACACTGAGCACCTCCTCTGCATAGCATGGAAGAAATCCACAGCTCCCAAATATTTTGAATGCTGAGCAGGGTATCTTGGGGTGAAAAAAAGTTCTTTTTTTTCCATAAAAACACATTCGGGTTTAAAAACAACGGTGTGCTTGAAGGTTGTACGTTGAATTTCCAGCTGGGAAATGTCTCTCCTGAGAGGCTTTTTTACACAGCTCTTGGCAATGCCTGCTTTCCATGGGGACAGATCCAGGGATGTGTGGGTTTGCATGCTGATCTCCTGCTGCTGTGGCTGAGCAGCCACAGGGAAATGGAGGGAACAGGAGGCTGGAGTCCTCTTCCAGGGCTTGTGGTACCCCGAGGGGTGGTACCAGCTGTGCCAGCACGGATCCAGCCCGGGAAGGGACAGGGAGTGGGAGCTGGCTCCTTGAATTCAGGACAAAGGGCCATACACAGCTCCTCATTGTCCTGTGTGTCTGAATCGACTCTCAGCACAAACAAAAGTTTGTTTGTGCTGATGGAGCTGCTGCCAGGCTCTCCCCATTTTTTGTTTTTTTAATTTGGTTAAGTGCTAAAATGATTTTTGTGGGCACACTTTGCTGTTTTGTGCCTTCCTGATTTGCTGCTCAGGAAAATCCATTGGCTGTGTCCAGCCAGGTGAGGAGAGCCCCTCTCAGGTGTTGGAGCATTCCTGCCTCAGGTCAGGCTGCTGCTTAGGCATTGGAAGGTTCCTAAGGAGGTAGATTAATGATGATAAGAGGGAAAATTTAGTTAGCACTGAGGAAAAAAAAAAATGGAGCTGGTGTGGTTGTTTATGCAAATTTGTGATTTGCTTCCAAACTTCCTGTGGTGAACTTGAAGTAAATGAATATATCTGGATCCCCAGCATGTTTTAGCACAGCTGCTCTTGGGCCCTGAGTGGGTTTTAGAGGAAGGAGCACAGCTCAGCTCCTGTGGTGATTTGGATCCAGGATTTGAATTCCAGCTTTGGGAAGACAACCGTCCCAAGCCCAGAGCAATGGTCTGTTCATGGCTGAGCTGGGATGGGGTTGTCACACCACACAGGATTGGAGCTTCCAGATGCAGTCAGGGACTCAAAATACAGAATATTCTCATTATTGGAGGTCAGCTGAAAGGGTTTTTCCCTCCAGATCTTTGGAAATCCCCATCGAACTGTCTATTCACAGATCCATTCAGCACCTAATTCTGGTGTGCTTCCCAGTGTTTAAAGCAAGCAAAATTACTGAGTTACATCTGTTACCTAAACCCCATTTTTATTTTCAGGAAGCACAAATATTTATACTCAGAGGTGACTGTTACAAAATAGTTTTTGTAAATCCTTTAGTCTTCTATTTTGAAAGGTTTTTTGACATGTTTAAAGCTCAAGCAACCTCCTGCTTTGTGACATTTTCTCTCTGGCAGCATAATTACTGGGTGTTTTGTGTGACTTCTGCAGACTGAGCCATTTTATTTGCAGTCAGGGGTTGCATCATTTTCTGCAAACACGGAATGAGCTCTTTTCCACTTGTCCATCCTTTCAGCCAGCTCTTAAGCAGGTGATCTGAGACGGCAAGCAGGATCCAGTGGGAGTTGAGGTGCAGTGAAAAGAGCATTTTTGGATTGCTTTATGCCATTTAATCCATTAAAACTAAAGGAACATGCCCAGGGTCATAGGTCTTTGGTATATTTGGGCTTCTGGTCTGATCATTTATTTTTATTCAAAATCTCTGTTGTGTTCCTTAGGCTCTGTGTTATGGTTCCAGCTCTTGGAATAGCAGCTGTGCTGGTGTGGTCTGGAAAGGTCCTGCTTGTCTTTAGTTGGTTAAGAAACTGTTTTGGAGTGGTGACAAGTCTGACAGCTCCTTTTTGAATTCCATGGAAATGTAGTGGAGCAGTGAGAGCTGTCTCATTGCTAAATCCTGTATGTCTTTCTGAGCCAGTGGGAATAAAAGCTGCTCCCAGACACAGGAAGTGTTTGACTTGCTGTGATCCTCAGCCTTTTTTTTGGTTGTTTTTTTCTGGATGCATTTAATGTGAACACATTCAGCAGTTAAAAAACAAGGGCCAGCCATTTCTGACATCAGAGAACATAATTTGCAGTCTCAGGAGAAGGAGGCGGGAGTAAACCAGGGTGTTCTGTTTTTCCTTCCAGAGGGATCGTCGCCAGTATTTTGGTTTTCTTGTGTTTCGGGGTGACACAAGCTAAAGATGGACCATTCTCAAGACCTCACCCAGGTAATTCACCTTGCTGGGCTCACTCAGATACTCCTGAGGAGCTGCCTGGTTTGTGAGGGAGGTAAATGTTTGTGTTGCCTGGAGAGCAGGTAAGTTGTCATTTCAGTAATCACAGGTTCCTCAGCACTGCACACTGATCATGGAGGCTCCTCCATAACCACCCTGCTGGGCTTCCATGGAGGATTTGTTTGGATCTCCCTGGTTTGGCTTCCTGTTGTTGATAAAAAGCTCTGTGAGAACTGCCAGGTTTTTAAACCTGGACTTCCCTTGTTTATCCTCATTTTTTTCTCCTCTCTGTGCTGGGACTGCACTTGTGAGCATGTATCCGGTGCAGGAGCACCTCCTTAGCTCCATGTCCATTTTCCATGGGAGATGAGAGGACCTTGGTTATGATTTTAAAGGTTTCTTGTAAGACTGGAAGTCTTGAAAGCATTTGAAAGCACAACACAAACCTCTTCCAGGTAATGAAATAGCAGGTGAAACATGAAAATATTTCACTGGCTTTGATCTTTTGCGTATTTTTAGATGTGGATCATTGAAAGAGGAAGAATTAAGGGAATTCGTATAGGCTTAAATAATATTCCTGAAAGCATTGGGCTCTCCTACAGCCAAATAAAGCTGGGTTTTATGCCAGAAGTTTAACCCAGCAGCCACCCCACAACCCTCAGCCAAAGCAGGCCTGGTTCCAGAGCAGTGCCCTCAGCACACCTCTGCAAACCTGGGGCTTTGTTAAATTTACCTTTCTTATTAAATAGCAGGTTTTAATCTTTCCTTCTGTTCCAGTTAATTGTGGTTCCTCCTGTAAAGTCAGTTGCTCCTTTTGAGGAGACCAGAGACACTTGGGTGCACCCAGGTTTTGGGGCTTTTTCTGGGCTGGTTTTATTCCCTAGAATAAAGCAAGGAAGTTTGGCTTTTAGTCTTGCCCTCAATAGTAACATTTTCCCCATAACATTCTGGCTTTGTTTGGAGCTTTCTGCTTTCAAATGTCCTCCCCAGAGCTGCAGGGTTATTTTGGGGATTTGTGTGATAACGTGATGCTTCCCAAATTCCTGGTTCCAGAGCGTGGAGCTGTGTGAGGAGCTCCTCTGTCACTCCAGTCCCTTGGGATCATCTTCTCTGCTGTCCCTGCCTCCCCTGCTGCTCCTGCTGTGTGTCATTAACCTACTTTTCATTAAGGCCATTAAGGAAACTGATCCCAGCCACTACCTTAGTGGCACCTGTCCAAACTGCTGGCTTTATTTCTTTTTTTGGCTGCCTTCTCAGCATTCCCAGCTTTAGCCAGGGGCTCAACCAGCTCTGCCATTTCCCTACCCTACTGATTCCACACAAGCCCCCATTTTCTCCAGTTTAATAATTTGCTACATGGACAGACACCAGTTGCTTCTCTGCAATTCAAAAATGTAGGATTGTCATGGAAATAAGTAGGTATGACTGTTCAGACAAGACTTTACCAACTTGCCGTGCTTTTATCCCATTTTCCACTAGCTTTGGTTCTATCCCAACCTTCCCTGCTTTAACTCCAGGGGAACAGTACAGTGCAAGGGACAGATCTTAAACTCTGCTCGAGGATCCATTTATTTATTGGTGGGTGAACAGCCACATTTGGGGAGCATTTCCTGGTAGAATTAATCCTGGATCCAGTCAGGATCAGTAGCCTGTCTCCTTAGGATTTGCAGATGAGAGATATTCTTCATTCTCCCTGCCAGCTCCTTTTCTGGAGCCTGCTGTTGTAGCAGCCCAGGGATGCTTTATTGCCTCTGTCAGGATAACACAGCCACGCTGTCATTCCAAAGACATTTTCCATGACAGTTATTAATGCCCTGAGAAGCAGCTTTTAATATTCCCAGCCTTTGCCAGCAGTTATTTTGACTTAATACAGGGAGTGTGACAGGATGAGCTCTTCGGGGAGTAAATTGTGAGGGTCTGAAGTAACCTGTGGGATTGAGGGCTGGGGTAGCTGGGAATGTGCTGGCAGGGACCAGGCAAGGAGCAGCTCCAGGACAAGCGTTTTCCTTGGGCAAACAACCCTGATTTTTGTAATTTTTTAACTCATTTAGCCCCTCAGGCAGAGCGGGCCAAACTCCGAGCAGAAGTAGGGAAAGAGGCTGGTTGGATTCAGCTTTCTGGGATGTTCATGCCTTGTTCCCAAATCCCTGCAAGGCAGCAGTTTAATGTTTGATCACAGGAATCACACAGGTGTGTCAATGATTAGTGGAGACCTCCTTACTCAGGAAGAAAGCCCTCAAAATGGCAAGTGAATTGAGGGAAAACAAGTGTTGCAGATGTGCCAAAAATAACCTTACAGCTAAAGCTGAGCCTGACCCAGGAGGAGAGAGAACAGTGATTGTACAGCCTTGAAAATATTTGGGGTGCAGGTACTGAGTGTGTGCAGCACCCCTTGGGGACCTCTGTGAGCTGGGGAGAAACCACAGCACTAAATCAGAACCAGATCTCAAATTTTAATTATCTTTTTTTGCTGAGCTTGCTCAGCAGCTGCCACAGCCCTGTGTACAGAGGGAAATAAAATCTCAGACATGGATTTAGATTTCTCTGCTTTCTGTGTCTACATCACTTTCAGGACCAATCTGTCACTTTGCTGACTGTGAGCAGTGCAAATTCTCTGGTACCAGGTTTATGGGTTAGAAAAAATGGCATTTTTAGGTATCTGGCAGTGGCATTTAAAGGTGGGAGAAATGTGGTGATGAAAGGTTGATTCTCCCTGCTGGCTTGAATGTGGTGCCAGTTTGGGAAGAGACTCTTCTCTTCCAAACAAAACTGTGACCAATGGGGGATATTTTTTTTGCTGTTTGGTTTTTCCTAAGCTGCATTCTGGAAAGGCAAGCAGGTGAAAGCTGACACAGGGCTCTGAACTGCTGTTCTGTAGGCCATACCTGCCTTTTTTATTTTTCGTTTTTCTTTTATTTATTTCCCAGAAGTGTAAAATAGGTGATTCTGATGAAAATAATTTAGCAGGTGTGCTGCAAAAAGGTCCCACCTTCCACATTGTGGTCTCTTTTAATGATGGCGTCAGAGACTGCTTTTAAAAATGTGTGGAGTTTGTTGGTATTTTCGGTTTTGGGGTTTTTTCTTATTGTTGTTTTGTTTTTTTGGTTTTTTGTTTTTTTTTTTTTAATAATTTATTTCCTACTTGAGGCTGAACTGGATAAAGACATGTTTTGGGAGAAAACATCTCCTGAGGAGCTCCATGGGGAGTTGATTTGGGGTTCTGAGCTGATAACTCTGTTTGTTTCATTCTTGTGTAATTTATGCCTGGCCCTGCTTTGAACATCAAAGTGTCTACATTGCCTTGGAATTAACAGAGGGAAATTCCCAAGCCAGGCCTGAGGGTCTTGGTTTCCTGGCAAGCCCTGTTGGGGTTCATCTCCATCACTCCCATGGACCTGATGAAGAAGAACTCCATTTATAGCCAGGAAGCACCTGAAGGCAGGTCTCATCCCAAGAGTGCTGTGTGACATTTCTGGAATTTCAGTGTCCACCCAGCTGAGTTTTCCTGAATTCCCTTGTGTAGAATCTTTGGATCTGGTGGGGAAAACTGCTGGAGCTGTGTCTGCACCCACCCTGGCTCTGCAACTGCCTCTCAGGGCAGGAAACAGAAACGCTGAGGGAGTTCAGAGCCCAGAAGTCACTGCATGGAACAGCAGCCAGGCTCTGGGATAGATCAGGGGCATGGATGAGCCTGTGGAGCACAAACCCCCCATCCAGGATGGCCTGTGACCCGAGGGCTGAGCCTGTCAGGAGAGCTGGAAGTGTGCAGACACTGTAATTTGGGCATGCTTTGGATTCAGGTGTCGCTGGGCTGTGTGCAGATCTGTAATCACACGTCCAAAGCAGCTGAGCTTTGCATGACATTTCTCATGGAGACTCCCAGGTGGTCTCAGAGGCCTCACATCCAGCACCTTTGGGGTTTTGAAATGCTTTCTGTCCCATGGGGACGCAACCTTGTCCTCAGGCCCAAAGCTGGGCTGCCAAACCTGCCCTGGGTGTGTCTGGTGTAGCCAAGGTTGGACAGGTCAGGTCACCTGAGAGCAGGGAGAAAGTTCAGGAAGGATCAGGTTCTCCTCCAAGGACTGCTGGGAGGCATTGTAGGTGGCACATTCCTTTTCTGAGTTTGTTGGGTTGAAGTGTTCTGGATCTGGACCCCTTCTCCCAGATCCAGGTCAGTGCCTGAGCAATTCCAGCAAACTTGCACAGCAGCCTGTGTGGGAGTTGAAGATCCTTTCTGGCTGTATCCCTGAGGGAGGATGGGGAGCACTGTGCTTGGGAGCTGGGAATTATAATTCTGTGGTGGGAGCATCTCTTGAAATGGAATTGGTTTCCTGAGAAGTTGTGGCTGCCTCATCCCTGGAAGTGTTGCAGGCATGGAGCAACCTGGGACAGTGTAAGGTGTCCCTGCCCATGGCAGGGGGTGGAATGAGATGGGCTTTCAGGTCCCTCCCAACACAAAGCATCCCAGGATTCCATGATATTGAAATAAATGAATAATTAATTTCTGGTTTGCTGCAAAGCTGACATCCCCTGTGTGTCTCTGCAGCTTACTGGAGGTTCTGGCTCTGTGTCAGCGTGGTCTATGAGCTCTTCCTCATCTTCATCCTCTTCCAGGTAAGAGACCGACACCTCCAGCTCCTAAATGTCACTTCCATGTGGAGACCAACTCCCTTGTGGTGTTTTTTTCTCCTGCTGACTACAGGAGATGCTCATTTTTGTGAGATGGAATCCTTATGCTGTTTAATGAGACTATGAGGCTGAGGGAAATGAGAATATTAAGATATTTCCCCTGCTCTGACCCCCAGTCACCCTCAGCCCAGGGTAGACACCATGTTGAAGTGGTTTCAGATGAGCTGGTGAGGGAGTTCATGTTCAGGAGCTGGTGTTTCACAGTCCAGTCTCTGCCCTGCTGGGCCGTGTGTGACTCGGGGGGAATTCACCTGGTTTCACCTTTGGAAATATCTTTTACCTGGAGTGACAGGTTCTTTGTAGGTGTGGGGGTTTTGCAATAAACCAGAACTTCACACCCAGCTTTGTCTGGTGGCAGGAGCTGAGGAGGAGGCTTTTCATAGAAAGATCTGCCCTTGGTGCCTCCAAATTTAACATTTTACCATATCTTGTCCTTTAATAAACTGAGAACTTCCCCCTGACTTTTACAATTCTCAGAAGTTAAAATGAAATATTTTGAGACAATATACTCATCAGGCAGTTCTAAAAATAATTTTGTGTGAGAGAAGGGTGGGGAATGCTTTTTTTTCTTTTTTTTTTGAAGTTTTGCTTCTAGAGGCCATGTGAGCTTGAAGAAGTGGGGCTGGTCACCCTGTTTTTTCCAGCCATCCTTGAGCATGATATTCCTGAGTAGTTGCAGTCAGACTGAGTAATTTTTATTGGTTGTATTGGTTGTGTAGTTCTGAATTCCAACAGAAAAGCCTGGGATGGCTTTGCTTCTCCTTGGCAGCTTGTGGTGTCAGCAGAGATTTAGTGGTTAAGGAACTCCCTGCTGTTGCTCAGCTCTTTACTAAAAATACATCATTGCCTTGCCCAGGTTTAAATAAGGTTAAATTCTGCTGAGTCTGCAGGTGGCTGAACTTCCTGACAGCAAATCCAAGCTTGCTCGTGGTGAAACCTGTCCCAGAGTTCATGTGACTTCAACAGTTTATTCTGTAATTTTATTACTAATTAATTAATTTTGGCTTTGTCCAGCTTTGTTGCCTGTCACAGATGTTCCAGGGTCAAGCCTTGACCACAACATTGAGTGATTCTTTTGGGAAATAAATGCTCAGCAAATGTGTGGCTGATTTAGTGACAGATGAGTTCATATTTTGGTCATTTTGATAATTCCTTTTTGCTGTTTGCATGGGACCTTACTGGAAATGGGTGTTGGGAAGGATGAGCTGTGTGGAGCTTCTATGAAAGATAAGGAGCACAGAGTGGCTTGGGGTAAAGCATTAAAGATGACTAATTTTTCATCTTTAAGGCCATTCTGGAGCCATTTTTTCTCTTGATACTTAGGATTAGAGGCTCCAAGTCAGGTGTGTGTGGGGGGTGTTCAAGGCCTGGCTTTCTTTCAAGACCTGTTCCTCAACAAATTTGAAAAAGGGTTGATTTGAAGATCAATGTGGGCCTGAATTCTGCTTGCGCCTTCTGTGTGTGAATCCCTCAGGATTTGGGATCCAGGTTTCTGTGTTCCCTTGCAGACCGTGCAGGACGGGAGGCAGTTCATGAAGTACATCGACCCCCATTTAGGGGTTCCTCTGCCAGAGAGGGACTACGGGGGCAACTGCCTGATTTATGACCCTGGCAATGGGACTGATCCCTTCCACAACATCTGGGTAAGGAACAAGCTCACTAATGAGGCCTTTTTTTGGGTAAAAAGCTGCGTAACTGATCACTTCAAAGTGCTTTTGTGAGTCTGGCTGAGTGCTGAATCAGAGCACGGCCTGTGACTGACTCTTCAGCCTCTTCATTTCTCTTCTCTTGACCTTTCCTGTCCATCAGATGGGGGTGTGTCTCTCTGCATCCCAATTACCTGATTGCCCAGGGCTGAACTGTTCAGCAGCTCTTCTTTCTCAGGTCATTGGTGTCAAATTTTCCCCTCAGAGTTTGGATTTCTTCGTGTGCTTGAGGAGTCTTCTCCTCAGTCACCCTGAGGCACAAAGCCCTAAAGCTGCACCACAGAATCCCAGAATGGTTTGGGTTGGTAAGATGATGTAGCCTCACCCCCTGCCATGGGCAAGGACACCTTCCACTAGTGCAGGACTTTTCTGAGTCCTAAAACCCATCAGGTTTCCCACTGGCAGAAATTCCAGGGCAAGGAGGTCATGTTTTTTTACAGCTCCCTGATTGCATGGAGTGAGGAGCACCCAAATCCTTTGGGTCTGCTCTGTAAATCTTCAGTGCATCAAAAACTGGAATAACTGGGATCTTATAAAAGTAGAGGGAAAGGCACTGTGTCCAGGGAGTGCAAGTATTCATGTGTGGAAAAAACACATGTTTATTGGTGCATTTTTCTAGGAGAAAAAAAAAAAAACGGCTGTGACCTTCACTCTCTTCTTGGTTTTCAGGACAAGCTGGATGGATTTGTTCCTGCTCACTTTTTTGGGTGGTACCTGAAGGTAAGAATGGCTCGTTTCACCTTGGGAACTCTGCTCCTCTGTTCCCAAAGCCTCACTGTTGCTGCTTTTTCAGTGCCAGCCCTCAGTCAGTTAAACCAGGCTGTTTGTAATGTATGAAAATACGTATCAATATGTAAAAAGCCTTCTTCCCCCTTTTTTTTTCTGTTTCCTTCCCATGTTAGGCCACCTTATTTCCTTCCACAGCTTTGCTAAATCAACAAGCTCCTTCCTTCCTTCCTCCATAGGGGTTCATACTGGGGTCAGATCAATAAAGAGCTTAATTCCTGTAGCAACAGAAATGCTGAAACAACCTTTGGAAATGCAGTGTGGGGCTGGCAGTGACAGTGATATTCCCCAACACAGATGTTGTTGCTGCTGCTTTCCCAGTGGCATCAGATCAGGATTTTAAACCATTAAATAGGCAGTGGTTTAATTTTTGTTACTTTTTAGTTGGTATCAACCAACTGTGGAAGGAATCCCAGCTGTGCCTGTCTCTGGCAGAACATTCAACAGTGTTCTGCTGATTACTTTGGTCTAAATATTACCTTTTTTAACCCAAGCAGACTGACTGACTCAGAAGATTTTGCCCCCTGCAGACCTTGTTTGGGTTTGCTATTTAAATAACAAAGTGACAGAGCTCGCCTGTTTTAAAACAAGCTGGAACTGTTGGTTTGTATTTTCATTTAAAAGTGTAGATGTCTTCTGTGAGTGGTTTGGGGGATCCCTCAAAACCAGAGGTGAATTTGCTGGGCATGGGGAGACCTGGACTTCAGCTTGTTCTGTTAATGAGCTGAATTCTAAATTTGGAAAACTTGGATCCTTTTCTTCCAAAAGAATTGTGTTAGAAACTGGGCTGCCCAGCTGGAAGGAGACTGGCTGCTGGATTTCCTCAGGGCCATAGCATATTTTTCTCTTAAATATGTTAAATATTAACCTGTTTCTCTATTAAAAGCTGGAGGTTGAGCGTGTTGTCTCAATAAACAGAGATGGGCTTGTGTTCGGATTTTTTCCCTGAATCTCAGAGCACCAGGATGGCAATATTGAGAATGAATGGGCCTCATTCATCAGAAATTATTGTGACTTTGGAGTCATTTAGAGCCTATAAAATGCTCTGAAAAGCCTTTTCTGAGCACTGTTAGAACGATGCTGCCTGTGGTGGTTGAGCACCCAGTAATTCCATGCATTTAACTCATTTCCCTCCTGCTGAATCCCATTTTACCAGAACTTATCATAATCTGTATTCCTGTGCTGGTTTTGGTTGGGATAGAGGTGATTTTCTTCAGTGTCATTCCTGTCTCTTGTGCGGGTAACATTGATAAGTTGAGAGGCCTGTGAGCATTTGGACCATCATATCATGAAAATAAAATTGTCCTGAATTTCCTGATCCTTTCCTGGATACTGGAGACAAGATCTACAACTGTAGATGTTTTAGATGTTTTATGTTTTTTATGTTGTTTAAAAGACTCTTTTCTCCCTTCAGACCCTGATGATTCGGGACTGGTGGATGTGCATGATCATCAGTGTCATGTTTGAGTTCCTGGAGTACAGCCTGGAGCACCAGCTCCCAAACTTCAGTGAATGCTGGTGGGATCACGTATGTACTGCAGGGAGCAGGGTTTATTTGGGAATACACATTTTACAGGGAGGGCTAGGAAGCGGTGAGAGCTGAATTGTATCACATGTGTGACTGCTCCCCGTTGAGTTTGTGACGTGCTTGTCACTGTTTCTGTAATTTTGTGTGTTACAAACACTTGGACATGGCTAAATATTTGTTTGGGTTCCTTTCATACCAGAGGGAGAATCTAAAGCTGTACCTGAACATTTTCAAATATTTGCTGATGGTGCAAAGCAATAAAGTCTGGAATTCAGAGAAAGGCAAAACTTGGTGTGAGCTTAAAGGGTCACCCTTTTAAAGTTGTGTTTTATTTTCCTGTGAGGTCTGAGTTGGTGCCAGAGTGATCAGAATTCCCTGCAGTCAGGGCACACAGCTCTGGGTCTGTGTTTGAATGGATTTTGGGAAAGACCCAAGCTTGGAATGATTTGCTCTGTGGTTGTATTTCCAAAAGTCAGTGCATTATTAGGGACATCAAGGCAAGCTATTTAGCCTTCAGAAAACCTGTGGAATTAACACTCTGTCCCACTCCTTGGAATGCAGAGGTCTGCCTGTAGTGATTCCCTTTCCCAACCTCTAGTGTTCCTTCCCCAGCATCATTCCTGTGTTTCTCCTTCCAGTGGATAATGGATGTGATCTTGTGTAACGGGTTAGGAATTTACTGCGGGATGAAGACCCTGTCCTGGCTTTCCTTGAAAACCTACAAGTGGCAAGGACTCTGGAACATTCCAACCTACAAGTAAGTTGGGGAGGAGGGAACTCCACAGGCACAGCACAAAAGTTGGGCCCCTGTTCAAGAGCTTTGTTGTTCTGTTTGGGTTAATGTGGATTGAAGAATTCCCAGGTGTTCAAGCAACTCCAGGATCCAGTGACTTATTGCTGCAGGGTTTGTTGGAGAGTTTTATTCACCTTGTGAATGGGATTGTTGGAAATACACCTGTGTGTCCCAAACACTGCCTGATGGCTGGGAGTGAGGGCATCCTGTGGAAGTGAGCTTATTTGATGAAATGATTTAAGGCAGTGCAGGAATCCAAGTTGGCATCATACTCCCATTCACAGCAAGGATCTGTTTGGTCTTTTTGCATTCCCTAGTAACCAGAACTTCACAGGAACTGGGACACTGGGAATTAAAATTTAATAAATCCCTTGTAGTTGTGCACCAGTAATGACCCATCGTGCTCTGTAGTGTCTTTGCTGAGCAGAGCAGAACTGCTTACAACAGTGAGTGTAGTATATTAAAGCTTAAATTGATAATTAAAATAACAAGCTCAGAGCTAATCTCATTAACTTGTGATTTTAATGGAGTAAACAGGGGCATTTTGCATATCTGAACTGGTGTTTCAAATGGAAAGGCTGGCAGATGCCTCTTGCCTGCTTTCCCTTCGAGCTGCAGGGGTTATTTTGCTTTTTTCCAGAGGCAAGATGAAGAGGATCGTGTTCCAGTTCACCCCGTACAGCTGGGTGAAGTTCGAGTGGAAGCCGGCCTCCAGCCTGCGCAGGTGGCTCGCCGTCTGTGGCATCATCTTCGTGGTGAGGACACCTCTCTGCCCCTTCTGTCCCCTGCTGCCAGGTTCTGTGACTCAGGCTGCAGCTCTGGGGATGTTCCTGAAGCTGAGGGCAGGAGGGATCCCTTCCCAATCCTGCAGAACTGGGGGTTGTGTGTCCGTGTCTCTGGGAGAGGTGACAGATTCACTGCAGAAAGGGTTATCCTTGCTTGCTGACCACTGTTGCTGGCAATGGGAGCAATATAAGTGGGTTTTCAGCAAGTTGCTGCTCCCCAGAGCACTGGCTGTGAGTGAAAGCAGCTCAGATCCCTCAGGTTTATGCAGGTACAGGTCACATTACAGCTGGAAGGGGCTGTATCCAAGGCCTTAGGCTCCTCTCAGCTCACTCCTGAAGCACAGATCTGCTTAAATCATTCAATTCTCCTAGATTTTTTTTTTTTTTTTTTTTTCATTTCACTGCACACACAGCACCTGAGTGGGTGGAATTGTTTTATGCTGGGAATGCAGCATCTGAAATTCATACCTGTGCCTGTGAAACTGAACTTGTCACCCGTGTGACACTGATAGGGAGGGTAAACTGGGCCTTTTAAATGCCTTTTTCCCACTTCTGCCCCTTTGCCAGCCAGGGGACTTTGGCCTTTGTGCCATTCATGGGATGTCACTTGGCTCTGCCCTGAGCAACTCAAACTTATCTCAGCCCAGCAGCTGTGAAATTTAACTAAATCCATCCCCATGACACTTGTGGTGATCCAGAGGCACTGGGCATGAAGCAGGTTCAGTGGCACAGGACAGAACTCTGTGTTTTGCCGGAGCAAGCTCCCAGCACCTGATTCCTGCTGCAGGACACATTGGCCGAGCTCATGTGGCGCACCAGTCCTGCTTTGTGGGGGGACTAAAAGAATATAAATAAAGTTGATGTTTCCCCAAAAGGCTGCTGGTTGCACCCTGACTAAATTGGGGTTTAGGTGCTGCTGCAACAGAGATCCCAGTGAATTTTTACTGGACTGTGGGATTATGTTTCTTTTAGCACATCCCAGCTTCAGATGAGAGCTTCTAAGCAGCTTCACATTCTGGCTCATTCCTTGGGCTTCAGCAAGGCTTAATGCCCTTTGTTATCACTTCTTTTGTAGTGACAATCTGGTGTCTCTCTGCTCCCTTAAGCACATTGCCAGGGCAGCTGCTCGAGAGAACATTTTGCTCTTAATTTATAATCAACTTTCCCAAGTTGGCTTCGAGGGTGAGTTTGCATGACTGAGAAAAAACAAGCCAGCCCAGCCCCACAGAATGTGCAGCTCTTGCCTCTTGTTATGGTGGGGCTCCCTCAGCTGGATTTTAAAGGACAGGGAAAGGAAAAGCTGTGCTTTTGGGATTTATCCTCGGTGTTTGTGCAGGTGCTTCGGGCTCTTTGTTTGAAGTTCAAAAACTTGCTTGAAATTTGAGGGTACTCTTTGTCCAGCTTTTTGTTG
Source organism: Chloropsis cyanopogon (assembly GCA_013400585.1). Classification (NCBI taxonomy): domain Eukaryota; kingdom Metazoa; phylum Chordata; class Aves; order Passeriformes; family Irenidae; genus Chloropsis; species Chloropsis cyanopogon. The sequence continues at coordinate 177,440 of WEZZ01024807.1, read as the reverse complement.
TGATTTTTAGTGCCTCTTCCAACGCAGAGGAAATGTTTAAAAACCCAGTTGGTTTTGGGTTGCTGCTGATGGTTCACTCAGTGATACTGAACAGGGCTGAGAAATGCGCAGGGTGAGCCATTCAGGGAGAGAGGGGCATTCCAGGCTTCATCCAGTGGTATTTTCCAAATGTAATTCCAATGTCCCTTCTCCCAGTTCTTATTGGCAGAGCTGAACACATTTTACCTGAAGTTTGTGCTTTGGATGCCCCCTGAACACTACCTGGTGCTGCTACGCCTCGTGTTTTTTGTCAACGTGGGAGGAGTGGCCATGAGGGAGATCTACGACTTCATGGACGACCCGTAAGCCCCACCTCTCTGTACTTCCCATGTCGAGCTCCACGTGCTTTGTTCTGAACTCGCTCCAGCTTGCTGGCATCCATCTCGGGCACCAGTTCAGTTCAGCTTGTCAGGGACAAAAAAGGCCTAATCCCAAAGCATCCGCTTCGTGTTCCTTTGTTTTGGAGGTACCACTCTCACTGCCCCTGGTCAGAGAGCAGCTGTTGTTAAGGGCATTGTGTGTGCTCCGTGTTAACCTCAGTGTCTGGTAAATGATCTCTCTGTGGAGAAGGGAATGTGGAAATGAGCTGGAGTGCCCCTGGCTCGTGGGCAGAGGAGCGCGGCGCTCCGATTCCAGACCGAGAGCCAGGAACTGCAATCCTTGGATGTGCCCTCTGGGGACATCGGGGCCCAGACTAAAAAAATGTGATTCTTAAAGGCACTTCTTTCCTTGAGCTGTCTTCCCCCTGGCCCTCTGGAGCTCTCCTGGCATCCTCTTTCAGGTCAGAGGCCCTCAGTAGCAGGATGTGCTGCAGGTGAGGCACCACACACAGCAGTGCATGTACTTGAGACTGTTCCCACCTCAGCATCATATTTGTCCTTGCTGCTTTTGTTTCTGCAGACCATGTGAGAGCTGAGAAAGCTTTGTTCTCAAAATCACCTTTTCTTTTAATGTCACAACCTGCCTGAGCCCACATCCTCAGCCTAAGGCACCGCCTGGCTTCCAGGGGTGTTCATTGTCTGTCGCTGACCAACGCAAAAAAGTGTCTGTGTTCAGAATTTAGGGTTCCAACATGGTCTGAAGATCAGTTTCCCTTGCAAGGCTTTGACTCCTAGAACTGGGAAGAAGGGCCAGCCCACATTGCTTAGTCGGAATTCAGGACATTCCACAGGGGCAGGATGCCCTGCCCTTGGTGTTGGACCTACTGGTTTGGGACGTGCCTCCGACTCACAGGTAAGAAGAGTCTCTGCCTCGCTGCTGAGCTCCTCTCCTTAGCACCATTCATCTTCTTGTGTTGGGGTTGGAAAAGCTCCTTTGCCCTCTGTTCAACCACGTGGCAGAACACTGGAATTTGGCAGAGCCATCCCTCGCCAGTGCCTTGTCCCTGGCTCCGATTGTTGCTGTTCTTTCCGCGAGCACGTCCCCGTCACTGCCACCACCTCCTGCCCTGTTCCCTGCTGGGGGAGGTGACTGCCCCCACATCCTGGGGTTCCTGGCTCTGCTTGATGCCTCCCAGAGCTGACATGAGGCTGCTCCTGTGGAAGGGCAGAGCCGAGCACCCGCTCTTACCTGGTACCTTCTCTGCAGAGGGTTTTGTAATTCCTTCCTGCATTCCAGGCCATCCAGGCAGAGAGGATCTGCCCCCATTTACCAGCTGCACTTGCACATCATTTCAAGCCAAGGATCCTTCGGGATTCTTCCCATGGTGTTGTAGAGGAAGAGGAAGGGAAGCACAATTTGCTCCATGGATGTATTTACAAAAGTCAGTGCATTATTCCTGCTGGGAAGAGCTGGCTGTACCAGAGGCTCCTGGCTTACATCACATGGGAAAACTTGCTGACCTTTTCCTTTTGGAATCTCTTAATGCTCAAAGATTGGAATATTCCATTGCCCTTCCTTGACAAAAACGTGGCTCACTGCCTTGTCTGGTGGTGATGGGATTGTCTGGGATGAACTGATGAGGTCTCTTCAGCCAGCCCTGTAATGCTGGGTCTAGAAAGCAGTGAAATTCCAACGTGAAGAATTCTTTTTCAGCATTCTGAGTATCTGCAGGCAGTTCTGGGGCTTTGCTTGCAGGACCTTGGGCTGAGCATGGTAACAGTGTAGTGCCTGGAATTGTGATAGTCCCAGAAGAGGAGTGAAGCTTTCTCCAGCCCTTGCAAACCACACTCTGCCTCCGCATTCCCAAGGACTGGATGTGTGAAATGTTCCTGATCAGGAGTGTCTTGGTGCATTTGTAGCATTTGACCTAGTGACACATTCCTGATTGGAGTCTTCCTGTCCCCTCCAAGGAGTCTGCATCAAGGCCATGAATTTTTATCTCCTTCATCACGAGAAAAATCTTTCCCATCTTTCCTGAATATTAGGGCAGGAAACCAGCTCTCTTCCTTGGCAGCCTCAGGAGCTGCCCAGCTCTTGTGTTGAAGTTATCTTTGATTCTGTGTTCAGGGAAAGGATGGCAGAGGAGGAAGCAGCCCAGCAGAGCAGAAAGCTGCCCTCATCATCCCAGCAACTGGAATTCCCTGTGAGAGATCTGCTGCTTCCTTTCATCTCTCTGCCTGTGGGTTAGGGCTGGTCTCTGCCCATTTAATCTGTCACCACCTGAAGCAGTTTCTGCAGCCCTTTTATCCGAGCTGATCCAGGCAGGATACCTTTTAAGAAGGAATGCACTCATCCCCTCTGCATCAGCACTCACCTACATTTGATTTATTCCATGTTTTTTTCCCAGTGTGTTTGAATGGTTTGGTATAGCTTGAACTACACATGGGTGTCAAATATGGCTCTGGGCCTCGTGTGTGAGAAGCTCCTGTTTGGAGCATCAGCTGGTCTCAGGCTGGTCACAGAATCGTTTCATGTGGATTTACCTGGGAATGGGGACACTTCCCTGCATTGTGTGTGGTGATGAAGTTCAACTTTTCTCGCTTTTAGAGCCTCTGAGAGGAAACTGCAGTAACACCGACGTGAAAAGTGTCATCCTGCAGAGCCTTAGTGCATGTGTGATCTGAGCTAAGCTTGTAGGACTGTGCAAAGCTGAATGAAATCACTACCCCAGCTGTCTTTTTGTGCAGATTTCTCCACATCCCTAACTTTACAGCAATGAGATGTTTTTGTCTGTGTTTCTCCTGCAGGAAGTTCCACAAGAAGCTGGGCCAGCAGGCCTGGCTGGTTGCTGCTATTACTGCCACGGAGTTCCTGATCGTTGTGAAGTACGATCCCTACACGCTCACCCTCTCCCTGCCCTTCTACATCACCCAGTGCTGGATCCTGGGGATTATCCTGGTGCTCACCTGGACAGCCTGGCGCTTCTTCATTCGGTGGGTGGGGGCTGCAGTTGGGGCTGGCCAGGGTTTTAGGAGCATTTGTTCAACCCCCATCCTCAAATGTGCTCCCTGGGACTGCCTGGAGAGAGAGCACAGCTCTCCTGGGTGGGTGCAAGTTCTGAGATAAACAGGGAGTTCCCTGGGCCTGATCCTGGCAGTTTCCTGTCTGGATCATGGAAAGCAGCTGCACAGGGCCTAAGGAATTAGCAGCCTTCCAGTATTGGAAGGGACCCACGAGGAAGCTGGAGAGGGACTCTGCATCTCAGGGACTGGAGGGACTGGACAGCGGGGAATGGCTCCACACTGGCAGAGAGCAGGGTTAGATGTGGTATGGGGAAAAATGAGGGTGGTGAGGCCCTGACACAGCTTTCCCAGAGAAGCTGTGGCTGCCCCTGGATCCCTGGAAGTGTCCAAGGCCGGGTTGGGTGGAGCAGCCTGGGATAGTGGAAGGTGTCCCTACCCATGGCAGGGAGTGGAATGGGATGGGCTTTAGGACCCCTTTTAGGATTCCAGAATTGTTTGAAGTGCAGTGCTGTGTGGAGGGGGCAGCAGTGGCTGCCCCTGCAGGATTACCAGTTGTGCTCTGGCAGAAGTGGGAAGAGCCAGGCCACCAGCCAGAAACACAAAGTGCCCGTGATAATCAGTGCCATCAGCAGGGGTAGAAATGCCCAGCCAGAGGCTCCAGTGAGTTGTTATCCCCAGGAAGCTCCGTGCAGAGGGGTTCCCATGCCGTTCTTCCTGCAGGCTGGAGCTGTTTGCTGTGTGTGTTGCAGGGACATCACCCTGCGGTACAAGGAGATCCGGCGGCAGAAGCAGGAGCACAGGCACGAGAAGGACAAATGCCTGAGCAACGGGGATGGACACTCAGCCCTGCTGGATGAGCCCAACGGGAGCAAACTCCGGGAGAGGAAGCTCTGAGCGTGGACACGGGGCTGACAGGAACTCGTGGTGCCCGCTGGGGCCTGGTGCACAGTCCCAACCTTATCCTACCTAACTCCTAATTGTCGTTGTTAGCGTTCCGGCGTGCGGGAATCCTGGCGGGGGAGGATGGCACTGGCACAGCCCCCCTCTCTCCTGGTGTCACCAGGGCAGGGCCACAGGAAGTCTGTGTGAGGGGGGTCGGTGCTGACCCCGCGCACAGGCGGAGCCTTCGCCGGGTGCTGCTGTGTGTCTTCCTCAGAACCAGGTGTGGAGACAGAGGGCTCAGAGCACGGCACACAGGGATCTGCTGCTCCATTCCCAGGGAACTGACAGCTCCGTGGGGCCTTTGGGCATTAGGAACGCTTGTTTTGGACTGTATGGAGACCAGGCACGGGAAATGGATTCTGTTCTTCCTGCTGAAGCTAGCTGGAGCTGTGGAGGAGGATCGGGTGGAGCGCTGGGCGAGGTGACGGTGGGCACACGGGGACGTGTGGCCAAGCTGCGTTCCTTGCACAGGCTGTACCACACTGCACTGCTGTCCCAGCCCCTCCACAGGGCATCCCACCAACCTCCAGCAGCCTGGACACGTGGCTGCTGTGTCCCAGCTCTGGGGAGACAGACTTCTCCTTAGCTCTTATTTTTAATTTCTCTTTTAGTCTCGGTCATCTCTTAAATGTGAGGGAAGGTGAAGTGAGAAAGGTCAAGCTGCCTTCGCTCTGCGGAGTAAAATGTGTCACAAGCAGAAACTGGGAGTGTCCCATCAGTCTGGAGTTCTTTGCTTTATCCTCAGCTGGGTTTGTGTCCTCACCACAGGGGGTTTGCTCTGGAGTCTGACAGGGGCACGTCAGGCTGTGCCACCCTTTGTCACTGCCCTACTCCTTCCAGGGCAGCTCCAGAGTGAGGGGTTTCTGGAAAAGCTGATACCTGCAGTGTCACACCCCCCATCCCTGTCCCCCTGCCACCAGCAGGCCCAGGCCAAGCACATCCCTGGCACAGCACAGCCAGGGAGCGTCCTGAGCCAGGCAGTGTTTCTGCTGGTGACTCAGCATCCTGGAAAGGGAATTGGAAGCCTGGGCTGCTTTGTTTCCCCAGGTCATTATTCCCAAATATGAGAGCTCCACTAATGCACATGGATTCTGTACCCTCTGCTCCGAGCCCTCGCGTCGCTGTCCTGGGCATTGACGTCACCCTGTCGCTGCTTAATCCAATCTGGCTGTTCTTCAGGGAAGTGTTTATCCAGAAGAAAATGGCACAGACACCACAGTACAATTCCAAGAGTGCAACCCCAAAGTCTGGTAGTGCAGGAGCTTGCAGAGCTGCTGCCCAGCACACGTGTGGGTTTTTAATCTGGTTTTGTCTTGTGTGGGAATGGCAGCCAACATCAGCATTTCTCCCAGCTTTGGTGGCTCAAATACTCTCCACCTATAAAAAGTGGGCAGTGAGCAGTTGGGAAACTGGGAATCCCCAGCTGGGGAGGTGGCCAGGTGCCATGGGGGACTTGTCACTGCACCCCCCTCCCACCAAAGGGCCACTTACCTGTGCTGGCAACACTGGGTAAGGAATATCCAGAAAGATCCAGGAGCTTTGACCTCAAACGTGAACCACTGACTCATCTGTCTGCATCCAGGGGATCCCAGGGGTAGTCTGGATCCTGTCCACGTAGTTCTGTGTGCTAGTGTGTCCTGTAGGACAACGTGTGCCTGTGGGTCCTCTCTTGTCACCTCACACACGCAGCCAGGGTGCTGAGGGGGCTTGGGCTGCGTCCCCTCCTGCACACAGGGTGGGTGGATGGATGCTGGGCCTTGAGGTAAGGAGTGTGTCCAGGTTTTCAGGGAAAAGTGTGTGCAGGGAGTGTGTTCAGGTTTTCTGGTTATTGCAAACTCAGCTGGATTTAGGAATCCTTTTGTGATCATCTCGGAGCAGTGCTCAAAGCAGCTTCATGGGGAGGAGGTGGAAGGAAGCCAAGACTCCTCATGGGAATAACGTTTGGCATGGCCTAAAATGGGACCCTCCCTGTGGAGAGGGCAGAGGTGGCTGGCTCCTGCTTCCAGACAGGAGTGTCCAGCTCACCTGGAGCAGGTCTCTCACCTGTGGTCACACTGATTTCATGGAGAGCTTGGCCAAAGGTAAGTGTTGGCTTTAAAAAGGAGGGGGTTTAATAGGTGAATCCAGGTGCCCAGCTTGGAAATTTCCAAACCTCAGCCTGATCCAATCCCATCTGGAACAGCTCTGGGGATCACTTTGCCCAGAGTCTGGAGTGGTGAGCCCTGAGGTGCCGTGCAGGAGGGTGCTGGGTCCTGTAGAGGGACATCCTGCCACGTCCCTGGGGATGCAGAGGAGCTTTGGGAAGTTGGGAAGGACCATGGCCTGCTCTTTTCCAGCTGTACCCAGAAGAAGAGCCAGGAAGCCTCTTGGAAAGGAGTCTTGGCTGCAGGAGGAGGCAGGTCTGCCACCCAGGCAGTGGTTTTGTGCTGTGTTTTCTCCTTGAAAATGAATTTTTACCAGGAAGATCATTGGAGCATCTCCCAGTGCTGCCCTCTCTGGATCTTTGCAGAGCAGGGAGCAGTGTTGAGCTGGCCCTGTGGCTGGATGTGGGTGTTCCTGGGAATTACAGGTCCTCTGGAATGTCACGCTGCTCTGTGGTCTCTGACCCCACCTTTTCTCAGGATGTGTGGGTGATTTTTCCCCACAAAATTGCAATTATTCCATTTTCTCCAAGGGAAGTGTTTCTCTTGCTGTCTGAAATTGCTCCTTGCTGCCCTGGAAGTCACCTGACATTAAAGTGAGGTGGCTGAAGCCATGGATATGGAGGCAGGGAAAGGGAAGATCCCACAGGAGGGTCTGGAGGCACAGTCTTTCCAATGGGAAATGGAGCCAAGCTGTCTGAGGGGGCTTTTGGGGCCAGATCCCAAAAGGTTCCGCTTTCTGCTGCAGAGGGAGAGGGTCTGATGGTTTTTCTTGGGAACATCCAGATGAAGCCAAGACCTTGCTGGACAGCCCCAGGTGTTCCCACGGCCAGGAGGGACACACAGCTGGAAGCTGTTTGGGACAAGGGAGAACCCAAGGATTCGGCTCTGGGGTGGTGATCCAGAGACCCCAAGGGGCTCTGCACCCTTTGGGGGACCACGGGAGGGGGCATGGACCCTGAGGAGAGAAACACTTGTCCATGGGGAGGAGCAGCTGGAGATGCAGAGGAGCAGTGGGATGGACCAGGGAGCCCCTGGCCCAGCTCTGGGGAGACAGCCTGGGATGGCCAAGCACACACCAGAGGGTCTCTGGTGTGAGCTGAGGGATTGTCCCTCCTCACTCCTGGCTGGGATCTGGGGTGTGTTTGCAGGGGGTTGGGNTCCTGGGGGGGGTGTGGGGGGTGTTTGCGGGGGGTTGGGGTTGATTTTTTTGGTTTTTTGTGTTTTTTTTTTTTTTTTTTTTTTTTCTTTTTAATGGCAACTTCCTCAGGAAAGCTGGGAACCTGGCAGGCAAACCAGAGTGGGAGAAGCCCGGGGTCTCCCACCTTGGCTGTGCCAAGCCCCGGGGAGGGTCTGGCGAGCGCAGAGACCGCCCAGCTCATGGCACGGATGAGCGGCGGCTCCGCCCCGGGCTGGGCTGGGCGAGGGAGCGGAGCCGCTCCCGGTCCCGCACCGCCGGGAAGCATCCCGGCTGCGGGGGGGACAGCCCGCATCCAGCCCGGNTTCGGTCCCCACCGCCGGCCGGGCGGGCCCCGGGGGTCGCAGGGTCCCCCCTTCCCCGTGGGAGCGGACACAGCTCGGCGGATGCCGGGGCCGCCCCGGGGTCCCCGCGCTCCCCGCAGATCCCGGAGGATTTGTACCTGTCCAGGTAAAGCGCGGGGGGCACTGGCTTGGGTGGGATGCGTTCCCCGCGGGGGGGAGATGGGTGAGAGCAGAGCCCGAATCCTTCTGTTTTGGCAAGTTTGGGATGCGTCTTCATTGGTGCCAGGAGCAAACTCCATCCCGCTTGTGTGCCCTGCGGATGGAGGCCAGGCGGGGCTGGAGAGGGTGGAAGGGGCTGGCGGAGCAGCGCTGCGGGACCGGCACCAGCGCTGAGCTGAGCTTAGCCCGGGCTCAGCACACCGGCCACGGGGGTCTGGGGCAGGACAGGAAGGGAGGATGGGCAGGGAAATCGCTGGAACCTGGACTGGGACGTTTGGGGACTGCAGCGTGCTCGGGGTGTCATAGGCAGGTTGGTCCAGGTGCTTTGGGAACAGCAGTTGGGGTTTCTGTGCCTGTGGCCTTGGCAGCAGCGAGGTGACAACCCCAGGAAGGCTGAGGGACCCCCTTTTCCAGGGGGGACACGTGGTTTGGATGCTGTTTTTCTTTCCCTCGTTGAGCTGTTTTATTGTCCCTCCAAGCAGCAAAAGGGACCTGAGCTCTGCAGCAGCTCCCAAGGAAAATGAAGCTGCCCTCGCCCTGGCACTGGGGTGTTGGGATGGATGGAGAGGGCTCTGCACCCCAAATCTGGGACTCTATACCCCTTTCAGGGTCTCTGCACCACAAGCCAGGGCTCTGCAGCCTGATCTTGAGGTCTGTGGGTGAAAAATCCATCAATCCCTGCACTGCCAGCAGCAGGAGAGCAGTGCCTCTTCCCTTCCCAATGCCTCAGGCTTGATTTCCCCGGGAGCTGAGGTCAGGGGGATGTCAGAGCAGATCGGTGCAACGCTCCAGGGAAGAGCTCAGTTTAAAAAAAAAAAAAGCCATAAATCCTTCCCCGAGCACCTCCACCCCCGTTTCCTTGCTCAGGAGAGATTGATGCTGTTTTCCTAATAGGAAAATACCTCTGGGTTTCATCCCAGTGCTGAGCACTGCAGTCTCTTTCCAGGTGATGCCTTGGAAATCTGCTTAACTTGCTGCTTAGAGCTCATTAGAGAGGGAGGTTTTGGGGAGAGAAGCTCTGAAAGGAAAGAAGAATGAGAAATTCCTTCTAATTTCCGGAAGAAATTGGGAAGAGATGGAGGGGGTTTGAAGGGGATGTTTGTTATCCTGCAGGGAAAGTCAGTCCTGAAAACTTTGCTATTTTCATATTAAAAATAACTGGGAAGCAGGGAGAGGAACAGAGTGCTTTGCTTGGGCACAGGAGCTTTTCAGGGCATAAAAAGAGGCAGTTTAGGGTAAATCTCCATCAGTTGCTCTGTTAAGAGGTCAGTTTTCAGCACTAAACAGCAAAGTGGGCCTTGAGCTGAGCTCAGCCCATAACATGAGCTCAGCACGTTCTCAGCCAGGGCAGGACTGTTTTATCCATTGCACGGGGGGATCTGTGCCAGAGGGAGGAGGGTGGGCAGGGACTGGGCATCTCCCAAGCCCATCCCAGCACTGCTGGCACTTTGGGTCACATTCAGGGCTCCCCTTCCTCCTGTTATCCCAAGGATGGGCCATGTGGCCCTGCAGAGGGGGCCAGACCAGCACAGCTGATATTCCATGCCGTGAAATTCCCATTTTTGCCTGTTAGAATCCAAGCCTGAATGGTTTTGGGGGGGAGTTGATCACCCCCCAGAGCCTGGGGCTGTGCACACCCACGGGGAGCTGGGGCCCAAATATTGCAGAACCATCTGTCTGAGGCCAATCCAGCTCCATGAGTGGGCTTTGGGAATTCTGGAGAAGGGCTGGGGGGCTCTGAGGGAGGCGTGGGGGGGTTTAGGTGCGCTGCTGAGGTTGTCTCCCCATGGGCTTCTGTGGGATCCCACCAGCTCTCCGTGGTCTGTGATTCCCCAGCATGGATGCCAGGGAACAGGGAGTGCTGGTCAGATCCCACTGGATTTGCTTGTTGGGTGTTTTTGGGGATCCCAAACCCCCCCTTTTCATAGCAGGAGTAGATGGCTTGGATAAATCCCCCTCAGCATCCATGGTGCCTGTGCTGGGATCTGCCTGGCAGAGCAGCTTCCTTTCCACTTGACCGGGAAAAACTCTTTTTGGGAGGAAGGTGATGGAGCTGATGCCCGGGGAAGAACATCCCCTAAACCTGGCAGTGACCCCAAAATGGGGGAATGGGGCTGCCCAACCCCAGGGCAAAGCCTCGGGAGAGGCTGGGAAACTGCAGGAGGCAAAGGAAGATTTCAGCTGGAAAAGCAGAAAGGGCTTTGAGGGCTCCTGGAGGGGGGATTCCACACACAGAGGGGTTGGGGATGTCGCCTGTTTAAAGGCTCCCGTGGTAAATCGAGCGGCTCTGCCCCTTCTCGAGGGTTCCTGTCCCTCCTTCAGCTCCTGCCGGTGGCTGAGGCTTCAGCGCGTTTGCTCAGCGCCGGGAAGAGGAGCCAAGGCCGGGAGCAATGGAGGGGGAGAAGTGATGGAGCATCCCTGCTGGAAAATCACAAGGCATTCGATTTTTGAGTTCTTCCCCTTCATCCTGACGCTGTGTCTCGCGCATTCCAGGCCGTCCCGCTGGCAGGGAGCGTTTGCCATGGACACTGGGCACGTGAGCAGATCCCGCTTCAGTGGTGAGTCCTCCCCAGGGAGCCCGGGAAGGGTTTGGGGCAGAGCTGCTGGCGCTCACACCGAGGTTTTTTTGGGGAAAGGTTGGCTGGTCCTCACTGCTTTCCATAGGGAGAACCCCCTCTGCTCCATGTGCCTGCTGGGTTTTGTTTCTAAAGCAAGGGTAAAACCCTTAAAACCTCCAAGTTTTCCAACGTGAGCGCTCAGCCCTCGGAAACGGGGGGAAGCAGGTTCCAGTTCAGCTGGGATTTGCACTCGGAACTCCTCAGAGGTAGGAGCCAGTAAAAGATTATTCTGCTATTTATATTTTCATTCCCAATTTTATCCCCGATTTTGCCCTTCTGCCAGAGCAGGAGCCTGGGAGCTGTGGCACGGGAAACCTCCAACTGCTTCCCGCAGCGTCCTTAGCCGGGATGCAGGGATAACGCAGAACCCTTTAGGGGTTTGGGTCGGGGTGGAGGAAGCAGGAGCCGGGTCCCATCCCAGTATTTAACCTCGGAGATCCTTGTGGGCTGCTCCCGGGATCCAATTCGCTTTGGATGCGAATACTCGGTTCCTTCTGCTGTTCCCGCTGGAGGAGGGCCGGGGGAGCAGCAGGTTGTCCCTGCGCTGGGATGCGATGTGGGAGTTCAGCCCGGCTTTGGGCTTTTTTCCGGCTCCGAAGGAGGGAGCGCTGCGACGTGGTGATGCCGGAGGAGTCCCCGGCAGCGCTCCGGGATGAGGAATCCTCTCTTTGCCCCTTTTCCTGCGCTGCCCGGGGCGGATGGTGCCGGTTCGGCGCGGGAGTGATGGAGGCTGGTGCAATGCAGCAGGAACCGCTCGCAGCCGAGCCCGGCGCTCCCTCCCCGCTCGCTCCGGCGGCACCCGCGGGGCTCTGCCTGCTTCCAGCAGCTTTTCGTTCGGTTTTTCCCTACTCCCGGCTTTTCCTGACATCCCCAGGCAGGCAGCAGCTGGGCCGAGGGCGATGCAGATGTGCTCTGGTCACGTCTGTCAGCGGGACAGAGCCGCAGCTGGCAAAGGGACCCGCGGCACCTCGGGAGTGACACAGCCACTGGCTGGGAAGCGGGGCTGGGACACAGAACTCCATCTCCGGGAAAGCCAAGCCAGGGCTGTCATTTTTCAGCGGGCAGAGCCTCTGCCGGACCCGTTTGCAGCCCCCCGGGTGGGAGCTGCGGTTCATGCCCTCCTCGGCCCGTCCCATGCTGGCAGCTCGGAGCCGAGCTCCGAAGGCTCCTTGCCGGGACCGTGGCCAGCTCACGGAGTCCCCTGTCCCCGCAGTGGCCTCCAGCCCGCCGCGCTGGGAGATCGGGCTCTACGCCGCCGGCGCCTTGGCGCTGCTGGGAATCGCAGCCATCAACCTGTGGAAGCTCTGGCGCTCCGGGAGCTACCCGGCCCCTTCCCCCTTCCCCAACTATGACTACCGGTACCTGGAGCAGAAGTACGGAGCGGCGTGCCCGGACATCAGGAACAAGGTAAGGAACAAGGGAAGCTGCATTTGTCTCCTTCCCTTTGCTGCAGGCGGGATGCTGGAGGGGTGGGAATATCTCCTGGAGTAGCCACAGGCAGCAACCTGGTGCTGCCGGAGCTTTTTGGGGGAACGCTGGAGCCGGGAGCTGCGGGAAGGTCTGGGCTCGCTGCCGCGGCAGCTTGAGGCCAGGCAGGGGCCGGGATGCATCCAAGGAGGCGCCGGAGAAGCCCAGCTGTCCGGCTCGGCACGGAGGGACGGGATGGATGGGATGGATGGCAGCGCCTGCTTTCCTTTCCCCGGCAGCGAGGGCCGGTCCCGGGCTCGCAGCGGGCGCCAGGTCGGAGCTCTTCGTCCCGCAAGAGCAGCCTGAGGGCAGAGGACGCCTTGGAGAGCATCCAGGAGCTGGGCAGCCTGGAGCTGATGGGCAGAGACCTGGGCCTGGCCCACTACGGCCCCCTGCGGAAATCCATCTCGGCCGACTCCCTCAACTCCATCTCGTCCATCGGGAACAACTTCGGGCAGGATTTCACGGTGGGGCAGGTGGAGGTGTGCATGGAGTACGACGGGAGGGCGGCCGCGCTGCACGTGACGCTGCTGCAGGGCAAGGACCTGCTGGAGAAGGAGGATGCGCGCTTCGAGTCCTGCTTCATGCGGATCAGCCTCCTCCCGGCCGAGCAGATCGTCGGCATCTCCCGGGTGAGCCCCTGGTTCCCACCCAGAGCCCGCCCCAGACCCCTGTGCACACGAGGGTCGCCCTGGGGTTTGGGGCAGCGGCGTCCCTTGGCCGCGTTCCCCGAGGAATCGGTGGGGTTTGGGAGCAGGGAGCCCCAGGCATGCCAAGATCAGAAATGGTTGGCACAGGATTTGGGGGATATCAGCTTCCCGAGGCAGTGGTGGGGTTTGGGAGCATGGAGTTCGAGGCTGGATGTGGTTGGTGTGGGGTTTTGGGGTGGGTCTCAGCTCTCCACAGCAGTGATGGGATTTGGGAGCAGAGAGCTCTGGATTAGCACAGGGTTTTGAGGGACGTCCCTTGTGGGTTTGCACATCAGAAGCCCAACAGAGGCAGGAATGTCTCGCCCTTGGCTGGGATTTGGGCTGACTTTGCCATCTCTGAGCGTGGCTTGCGGCAAGTTTTCCTGCCTGACTGTCCCTGCTGTGGAAAGGACACTGTGGCACCTGGAGGAAGTGGCCTGGGGTGGGGTTTGGGTGGCAGTGGCAGTTTGAGCAGGTGCTGCTGATGTCTTGCCATGGCCCCACAGTCCCTCTCCTTCCCACGGCAGTCCCAGCATTTTTCCCTCCCCACAAAGGACATGGCAGTGGAAAATCCATGTGGCAGCCATGACAGCCACAACCAGGGTTGGATCTGGGGCAGAACCTCCCTTTTTACGTGCCTCAAAAGCTGCTTTTGGAAAACAGGAGCCTCAGTTTTCTTCCAGCAGCTCCTTTATGGCAGAGTCAGTTTGATTTAATCAGGATATTCCAGGAAGGAATGGGAATTTGCACCCCTTTAAGGCACCTCTCCACTGGGGTGGAGGTGCTGTTCATCCACACAAACCGGCTGCTGCCTCCAAAATATTTCCACAGTGCCCTTTTAGTACCATTTTTCCATCCTAATCTCTGGCTCTTTATTTATGCTCTGGAGATATTTATTATTTAGTGTCATTATTTATAATTCACCAGCACAATTTACCTCCTCGGCTGCCCCAAGGCCATGGATAAAGGCCCAGCTGCTTTTTTTTTTTTCCCAGTGCTTCTAGAGAGTTTTTAAATAGCAGCTCCTGTTTGGTTGTACTTGATCCAGAGCTCCCAAAATACAGCGTGGGCTGCAGACAGACAGTCTGTAAAAACTGTAGGGCTTTAAAATCTGCTCTTCACACAGAGGAACGTCAATCCCCCGGGAACTCTGCGGGTTGGTGGTATCCAGTGGGAGAGCATGGACTGAGAAGGCAGGAATGGCAGTGCTGCCTTTGTGTCCTTTATCCCAGGCATGGAGCAGGGTTAGGAGCAGACTGAGACAGGAGAGAGTCCTTGGAGGAGATGAACCCTCTCCTGGGGGGCTTTTGGAGTGACAGAGCCCCACAGAGAGGTCCCTTCTCCCCCCAGATTTGGGTGGCTTTGGGGGAGCTGGTGGATCTGCTTTGCTCCACGCTATCCAAGGCTTCCACCCCATGGGACAAACCCCTGGGTTGGCTGTAACATCTTGGGCGCTGAAACAGGGCTGGAGTAGGGAAAAAAATTCCATAAATCCCTGATGTCAGAGCATTTCTCCTCGGCCAGTTATTTCAGATCAGCACCCGCAGGATGAGCCACAGGAGCTGCTGCTGCCTCTGCTCCCAGGGAATGACCTGACACAGGGACAACATCAGCCAAACAGCTCCATTCCCACACTCAGGAGTTGGTTCTGCTTGGAGAAGGGCTGGGGGTTCCACTTTGTAGCCATAAATCCTGTCGCCTGATACGGCCAAGCCGGATGTGCACCCGCACTCCCAGGGGCTTGGGATGTGTCTGAGAGCACTGGGCCGACGCTGATTCTCTAATTAAAAGAATTAGCAGGCACTGGGGCAGGTCAGAGCCCTGATTTTCACCCCAAGGGCCGAGCAGGTGGTCAGGTCAGGAATAAATCATCCCGACCGGCTGGGGCGTGCCCTGGGGATGCCCTCCCTGCACTCCTGGCAATTCCCATGGAGCGGGGTAGCTAGAGCAGGGATGCAGCCCCAAGCCCCAGGGGTGCCAGGGCTATCTATCCCCCCTTCCCACGGCAGATCCAGAGGAGCTCCTACTCCGTGGCCTTTGACGAGCGCTTCTCGGTGCCGCTGGACCCGGCGGCGCTGGAGGAGAACAGCCTGCGCTTCTCCGTCTTCGGCGTCGACGAGGACGAGCGCAGCGTCAGCACCGGCGTGGCCGAGCTCAAGCTCTCCGACCTGGACCTGGCCACGCGCCCCTTCAACGCCTGGCTCTACCTGCAGGACACCAACAAGGTGAGCCGGGAGCGCCCCGTCTCCCTGCTGGGGTGTGGGGCAGGGACGGTGGGATGTGGTCGTGTCCTGGACGTTGTGTCCCGCAGGCGGTGGACATGGTGGGGGAGATCCTGCTCTCCCTGAGTTACCTGCCCACGGCCGAGCGGCTCACGGTGGTGGTGGTCAAAGCCAAGAACCTCGTGTGGAGCAATGGGAAGGTGACTGCAGGTGAGGGGGGCTCCGTGGCGAGGGGGGTTTATCCTGATTTATCCTGTTTGCTACACGGGAGTGGCTCCCCGTGAGGACAGACGTGCCGGGAAGGGCCACCAAAAAGGGTCCCTCTGCTTTCTCCACATTGCTGGGGACACGTGGGACTGATCCCTCTCCTGTCCTCTGAGCAGATCCCTTCGTCAAGGTGTACCTGCTGCAGGACGGGAGGAAGATCAGCAAGAAGAAGACAGCAGTGAAGAGGGGAGACACCAACCCTGTGTTCAACGAGGCCATGATCTTCTCCGTGCCCGCCATCGTGCTCCAGGTCTGTCTCAGCCTGGGAGGGCACATCCCAGTGCTCCTTAAGCTCCCCAAACCCACTAGCGGGGAGCTCCTGGGGCTGTGGGGTTTCTGGGGGTGATCCTGGGAGCTGTGGGGGTGTGTGGGTCTGGCATGGGGTGGATGTGTGGTGGCTGTTTGAGGGATGTGGATGTGTGGGGACTGTTGTGGGGTATATGGATGTGTGGGGGCTCTTAGGGGAGGTGTGGATGTGTGGAAATGGCTGCTGGAGGGGGGATGTGTGTGGGGGACTCTTGGGGAGGATATGGATGTGTGGGTTGGGATATAGCAGGGTGCACAGGGATGGTTTGGTATGTGGACAGGGGCAAAAATAGATTTAGGGGGGATGTGGGTGAAAGAGGGGGGAAATGTAATTATGGGGAGTATATGAAGGTGGGTATATAGGGATTTGTGGGAGTTTCAAGAACAGGGGGTGAGTTTGAACGGGGTGGGGGCACAGAGGGCTGTGTGTACGTGGGCTGTGGCAGCTTGGCTGGTGATACATGGATGTGCTGGCATGGTGGGTGCACGTCCCCGTGGAGAGGGCACAGGGACACGTGTCTGGCTGGGTCTGCGCGTGGTGACAGCCCCGTGCCCCCCAGGAGCTGTCCCTGCGCGTGACGGTGGCCGAGAGCGGCGAGGACGGGCGCGGTGACAACACGGGCCACGTGCTGATCGGGCCCGCGGCCAGCGGCATGGGCACCACGCACTGGAACCAGATGCTGGCCACGCTCCGCAAGCCCGTCTCCATGTGGCACCCGCTCCGCAGGAATTAGGCCGGACCCTGGGGACAGCGGGCCTGGAGTCAGGACTTGGTGGCACCTCACAAGGAGTTGGGACTTGGTGGCACCCGACAAGGCCGAGCAGCCGGCGCTGAGGGGCCCAAAATAGCGGGAGCACGGACAGAGCGGCTCCATGGGCACGTCCCGGGTCACCCCCACACGCGCTGAGCCAGACCTGCCAGAAATGGACCTGCCCAAATGGACCAAAACCAGCAGGAGCCTCCCCAAAGCACGGCTCCCGAGCGTTCCGCGTGCTCCCAGCGGCCTCGAAATCCGCGGAATCCTCAAATGTGGACTCTGAGCAAGGGAAGGGGGGGGGGAGTCCTTTGGAAGGTGGTTTTTGGGTGGGAATCGTGAGGGGGGTGATAAAAGCCAGCCTGGCGTGGGTGGTGATCCTGAGGGGATCTTTTGTAGTGATTTTGGTGCGCTGTGCCAGGGTTGGAATGCTTCCAGTGAGAATGGAAAAAGGGAGCAATAACAGCAGAAAATCAATTGTTACCTACAGCTTCTCCTCCCATCTGTTCCCCACACAGCAAATCCCTGCCCATCTCCACTGGCTGCACAGGCAGGGATTGGTTTCCAACCTCTTGGTTTTCAACCTCTTGGGCTGGAGGTCAGATCCACGATGGAATCATGCCCTAAAGGTCCAGGAGGATCAGGGACAGCTTTTCCCACCCCAGCCACTTTTCCAACCCAAACTCACAGAGTGCTCAGGACAGCACTCCAAATTCCTGCTCCTTAATGCAGCTCTAGCAACTGGGGATTGTTTTTTCCAGCCCCTAATCCTGGACTTGGGCTGTGACTTACCCTGTAACTCATTTTATCCAAGATTTGGGCATAGAGAAGAACATCTTGGCCTTGTGATCCAAGGCAGGTGGGAAAGGTCCCTAATTTCATGATTTTTAAGCCCAATTCCTGTTTCTGGAGGAAGGGAGAAGAAAAACCTGTGTGGATCCTGTCTGCTGGTGGGCTCTGGCCCAAGCCAGGTTTGGGATTTCTGGGGAGCTAATTCCCACTCTGGTTAGTGGAGTGTGATGGAGCCCCTCATGGCACAGGCTGGAGAGCAGAGGATGCACTGGGGCCACATCCCTGCTTGCCTGGAGCCTTGGCTTTTCCCTGCCTGCAGGATGCTGGTGGGAAGCCAGGCTGGGAAATCTGGGGGTGTCTAGGGCCCTGTGCCATGGAATTGGCAGCACAGGATGAGCAGGGGCTGCGATGTGGCTGCTTGGATGATCTGAAAAGGAAAAAAGGCGTGAATGAGCCATTTATCTGTTTTTCCCTGATTAAAAAGTAACTCCAAGGTGAGTTATCCCCTGAGCTGGTGGCACTCTTCCCTTCCCAGATGTCCTGCCTGACATTCCCTTTGGGACATGGCTGTGATATCTCTCATCCATCAACCCCCTCTGCTCTGGCTCCTCTCTGGCCCATCTCCACTCACTGATGTCCAGATTTCCTTCTCCCACACCTCCTCCTCCTCCTCCCCTCTCCCTCTAGGAGATCCCCTGTGCCATCCCTCTGTGGGTGATGCACAGCACCAAGGCATGAAGGATGAGGTTTTCTGAAGGATGAGGAAGTTTTTGTGGGAAGTTGTTCACAGCCAGTACTCACAGACCACGAGGTTTGGGGGAAAACTTGCTTATTAGCTATCCCAGCCAAGTATTTGGGAAGAGATGGACACAGAAATCCTTGGTTGTCTGGCAGCTCCTGCCAACTGCTGAGTTTTGCTTGGAATGACGTGAGTGTCTTCCACAGGTTCTGGAATCTGTGATGTTTAGCCCCAGAATGATGGGAATATGTGAGTTAGGCATTTTTATAGTGCTCCTCTCCAGCCATTCCTATTTGGAGGCACCTCTGCACCTTCCCCTTCATCCTGGGGACAAAAAAATGCTGCTGGAGCTGTTATGGGGGTGGGATAGATGGACCCTGTGTGAAGGACTAGGAAAAGGTCCAGGATGGACACAAGGGTCCCTCCCACCTGAAAAGCTCACATGGCTGTTTCTGCTGTCACTATGGGATTTCCCAGTGGGAACCAGCCTCCAAGGAGCTCTGTGGGAAGGGACAGGTGGCAGTGAGGAGGGGAGACCTCCCAGTGGCACAGGCAGGCTCTCCCAGGGAAATGGTTCCATGTGCTGGAGCGGCTCCTCGTGGTGCCAGCACAGTTTGGGCTCGAGGCCTCCCCTTCCCCATCCCTATTCCCACACCAAAGCACACCTGGAGCAGGGCTGAGCCCCTCCTGAGCCCGTGGCCCAGGTGAGCAGGGACACTTCCATTTCCTCAGCCATCCTCCCTGGAGCACAGGGTCACCCAGGGTTTTCGGTGCCTCCCACGTTCCTGCTCCTGGGCATCCATTATTTGCTCCGCAGGGACCGATGTGACAATGACAGTGACAGCTTTGGGTGTTTAATGCCCATTTTACCAGCCTGCTCTGGCCCCTGAGTGCATCCATCACCGTGTCCATAGGGATAACCAGGACAATACAGCAGCTCTCCCTCCCCTGCTGGGAAGGCTCCCAGCTCCAGGTTTTCCCCCCCAAACTGGAGCCCCCTATTCCACCCAGGCCCAGCACAGCAGCTCTGCCCAGGGGGTGCTGAGCTGCGGCTCTGAGGTTAAAAAAGCAGGATTGGGGTCCCTCATTT
Organism: Chloropsis cyanopogon; assembly: GCA_013400585.1. Lineage (NCBI taxonomy): Eukaryota > Metazoa > Chordata > Aves > Passeriformes > Irenidae > Chloropsis > Chloropsis cyanopogon. The sequence continues at coordinate 158,328 of WEZZ01024807.1, read as the reverse complement.
CTCCTTGTCTTTCTTTTTGCCCTTCCTCTGGCTCGTCAGCTCACTGAGCTTCTGGTCCAGGCGCCGCTGGAGGTGGGCTCGCCTGGCGGGATCCAGGGATTTGTCCTTGGAGCCGCTGCCGGGATACAGGATCCCCTCCCGGCTGATCCGCTGCCGTGCCTGGGCCTTGGCCTTCTCCCCACAGCCGTGCACCTGGTGGGACAGAACAGACACCAGGCAGTGCTGATCACCCTGTGGGAGCCAGGGGCTTTCACTCCCTCAGCCTGGAATTCCTTTTCGGCCTGCTTTGCATGCCCGTAAAATCATCTCCCATCATTTACAGCCATTATTATCATCATGCTATATATTATTATATTATTGTGCAGTTATATTGCTTTATATACTTACAGATTTTTATAATTTCAGTCTGTTATTTTATTATCATTGTTTACTATTTATTCTGTTTTAATTTAGTTTCATTTTATATTTAGATTTTACATTTTAATAGATTTATTCTTATAGATTTATTCTTATTGTTTAAAATTAATTATTAATATTTATTCTTCTGTATTTTATTAAATCATGTTTTATAGCTCCTCTCACACAGAATGAAATATATAGATCCAGGTCCTGGGCTTTGAACAGCAGCTAAATCACCCTTTGGGATGGTTCAAGTGGCTCCTTCCACCTCCTTTCCAGTGAACTGGGAAAGGTGTCTTGGGGAACAGGAGACCTTTTTTAGCCATGAATCTGCTGCTTTAATGAGCCAAGTCCAACACTGGAATTATCTCTCGCAGGTGAGATCCTAAAATCTGATCCCTTTTCTTGGCCCACCCCAAAGTCATTTATGTTTCCATGGGGTGAGGTCCCAGCCTGTTCCCTAGAGCTGGGACAGCCCTTCCTGGGGCTGACATGGATTTGAATCCCTGTTGGAGCCTTGTTACAATTCAGCAGGGAGAGGCCATTCTGCAGGGAATAAATCTCCATCCCCTGGATGGTCAGTGACCATAAATACAACTATTCCTTGCCATGGAAACAGATAGCTCTTGACAGAGGGAAAAGCTTGCCAAGGATTTATAGGGCTGCTGAACTCCGGGAGGCTTCACAGGGCGCGGAAGCTGCAGGATGAGGAACAAGGACACAGGGAATTCTGAACTGCTGGCCAGGCAACTGCACCGTGCCTGACCTGTCCCCAGGATGCAGAGACAACCTGCAAAGGGCTGGGATCATCCTCAGGATGCAGAGGGAATGTGCAAAGAGCTGGGAATCTAATCTAGGCTTGCTCAAGCCTGAAACTTGTGCTTCTCCATTTCTGTTCTCTGCCTCACTTTATCCACATGGCCTCAGTGTAAGTGCCAGAAAATGGTAAAGAAGGGCACAAAATGAGAGGAAAACAGAAAAGCCCTCAGGAAGAGGTGAGCAGAGCCCAGGTGTCAGCACCTGCCAGCCCCGTGTACCTGAGCTCAGCACAGGCTCTGACAGGGAGGGCTCTGCTCAAACTCCCTGCAAGGAAACCCTGCCTGGGGAGCTCCACAGGGAAAATTCCCAGGCTAAGCCCATCCTGCCCCTCCTTACCTCGGGGATGTGGTGGCTGAGGCAGAAGAGCCGCTGACAGTGGTGGCAGAGCTGGCCCAGTGTGGTGACAGAGGCCTTGCACCGGGGGAAGCCACAGGTCCTGTCAGCTTTGATGGCAGCAGAGATCAAAGCATCAAAATCCTCTTCAGCCATGCTCCCGATCGCTGGTTTTTCTGGGAAAGGCGAGCACACACCTGGATTGGGGCCTGGGAACAAACCCACCCTCTTGCAGCCACAGGGCACCTCTGCCTTTACATCCTTCAGCATGGGCCAGGTACTCCCCTCAGCTCCTCTCCCTGCTCTTGGGAGCCTCCCGTGTGATTCCTGACTCTCTCTCCTGGGAAAGGGTCTCCAGTGTTTTTCCTCTGATTTAAGGAATGTGCCTCCAAAGCCCTCTACCTGGATGCTGCTGCCAGTTCCCACCTCCCTGCAGCTTTCCAAGAGCCACACGCTCCATGCCCAAATCCCAAGGTCTGGAGCAAACCTACTGGGATTAAGATCCATTCAAGGAAGAGCATTAATTGTGCTGGTTAGAAAAACCTTGACCCACCTTTGGCTTCGCTCTTGTCCTTTTTCCTGCTGCCACGCCTGGGCTCCTGCACCTTCCTGGCCTCCTCCCGCCTGGCTTTTTCCCTCTGGACTCTCTCCAGGTGCAGGGATTTCAGGTCCACTTTCCCTGAGGCCTCGCTGCTTTCCCCTGGCTCCGCAGGGTCAGGGGTGTTCCCTCTGGGATGCTGGGGCTCGGGAGGGGGCTCGGAGGGCGGCGGGGGCTCGGGAAGGGGCTCGGAGGGCAGCGGGGGCTCGGGAAGGGGCTCGGAGGGCAGCGGGGGCTGCCTGGGGAGTCTCTTGCGGACACTGATGTACCTGTCCCGGCCCTCCCCGGAGCTCAGGTGCTGCAGCCCATACTCCTCTGCCAGCACATGAACCAGCATCCGCTCGTGGGAATTCAGGGATTTCGGGAAATCCAGCTGCGCCTCGCTGCTGGCCAGGAAGGCCACCAGCATGGCCCTGAACCTGTCCCCAGCCTCCCTTGACCCCGAGCCATCTCTCCCAGCGGTGGCAGCGCTCGGGGAGCTCCGTGCTCCTGGTTTCTGGCTCCCTGCTCCGGCCGCTGCCGCCGCCTTGAGCTTCCCAGCCGGAGCCGGCCGCGCTTTGGGGCCCGCTGGTTTGGGGCCCTGCTGGTGCTGGGCCCGGCCCTCCCCGGGGTAGTTTTGGGGCACGAGGTCGTCCAGGTACTCGAAGGCGGAGCGCACGAGGCCGTGCTGGGACAGGTGCTCCAGGAGGCGCCGCAGGAAGGGGCGGCTGCCCACGGTATGGCTGTCACACACCACGGCCACCTGGCGCCGCGCCCGCGTCACCGCCACGTTGATCCGCCGCTCCTCGGCCAGGAAGCCCACCTCACCTGGGAAAACAGCAGGGAAGGCATGCCAGAGGGGACAGGGCTGCCTCCAAGCAGGGCTTTGGTCCAAGGGATCCAAGGATTTCTTGGCTGGAGGGTGAGAGTTGGCGTTTATGGGGCTCTGCTCCCTGCTCACACTTGTTCCTCTTCCTACCTGTGTTCTACAGGTTCCACACTGAGCTACTGGGGTTGGGAAGAGGATGGAAGGTACATGGAAAAGGGGAAATATCTCCCTGCCTGGCCCACGACACAAGTTCAGCTTGGAGCTGGGAGCGAACACAAGATGGAGCAGAATGGTAAAGGCTCACCTAGCGACAGAGGAAGGACTGCAGGTAAAGAACTTCCCCCTATCCTACAGAGCTCCCCCCTGCTCCCAGATTCTCAGAGGGTCTGTAGAACAGCCATTTGGGAGCTCGGGGAGGTTTTGCTCTGCTCCCAGAGAGCAGCGAGAGCCGGCAGTGCCGGGATGACTCAGGCAGGATCAGGCAGCGCGAGCGGAGCGTGGGTGGCTGCCGAGCTCCCAGCTCCGGGGAACAGCGAGGAGGCCAGGCAGGAAGAGATTAATGGCTCTGCCGGAGCAGTGCCCAGCCTGGCTCTGCCTCAGCAGCCTCATTTCTGCTGCCTTTGAGGGGCAGGGTGAGGGGGAGCCCCTCTCCCTGCTCTGCAGCTCGGAGAACAATTCCCAGTTTCTCTGATGAGGTTTAACCCAGCTGCAGGGGCAAATCCAATGCCTTTGAATCCTGGAATGGTTTGGGTTGGGAAGGACCTTAAGGCCCATCCAGTTCCACCCCCTGCCAGGGATACCTTCCATCATCCCAGACTCCTAAGCTCTGTTCAACCTGGCCTCGGACATTTCCAGGGATGGGGCAGCCACAGCTTCTCTGGGAAGCAGCTTCACGGGGAAGAATTTCCTCTTAAATGAAGAAGGTTTCCTGCTGGATCAGGAATGGCTGCAGAGGGACAGGTCAAGGAGAAGCCTCCCTGTGCCCCCAGGAAAGCAATTCCTGCCCCACACCTGAGCTTTGGCCTCTCCCTGTGCAGGAGAAGGGGCTGTGGGACACTCACCCTCCCAGGGCCACCAGCTCCCACCAGCACAGGGGTGAGTCACTCCTGGATCAGGACTATTCTTAGTGCTGTCCCCACCTCCTTCTCCCCACAAGGCTGCTTTTCCTCCTCTAGGTTTGGAAAAAGAGGCACCTCCTCCTTCCACATGTATTTTCCCCTCTCAGCACTCAGCATTTCACCTCCGGCAGCACAGGTAGGGCCACAGGACTGTGGGTTTAGAAAGGGAATTGATCCCAGCATGGAACAGAGGTGATCACAGAGCAATCCTGCTCAGCCAGCTCCATCAAACCTTTCAGCTCCCCACACAGGAGCCTTGTGCCCCCAGGGCAGCAGCTTTTTTCCAGCTATTAACTTTCACTGCAGCTGCTGATAGCGGAGAACTTGATTTTCCGCTCTAGATTTTGCTCCCAAAAGCAGCATTTTCTGTGCATGGCTTGGGATGCCAGCTCCTGCTCGCTTTCTGCAGGGAACTGACCCAAAATGGGCTCAAAACCCAAGAAATTACCCCCCACCCCACCTCCCCCAAATGTGGGGCTAATGGGATGTGACATTCTTAGGGCCCTGGTTTAAATAATTTCTGAGGCCTCAAGGGCCAGGGAACCTTCAAACTGAGCAGTCCTGGACCTGCTGTACCACGGGAGCCTCCTCTGCAGCCCTGACAGCACATATATTCAATAATTAAACCAAAAAAGGCTGAAAAGGGAGGGTTTGCCAGTAAATCCATCCAGAGCCAAGTGTTAGAGCACTGCAATTAAACCACAGCACTTGGCTACATGACTCTCTCCCCATTCCCTGGGGAGCAACGCCCCAGCAGGGAGGTCTTACCTTTCCTGTTGGATCTGACAAAGGACAGGATCACTGCCTCCTTCTCCCTCCCCTGGAAACCATCCACTGATTTAATTTCTAGCTCGGGGTGGTTGTGGCAAAGGTGCTGTCGGAGCATGTCCACCTGAGAAACAGGCCAAGGGCAGCTTTTAAAGGAAATACATGGGTGAAAAGGATTAAAATGGCAGAGTACTGGGGGAAATCCCTCCCTCCCAAACCCACGGGGATCAGCATTGGCATCTCCTGAGGCTGCGAGTGGAACAGCTCACTAACAGCTCTTCCCTCCACAGCCCCAGGCTGCTCAAAGCTGCAGGAGTTGGTCTCAAATGCTGGTTAAATTTGGTTCTGTAGGTCTCTGGGGTCTTGTGGCGCTCCATGTGCAGGGAGAGGGGGGATGCCAGGAGAGGGACTGCTCACCTGGAGGTTGTAGGGGGCCACCACAGCAATGTCCTTGGCCTTCACACCAGCCTCCACCAAGGCCTGGACGTGCATCCCCACCAGCTGGACCTCCCCTGGGACAGAAACAGAGTGTGACAGGGGATAGAGGCCAGAGGAATGTGCCCACCTCCCTCAAAACAGCAGGAAAGGCTGCCACAAACTGGTTATCCAAAATGGTGCCTGGTTCGGAGGGATCTAAGGGGAAAAATTAAATCCTATATGAATTATTTCATGGTTTATTGGCTGGGCTTCTGCTTTGCAGCAAAACACAGCAATAAACATCAAGACTCTGCAGTGAGCTGTGCCAGAAGTCTGCCTCCCAAATCTGGGGAGATGTGCTTCTAATCCCCTGCTCCAAATCCCTGAGTTCTCTCAGACCAGGCTTTTTGGCTCTCCGAAAGGGAACAAGAGCCTGTTGTGTTCAGCAGGACCCTGGGAATGCTGCATGGAAAAATGAGGCACTCAAATGATGGTGGGGGTCAAAGAGAAGGTGAAAGATATTTAAACTGGTAAAAACTGCCCTTGTATTTTCCAGTCTGACTTTGCACTCAGGCTCTGTAATGAAACATATTTTTTCACATGAAAAGCAGCAGAACTTGGTGTCCTACAAAAATCCATGCAGAAGAGCCAGACAGGATCTCATGGAAGGAGCAGAGGACTGGGAGGTAATTCTGAGCCTTATCCACAGCCTTCCCAAAACAGGCCTGTGCTCTGCCTGCTGCTATTTGCCCTTCCTTGGTGTAAAGCACTTGCCACAGGGATTCTCCACCCTGTCCCAGCCCTCAGCACGGAGAAATGCCCCTGCAAGGGGACACAGCAGCTGGAAAGGGCACCCACAAGCTGGACACTGTCACCACAGCTCCAACACAGCTCGGAGTCTCTGGAGGTTGAGGATTTATGAAGGGAAGACCTCTCAGCTAAGCAAGGTTCTCTGGGACCCCACCTTCCCCAGGGAGACATCTCTGGGATGTGGCCAAGCTTGTGGNAGCAGGACCCTGGGAATGCTGCATGGAAAAATGAGGCACTCAAATGATGGTGGGGGTCAAAGAGAAGGTGAAAGATATTTAAACTGGTAAAAACTGCCCTTGTATTTTCCAGTCTGACTTTGCACTCAGGCTCTGTAATGAAACATATTTTTTCACATGAAAAGCAGCAGAACTTGGTGTCCTACAAAAATCCATGCAGAAGAGCCAGACAGGATCTCATGGAAGGAGCAGAGGACTGGGAGGTAATTCTGAGCCTTATCCACAGCCTTCCCAAAACAGGCCTGTGCTCTGCCTGCTGCTATTTGCCCTTCCTTGGTGTAAAGCACTTGCCACAGGGATTCTCCACCCTGTCCCAGCCCTCAGCATGGAGAAATGCCCCTTCAAGGGGACACAGCAGCTGGAGAGGGCACCCACAAGCTGGACACCGTCACCACAGTTCCAACACAGTTCTGACTCCCTGGAGGTTGAGGATTTATGGAGGGAAGACCTCTCAGCTAAGCAAGGTTCTCTGGGACCCCACCTTCCCCAGGGAGACATCTCTGGGATGTGGCCAAGCCTGTGGTGGGCTGAGCACCTCAGTCCATCCATTCTGGCCAATGGTACCTGGATTCCCCTTGGACTGTTCATCGTCCACTTCCAGCTCAAACAGGCCACAGCCAGCGGTGTCTATGAGCAGCAAGGCAGTGCTGGTCTCTTCCGTGGAGGAGACGCCCGGCAGGTCCCTGCACGAGGTATTTGGGAAAGAGCCAGTTACCAACAGCAATATCCACCCAAGCTGTGGCTGCCCCATCCCTGGAAGAGCCAGGCTGGATGGGATATGGAGCAGTCTGGTCTAGTGGAAGGTGTCCCTGCCCGTGGCATGGGACTGGGTGGGCTTCCAACCTTCCAACCCAAACCTGGGTTCTGGGATTCCACGATTATCATAGCAAAGGAGGACACAGAAGACAACTCTGCATCACTTCTGGGTACAGAGCAAAAGGGACAACCCTGCCTTGATGAATGTCTCTTGATGAAACAGTGGGTGAAACAAAACGCTGCCCCAGCCGCAGGAGGAGCGGCAAACTCTGCAGGGAAGGGACAAACCGGGGTGAGAAGGACATTTCAGCTCCAGTACCAGCCGAGAGCGAGTGACCCACCTGAGGAGGTGCTGTGCCACGGAGGGGTGTGCGCTGAGGCGGCCGCCGTAGAGCTCCGAGGACGCCCATTCCATGATGTCCCGGTGCATGCGGTACTGCACCGTCAGCATCCGCACCGCCCGCTCCCCGTAGTGCCCCGCCAGCCGCTCCATCAGGCTCAGGGACAGCCCCTCGGCCGCCGCCCTGCACGGAGAAGCACCTCAGAGTGGGAGTGTCCCTCCCCCAGGGCGGGATGGGACTCAGCCGGCCCTTCCCGACACACACGGGGCCGAGGGTGTCAGTGGGAATGCGCTGGGAGCAACTGCATTCCAGCCCTGCTCAGCACCTTAGTGTGGCTCCCCTGGGGTGGCACTGTCACTGCTGTTCCACCTGGGTGCCAACAGTGCTGTCTGTCGGACCTTCAAGGACGGACTCGTGCCATGAGATCAGAGCAGAAGAAGGGATCCTGCCCCTGCAATCTGAGCAATGCCAACAGCATGGTCCCTGGAGTCACCTCCCCTGGAGGTGTTCGAGGAACATCTGGGTGTGGCACTCAGGGCTCTGGTCTGGTTGACAAGGTGGGGATTGATCACAGGTGGTCTTGGAGGTCATTCTCAACCTCAGTGACTCCACGATTCCATGATCCATCAGTGCAAGGCTACACTGGTGTTACTGCAAGCTCAGCCACAGCATCAGCATCACCCACTGCATTAGGATCACAGCTCCACCCCAAATTTTTGAATGCCTGGTGCTCACACAGTCAACCCCTGCTGCTTTCATCAACACCCCAGCTGCTCCAGCATTTCCATCCTTCCCTGGCCACTCACCATGGACTAATGCATGGATGCACCGCACTCGTTGCTTTTCCACCCATTAAATCCCCATCACATCCAGCAATGCTCCTAGTTCATATATGAGGCACAAATGAATCAAATTCCTACAGAATTCAGCCTTTCAAGAGCCTGTCTGCTTTCTCCTGGCCTCATGGAGGGTTTGTTGGGAGGCACCATCTGAGGAAGAAGGATGGAAGTCGCTGCGCTCGGATTTTGTGAGCACACAGAGATTTTTCATCGTGAGGCTGACACTGAGGGGTGCTGGCTGCTGCCAGACACAAGGAAGCAGGGTGAAGATGATGGAATGATGACAGGGAACAGCTCAGGAAAATCCTTTCCATCAAGCTCCGGGGCACAGCATGCATGCGATCCCTGCCGGGGGAATTCCAGCGCTACACGGCCCCACAGCGAGCGGATTGTTGTGGCACCAGCCAGCCCTGCCACGCTCACCACAGGCTCTTGGGAAATGTGACAAGAGACTGCCAAGTCATTAAACCTGCAGAAGGGACAGTTAAGGACAAATCTTTCCAAGAAGCTGGGCCTTATTAGCTCTCCTCCTCGCTGAATCATAGGATGAAGCACACAGGCAAAAAAAGGGGAATAACCTCTGGATGGACAGGGTTGCAGGACGTGGGAGGCAGCACTTTGCCAGTGGTGGGCTGGGGTAGATGGGATGAGGGGACATAGCAAGATGTGGGGTTGGGGGATGCATTCCAGTTATCAGGAATTAACTTGATTCTCCCAGCTCCGCTCTGCCCATGGAGCCTGGATCTCCTGGACAGGCAGGAAATTTAGCAGGGAGAGCTGTTGGCACTCAGGTGCAAGCACATGTCTGAAACATCCATTCAGCCTCACAGCAAGCCTCAGGGATGATGCTCTTCCCTACCCTTCCAGCACCATTCCCACCACAGGAGGTTATATGCTGAATTAATAATGAGGAATTAATCCGCTTGGGAATATTTCACCTGTTAATAATTTTCTGTTATTTTACCACTCAATTAATTCCTATGGTGGTTGATTTCTCTGCCAACGAAACCCTGAGTGCCCTGAGCAGATGTTTTTTACCTACTGATTGCTTTAGAGAAATAAAATTGGGGTAAGAAATTGGACAGACAGAACTATGTATGGGATGCTTGGGAATATTTACTTTAAAGTACCTAAAGTACAGCTGGGAAAGGGAGAATCCCCAAACCCAGCCCACAGCAAGCAGGATTTGTTGCTAACATGGTTTCACCTTGTTTTGCCTGCAGGAAATGCTGTGCTTGGCCAGCATGCCCTGTACGTGCCCAGAATGATGAGTACTAGAAGAGGAGGAATTGTTTCCCATGGAAGGCTGGAGCTGTGTCCTCAGCCAGGGCATATTTTCTCTTATTCATCCCTGAGACTGATGCCTCAGGTTTTAGCTTTTATATTTTTCAGATTTTGTACTGCTTTAGTGTGTAGCTCTGAGCTTCATATTAGGGGATGGTGAGCTCTCTTCACAGAGTAGGGAGACAAAACAATTCCTTCTCTAGCTGGGGACTGAGGACAAATGATCCAAATTTCAGGCCCAAGAGCATAAACAACGTGGGCTGAAAAGAGAAAAACAAGAAGGATGGGACTTCATTAGCTAAAGCTGTAATTGGACAATTAGCTCCAATATGCAAATGGAGCAGAACTTATAAAAGTGACAGACCCTGTGACCGGTCGTGCATTTTGTGACCATTTTGGTTCATCTTTGGTTCATCTGGCTGGGCTCTTGTGCTGCCCAAGGTGGATCCATTGAGGCCCTTAATAAATTCCTACTTTATTCTGTAACTCTGTCCAGTCTCTGTTCTAGCTCAGCCTACACAAGGCATTAAGACAGGAGATGCTGGTGTGACTGATTCCTGCAGTACACACTGGATTTGGCTGGAAAAGGAGAAAAGGAGGTCACTGTGTCTTCCAGCCTCAGGAGCTCCACATTAATGGAGTTAATTCACGGATGTGCACCAGGACATTCCAGCTGTGGAGGCTACCAGAGAAACCCAAGGCCTGGCACTTCAGTGACAAAGTGAAAGGAAGTCCATTCAGACCTGCCATGGGAATCAGCACATGGATTTGGGACTGTGCAGACATCCGGGCTGACCATTGACAAACAAGATGGCAAAATATCCCTGTGTTTGTCCAAGAAATGGGTTGAGAGCAAGAGGTTTGATAAGCATCTGCCAATATCTGAGGGGAGTAAAACCAAATTAATACATCAGAGCCCTGATGTGGAGATGAATTCATTGGGAAAAGGATGGAATGAGGGCTCCAAAAAGGCAAACAAATATTCCTGTCAGACAGCAGGAAGTGCCCTGGCATGGAGATGCCAACAGGGACAAGGACAAAACGGAGGAGGAGGATCTCCCAGATGGAAGCTGCTGCCTGTGAGCCTCAGCTGGAGCTGCTAAGGGGCAATCAGAGGGGGCTGGAATTTGCCAGCATGGACTGGAAGGTGTGTGTGGGGATGCTCTCTGCATCCTGGTGTGTCAGAAAGCAGGGAAGAGGAGCAGCCTTCAGACCCTCTGCCAACATTCCCTAGGCCTCACAGGCTGATAGGAACAGGTAAATGCTGATCCCATGGAGGATAAAGCAGATCACAGGAAGGTGGATAGAGTCCCACAGCATTCCTGCTGGACAGAGGCTTCCTGCCTGAGCAGGGCTGACTTCCTCTGCTGTAGTAACAGCCGAGCCTCCTGCCAGCCTGGATTCATCCCAGATAACTTCAGACCCCTCCCTGTGGCCCCAAAAATAGGAGCCCACCCACTCCAGGCCCGCTGTCATCAATGGAGAAGGGGAAGGTGGGTGGAAGGGTTGGAGTCCTCCGCATGAATCATCCCTGGAAATAGCTCCTTGCTTCCCCTGAACCACAGAGGAGGTGGCAGGTGATTTGGGGCCTTTGTGGGAGCTCTGGAAATACCCATGGAAGGAGGTGGAAGGGATCTGCCTCTGTGCTGCTTCCTGGGCCTGCAGGGAACATGGAAAGCCCAAAATGGGGCTCTCCAGCATGCCATTTATTTCCATGACAGTTGTTCAGGCTGGAAAAGATCCTTAAGATCACGGAGTTTGATGTTCCCCCAGCTCTGCCAAGGCCGCCAAGTCCAAGTTGATGGAGAGAAAGGCACAAGTCCTCAAGCAGAAGCAGGAGGAGATCCAGGAGCTCTGCAGGACATGAGGAGCTTTTTGCTGCCAGCTCCAGCCAAGGCTCCTGGCAGCAGCCACCGTGACAGAGCAGAAAAAAAGCAGCTGCTATAATGTTTCTGGAGTGAAGAAAAACTGCTTTTGTCTCAAAAGAGGGAGCCAAAAGTGACACCAGCTGTGCATCAGCCCCATTTCAGAGTAAGAGAGCTGGGATTTTTACTGTGTTTTGCCCTTAATCTGACAGTCTGGGGAAAAAAACAGGCTGAGGCTGCCGAGGTGGATCCAGCTGGATGGGCACCATGGAGCTATGGAGCATTATGGAGCTATCATGAAGCTTTTCTGGAGAAAAAGAGGAACTTTGTGCACCACCTACAGAAAATAATGATAACCCTGAAATTAGAAGGACCAAATGGCCAATTTCTTCTTGCTACCAATAAGATACTACTCCAAAAAGTGCCTTGCTTGGAAAATGCAGGCATGGAGAGCCGGCCTGCAAATTCACAGGGAATAAACAGCAGGACACCAGGAGTGGAGGGCTCTGGAGAGGCTTTTGGAGCTCACCAGCCTGAACACTTCCAGGCAGTTGAGCATGTGTTTATCACCTGCCAAGATCTGCAGAACAGCAAGCTTTGGGCATCTGAGAGAGGTAAAATGAGATTGATTCCTGCTGATTGCTGCAGCCCCTGAATGTTGTTCTCACTATCTCCTGGCCATGTGCTGGGAGCTGCTGCCTGCCTTGGATTTCTCATTTCCTGAGCTCAAAATTCAAGTGAGGTGGCAGATATGTGTCTTGTTCATTATTTTCTGGAAGCAGGAGAGGATGTTTATGAAGTCAGGCCTATTTCTCTGCTTCTGTGGTTCAGTAATTCCAGATCTGGAGCTGCCTAACCCAGATAAACATGTGCACATTTATGTTTTAAATTACTCAAAGATTCCTCAGTACTCTTTGCAGCATCCCCCTGGAAGCACACACAATTTGCACTATCCACAGACCTCTTGCACAAACTAACTGTTCTTATTATCCACGTTGTAGGAACTGGGAGGTTTTATAATCCCTGAGGTGTGTGATAATGCAGCATCTCACTGGGCCAATTCACATATTAATACATTAAATAAATAAACGTGGAAACCACAGAAGCAGAATTAAAGGAAAGACTTGGATTAGCCTGAGGATGAGCCCAAATGCATTCCACAGAGCCTGCAGGCAGCACAGATCTCCACATGAAATATCTCCGATCGTGAGAATTCGGGAGCTGCACAAAGAACAGGAGGATCCAGGATTTTTACCTGTGGGAGATGATGGTGGGGGGCAGCTGCTTGTGATCCCCAGCCAGGATGCACTTGGGAGCCTTCAGCAGAGGGATCCAGCAGCTGGCTTCCAGAGCCTGGGCACACTCATCAATCACCACCAGGTCAAAGTGGGTTTCAGGCAGCAGCTTCAGGGGGCCGTCCGAGGAAGCACCTGGTGGAAGGAGAAGGTTCCCAAGTGAGCAGGGAGGCAAGGAAGAGTGCGGAATCTGTTCTGGAAACAAACCTCACAAGCTGTAATAGTGATTGAGGCAAGTGAAATAATGTTTCTTTGCAGAGATTTAGGAATTCAGCCCTGCCAAACACTTATCCATTGATATGTGTAAGCCAGGATTGGTTTTGCCAGTTCCTCTTTGTTGTTTTTTTCCCCAGCATCTGGGCCCAGAAGCTTCCAAGTATCTTTGGGAACAGCAGTGAAGCCCAGATGCCAAAGAGAACAATATGTTCCAGTGCTTTACCTGGAGCAGAGCAAGGAACACCCACCTTCCTGCTGCCCCCCACTGCCAACAAAACTCCCCAGCACCCAGAGGGTGAGGGACTGGGGATTCACCTGTCTGGTAACTGAGGAACACCCTGAGAGGGGGAGATGGGCTGACTCTGCTCCTCCTCGTGGCACTGGGAAGAGGGAAGGGAGACTGGAACCAGAGAGCCACAGCAAGGGCTGATTTTTAACATCAAAAGTCCATTTGTAACATTCGTCTCCTTACAGACATCCTGCTCTAACCCAGACCTACTGATACTGATCCATACAGTGATCAGAAATCTGAATTCCAGGGGCATCCAAATCTCCCTGCAGTTCATCCCAGAAGGATGCAAAAGGAGGAGGGCAGGGTGAAGATGCCAGTGTTCCAGACCAGGGGATTTTTATTTGCAGAAATGTTTTTTCCAAAGCTCCTGTGCTGTTGCAGCTCTGAGTGAGGATTTGGCTTTGCCACTGTAAATCCTGCTGCCTCTGCAGCTCTGCATCACTTCAGAGGCTCCAGTTTGCCCCCAAAGACACTGTTTTCCTTCCAAAACTGTTCTCCAGCCTGTATGAATCTGCTCTAGTGAGCTGTACAGTTATAACTCTACTTCTGCCACTTGCACAGACCCCCAGCTGGCTGGGAAGCTCCAGTTCCAGGGAGAATCACAGCTGATCAACAAAAATACCAGTTTTACTGGGAGAAGGAAATCTCCCCCTTTCTTTCAGGCAAGTAAAAAGAAGTGAGAGGCCAACTCCCAGGGACTGAGACATGGAAGGATTTATCTTTCCACTAATCTTCATTCCAGTAACTTGCTGTTTTATGACCTACAATTATTGATGTTTCCTTTCAACAAATGACCCTTGAACAACCAGATCTGAAGATTGTAAGTGGGCCCTGGGGCATGAAAAACCTGAGCCAGTAAAGCTCTTCCACACATGCCAAACCTTCCCAGCTGCAGATGCCCAAAGGACACCTGGACCTGCTCCCTAAAATCCCATGTCACAGCATTTGGGGGAGTGCATAGCCAGCCACATGCAGCCTGGGAGCAGGCTCTGGAAACACGTGTTGGATTTCATCAGTCCTGGAAAGGATCCAGGGAAGCAATCCCATGTGATTTATGCAATCTGGAGCAGATTGCACACCTCCAGCAGCACTTGTTTACTCACTGCACTCCCAGCTCCTACTCAGAGCTAACAGGGGCCCTTCCAGATCCATCTTCTGTGCTCAACAACATCCTGTGCCACAGTGGAAGCTGGGAGAATCCCACTGGGGAGGGCTTTGCTGAGCTCCCAGGAGCTGGGAGCAAGTCTCCCAGCAATCCCAGGATGGCTGCCTTGCAGAGCACACGGTTTACCTGGCAAAGGGAGGGAAAACACCGAGCGGGGGGATCCCACACCTGTGTTGGTGGCAAGGACAACGCTGGCCTGGCTGAGGGCTGCAGCCATGGCAGCCTCTTCTCGCTCCTTCAGCTCCTTCCTCAGGGTCTTGATCTCACCCAGGAAATGGCTCCGCTCTCCCTTGTCTTGGGCCTTTTTGGTTTTTGCCTAGAAAATAGAAAAACTTGGATAGAACCAACTGCTGCTACTCAGTTCTGGCCATGTCCATGACCAGCCAAAGCATCTGGGCATGGAGCAGGGAGGAATGTTTGGGAAAAGGGGTCTTGTTCCTCTACTGGGGAAGGACTGGGATTTCCTATCTTGTTCTGAGGAAGCAGAGCCCTTCTGGAAGCAGGAGGGCTCCCCAAGCCCCAGCAGCAGCTCTGCCACCTCAAACTGGCCTCTCTGAGCTGCTGGAAAGGATCCAGAGCAGCATCCAGAGAGGCCCAGGGCTTTTTTTAGCAGGTATTAAATGTATCTACCACCCCAACCCACCAGCAATGGGCACCAGCACTGTCAGAGCAGCAGCCATGGGATCACAGCTCAGCTACGGCTCACTGAGCAATCCCAGATGGAAATTGGGATTATTTCCCCGGAGGTAAGGCTGATGACTTGGGAAGGATGCAAAGGCTGCAGACAGAAACTCTTATATGCAGCCAAAACAGTAAGACAGGCTGGTTCCTATAGTCATGCCATGGATGGATAGATGGATGGATGGATGGATGGATTTTCCAGGGTCTAACATGGAGCAGCTCAGTCCCTGTTTTGGTTGAACTCATGGGTATTTAAAACTGTGAAACCTCCATCTGTCTGTCAGGAGTGATAAAAATGGGCTCAGGAATTCCAGGGATGGGATCACAGGCCCTGAGGACAGGTCAGTCTGGATGTCACCCATTCCTAGTTAGGGATGAGGAATATCAACTCTCATCATCCCCACCTGCCCCATATGGGCTATCTCATCCACTCATTGGTCTGGGAGTCTGTTTAAGGCCAGCTCATGGAGTGAGCCTGGTTTCTTTCCTGGATTCCCTGCCTCATCCTCCTGGATTGTTCCCTGATCCTGCTCAGCATCCCTGGAGCTGGACTGGCCCTGGACCTCTTTCTCAGGTACTGTGGGGCTGAAACCTTGCTGGGGCAAGGAGTATCCAGAAGCTGAGGTCCTGGGAATCTCAAAGCCAGGTGAGGGAAGGAGGCACAAAGGAGTAGGAAATGCCTCAAGAGGGCACAGGTTTTCATTTCTGTTACTGCTCCTTCTGTGGGCTGGGGTGAAGGGAAGGAGAGAGAAGAGTCAAAACATGGAGCTGCAAAGGGAGAAATTGTTCCAGGGAAAAGTAGGGAATGTGGCAGTGGAGAAGCAGAGGCAGGAGGAGGAAAAGATGGGTCAGGACCTTGGAGATGAGCTCTCTGCAGCCAAGGGCAGCTTCTGTGACAGACTCCTCCCAAGGAGATGAAAGGGAAAATTAATCACCAGTGAGAAAGATGGAAAATAAATTAAGAAGGAAAAAAAATGGCTTTTGGACAGTGCTGCCACCAGAAAATGGAAGAAAAATAACCCAATTAGCATCAAATCCTCACCCCAAGTACCAGAGCTACGTTGTAAGAGAATGTTAGGAAAATTAGGGTGAGAAAGAAGAAATTAAGGATGCATTTTAAAATGTTCTCCGCTTTCTACTTGAGGTGGCTGAGAGTGGGAGGGAGTATCAGGACAGGCAGACAGCTTGTTAGGAAGTGAATTAACAATGGGAATGTTTCCCTGGTAAAGAGGGGGGCACGGATCAGGCCAGACGGGTGATGTGAAGGGCAGCAGCTCCCCACACAGCAGCAGGGACTGCAATTTTCCCTCTTCCATGAGGGATTCAGGCAGGAGGAGTTCTGCCCTCCAGCACATGAAGATCAGAGAATCCCAAAACGGTTTGGATCAGAAGGGACCTTATGCATCATCTCATTCCCCCTCCTGCCATGGGCAGGGACACCTTCCACTAGCCCAGGTTGCTCCAAGCCCTGTCCAACCTGGCCTTGGACACTTCCAGGGATGGGGCAGCCACAGCTTCTCCGTCTCAGGCCTCACCACCCTCACAGGGAAGAACTTCTCCCTGCCATCTGACCTTCCAACGGGAGGATTACTGCAGGCTGCACTCCCACCGCGGCGGGCTCACGCACCCAGGCCTGGTCGATGTCGCTGCGGATGTCAGCCACCAGGCGGGCGCTGTCCCCGCGGGCCAGCACGGCGTCCAGGCAGTGCTGCTGGATGGGCGGCAGCAGGCGGGCGGGGTGGCCCAGCCGCAGCAGCCGCGCCCCGCGGCCCGCCAGCCGCTCCACCAGGTTATCCACGGCCACGTTGGACGGGGCACAGCACAGCACCTGCGGGGACAAACAGCGCCGTGCCACCTCTCAGGGCACCCAGAGGCTGGAGAGGGAGGGATCCCAGCAGGAAGGAGCAGAGGGAGGGAGACCAGCGTGCTTCTGTTGGGAATAAACCACTGGCATCGCCACAGGTAATTCCCTCTTTGCTCTGCAGCACTTCTGTAGGGTCCCCAGTGAACACCAAACCTGAGCTCTGTCAGCACCTCCTCGGAGCTGGTGGGGAAGTCCCTGGTCCCTGCAAGCCAAGCCAGGCTCTGGATTAGCACAAATCCAACAGGAGCTGCTCCAGCTGCCACAAAGCCCAGGAGTGAGCAAAATAATCATAGTAACCTGGAATGGTCTGGGTGGGACCTTAAAGCCCATCCAGTACCCCTCTGCCACGGGCAGGGACACCTTCCACTAGCCCAGGTTGCTCCAAGCCCCATCCAAGCTGTCCTTGGACACTTCCAGGGACCCAGGGGCAGCCATAGCTTCTCTGGGCGACCTGTGCCAGGGCCCCACCAGCCTCACAGGGCAGGATTTCTTCCCAATATCCAACTTAAATTTCCCATCTGAAGCCACTTCCCCTTGTAGTATCACCCCAGTTCCTGATGAAAAATCCGTGTAGGTCCCTCCCATGACTGGAAGGCTGCTCTGTGGTCTTCACACAGGGAGAGGTGGTCACTGGTGGCCACCTGAGGTGGTCCCTGTCCCCACAGCCCTGGCCCCAAGCCTCACCTTCAGGCCCTGCTGCACAGCCTGCAGGATGATCTCCACCACGGTCGTGGTCTTCCCTGTGCCCGGAGGCCCGTGGATGATGGCCAGCTCCCTCTGAGCCAGGGAGAAGGACACAGCTTCCCTCTGAGACTCATCCAGGGAGGCATTGAAGAACTCCAGAGGCTCTGGGGAGACAGCAGGAGAGTCACTGGGACCTCAGCCCCAGCTGGGAAGAGGCTGAGAAGCACAAATCCAGAAATACATGGAGCTCTCTACAGCTGGTCCAAATCCATCTGATAATGAGGAGAACCTTGGGAGGAAAGCACTGAGGGGGCTGGAAGACCCCAGAAGGTGAAAATAAGATTTTTATGCTTCCAAAACAAACAGGCTCCCTCCCCATCCTGCATCCACGCTTCCCCATCCCCTCCCCAGCCCTGACACTTGGCCTTCAGCCAGTCAGTGGTGGAATTCCCAGATTTTAAGAGGCATTTAGCTGCTCCAGCATCAAACAGGTAGGTTTTCCTGGCTCTGGAGGGAGCTCTGGGTTTGTTTTGCAGGATAACCAGCATCTTTAGTGAAATCTTCAGTGAAAGTCAGGGAGGAAGTAGCAGATCTGGCAAACAAATCCCTGCCAGTGAACAAGCCCAATGCAGAAAAACCTACAGAGTCTGTGAGCAGAACAGAGCAGCCCTGTAGTGGTCAGCCAAGACTGGGAATGAAGGCAGGAAAAGGTACAAAGAGCAATTTAAATGATAAAACTAAAATTCATTTCTGCTTTAATAAGGGAAGAAAAAAGAGAAAAGAATATGCAAATCGCATTAGAAGAGAATTGGTTTCACTGCAGAGACTGAATTCTCAAAAGCTGCTTTTTAACCTCCCAGATTTATCTCACTTAGGCCCAAATTTATTCTCATCCCCCCCTAATCCTAATGCTAATCTCCTTGTTCATTATGGGAGTTAATTACAGCAGGGATGATGACTCATTACACCGAGGTTTCCCGAAAATAACATTCCCACAAAAGCTTATATAAGCCACGTCTCTGGGCATCCTTCCCTGCTGGGCATCATGTGGCTCATCCTTCCCTTTGCACGAAGGGCTGGATTAAAAACATGGAAGTTTCTTCTGGTTTTAGGCAGGTGAACCTCTGTGTGGCCTGTGGCTTTTGAAGCAGCACCCCTAAACGAGGTTAAACAAAAAGACTCTTATGGAGAAGGTGATGAGCAAGAGAGAAATGGGGCTAAAGGTGTTTTTTTTTTGTTGTGCTCTGCCTCTTGGTTTATATGTAAATTTTGGGTGAGTGTGTTAATGACTAAGACAAGACCAGGAAGCATCCCATGGGCTGGGGAAAAAAAGCAAGAATAGCTTCAAAGCTGAGAGGCTTTTCCCCCAGTGAGGAACAGCTGGGATGTGGGAGTCATTGATGCTTCCTTGCTCAAGGATGAGCAAAGGAACTTCTCCAGGCCTGTGCCCACCCTCATCCCTCCTAACCACACGCTGCCAGGAGCTGCTGTGTGGGAATGTGCCTCTCCTGGGCTGGCCACACTGCTGGGGAGGAGGGAACAGCCTCTTATGGGAATGCTGTGGCTCCTCCAAACTCTTCTCCCTGCAGCAGCTGGGCTCCAGGTATCCTCACCTGAAGAAATCCCTGGAATGTGTCTTGCTGGTGGCCAAACAATTGTGCCCTGATGCACAACTCCATTTATTAGTGTTGAAAACCAAATTACCTTGGCCATCCAGGTTGATTCCCCAACATTCCCAGGGACTGGGATGCTTTTCTGCACAGTTCCAGCAGCTCTGGTGAGGCACTGGGTTGCAGGGAGTGATATCCAAGCCCAGGAAAGGAGTCTTTGCACCAAAAATGGATGGGAACAGCCCTTCCTGGGAGGAGGAGCCCAGGTTTTCCAGAGCTGGAAGCCCTTTCCAAGGTATATTTCTGACCAACACCCCCAGAAGCTCCTCCCTGGTGCAACCTCACTGCGGCCAACACTGCTGGACCAAATCCAGGTGGGTACTTCAGCCTGGATCAGAACTTCCCCTGCTCTCCAGAGGAAATATCTGGCAGCTGAGTTGTCTGGACTGCTTAGTCTTCCCCAAGAATCTCAGAGGCCTCTCCATGGCCCCTTTGATGACAAGAGGTGTCACAGGGCAGAGGGATGAGGAGCATTTCAGGTTTTTGTTGGTTTTGTTTTTTTTTTTTCAAGTGACTTGTGCCAAAAAGCCAAGAAAGTCTTGCTGGAAATCCCTGGTGCTTCCCCAGTGCTCTGCTGCCAGGTTGGCTTTTTCTGGGGACATTCCTGCCTTTTCACCAGGATCTTTAATTGCTTCTTTCCCTTATCAAATGTTTCAAGAGCCATGGGCAGAGTTGGACACAAACCAGGCCTTCTGGAGCCAGGAACAAAAATTATCATTCCTGACTTTCTCCAGCCTAGGAGCACAGGAGAGAGCTGGCAGCTATCAGTGACCTGCACAGGTAAAGCAGAATCTGCTTTCCAAAGGAAAAAGGGGCATGTCCCTCTTGGATGGCCAGGAGGAGCACAGCAAGCAGAGCAATGCTGGCCTCTGCTGGCAAGTAAAGCCTCTCCACTCCCCCCCCATTCCCGAAATGTAGGGCTGCAGGGACCCACACGGATGCTGGGAGCAGGGGAGGATTGTCTGGAGAAGATTTTGGGTGTGGAAGCTGCAGCAGGGCCGCGGGTGCAGATCAAAGTGGAAGGGAGACAAGGAGGGCATTTTTGATGGGTGAGCACCTGGATTTTGATTCCCAGGGAGCCTGATAAGGGCAGAATTCCTGCTCAGTTCAGAGTCAGCCCTTTTTGGAAACACTGTTCTCCCACTTGGAACCTTCCTGGAGGCAGCAAGGTGAGGTGTGGAAGTGCTTTGTCCCAGTCCCAATCTTTGCTGCAGATCCCAGCGACCCACTGGAGATCCCTTCCTCTCCTTTTGACTATTCCTTAGGTTATTCTTCCCACAGCCTGTCCCCTGTTTTTGCCTTATGCCAAGGCTATTTATTGTTGCATATTTAAGTGTTTTGAAAGGACTTGGGCTTTGATGTGCTATGCTGGACTGCTGCTGTCTGGTAATTAATTACTGACATGCACGGCGGTATTAGAACCCACCTACAAGATTCCCTGATTGAAAAATTAGGATTCTCATCTTGTTCCCCACAAAAAAAAAAAAAGAAAATCAGATTCAGGCTTCTGCTGCTGCACATTGCACCTGCTGGAGTGGATTTTGCCCTCTCTCCCACCCGTGGCTCCCTGGTTTCTGAGGGAAGCGAGCTCGTCTCGCAGCCCCGAACGGTGTGGACACAGATGTGTGTCTAGACAGACAATTTCATGAGCTGTCCAGGGCTTATTGACTCAGCCTGCTGCTGATGGGTTTGTTTGAAACCAGGTAATGGCTGGGATGAGACAGATCCCCAGAGAAACCAGGCTAATGGGTGCTTTGTCATGGAAGGAGAGGCTGTGACATAGAAAAGCCGCCTGAGTGCTGTGAAGTTTGTCTGGCAGAGCCCTTCAGCTCAGGGCAGGCTGATTCCAAGTTATTATCCCTTAATTCCTAGCTGGTACAACACCTCTCTAGCTGGGGAGAAAGCAGCTCTGAAGGGAGGAGATACCTGCAAGACCTTTGAGTTCATATTGCACCTCTGTCTGTCTAACATGGCTCAATCTATCCATCAATGTTCCCAGTGCTGAGGAGATGGAAAATTCATCTCTGCCCAGCCTGGCACAGCTGAGTGAAGTGGTGAAAAGGAGTTTTCCTTCATTAGAGGAAGTTCTGCTCCCTCAGGGGTAAAAGCACTGTTGAGGAAAGTTGATGGATTAAAATTTCATTCTTTTATTTAATATTAAAACTTTGAGTGCACTGAGGTCCCCAGGCAGCCAAAGGGCTAAAAGGTTTGACTCAGCCTGGGATCAGTGCTTAAAGAAATGGGTGTAGGACTCATTAACACCCATTTTTTGTCCCTGGCACATCCTATCAGAAGTCAAGCCTGGCTGGAGGGGATGGGAGAGAGGCAAACCACGGTGGGCAGCCGAATCCATGGAAGACAAACAGCGCAGGGAGCTGTGGAGGGGAGGAAAAGGGGCAGAACCCTGGCAGGGATGGATGGCACGAGTGGGGAGAGCAGCCCGGAGCTCTGTACATGGCTTAGACACAGCCCACCCTGCTGGGCAGCCCAGCTCACCCTCAGCCCTCACTCTCTGATTTTTGCATCCTTCCCTTCTGTCAAGGGATAATATCCATTAGCTCTTGTTGATGTCTGACACAGCTGCTGATCAGAGGCTTTGCTCTCCCCGTGGCTTCTCCAAAAGGTGAAGCTGTGTAATTTCATCTTTGTTCTTTCCAAAGAAGCACAACAGAGTGGATGCTACTTATATCCAAGATTTTGCCAAGGTTCTTTCCATGAGGAAAGCGTGCCCAGTATAAACCAGTATGAACAGAATGCTACCAGCTGCAGCACCACTGATGACTCGCATCGAACACTGGGGTCTTTTCTAGAGCAAAGTGGCTGCATGTGTGGATAAAAACAGGGATCAGAGCTATTTGTGTTCTCATGGGTGATTCCCAAGGATGCCCACCAGGCCTGGTAGAAAAGGATCCTTACTTGTTTCCGGGAATGCCCTGGGAGCAGAGGCAAAGAAGAGGACATCGATCAGGTCGGAGGCCGGGCCACCACGGTACTGCTTGAGTGCAGTTAAAGCTCTGCCAAAGAAGTGAATATCCAGGTTAGAGGCACAGCAGGAATTCTCTGGAGACTCCCAAGTGCCCAGAGACAGGCTGTGAGTAAGGACTGAACTACTCCAAAGCTGAACAATGCTACCCCACAAAACTAATCCCACACAATTCCTGCATCTCCCAACCCTTGCACACACATCCCTGTGCTGGTCAGGCTTCCACTTCCCACTGTCTCTGTTTGGTACAGTCAAATGTGCTTTTTTGGGATGTTTATCCAGCAAGGAGCTGTCCACTCCTCCTGCCAGCATGGGAAAGGCCCCACACAGAGTGTTCCAGAGGCAATGCAATGGGACCAAAGCACAGCCTGGAGAGGGAAAGGGCAGAGCAGGACCAGCCAGCAGGTGGGTAAACTGAGGCTGTTGTGAGGCTCTGGAATGACAAACCCAAACTGGGAAGGGTCTGGGAAGAGCTTTTCCAGACTGAACTTGGCACTGCTCATTCCTGGGCAGAGTGAGCCTGGCTAAGCCCTCACCTTTTGAGCCTGTTGTAGGTGACGTCGTTGGCCAGCTTGAGCAGGCGGAAGGAGCGCTCGTGGTCCACGGCCAGCTCCCCATCCCGGGGCTCCTCCAGGGCCACCGTCACTGCCTTGGGGGTGACACGTGTCACCACACCCGTGCACAGTGGCTCCCCCTGCCCGGCCGACTCATAGAGCCCCACGATGTCCCCTGCAAAGGTTTGAAGGGAGAGAGTCAGGTGGGGAAAATGTGTCACTGTCCAGTGCCCAGGCACTGCCCCATCCCTGGAAGTGTTCCAGGCCAGGCTGGATGGGGCTTGGAGCAACCTGGGCTAGTGGAAGGTGTCCCTGCCCATGGATAAGGTTTAAGGTCCTTTCCCACCCAAACCATTCTAGGACTGTATGATCTTTCTTTGGGAGGACGGGAGTGTCACTGACCAGGCCCAAAGCTGTTGGAGGGCAGCTCAGTGTCCGAATCCCACTTCCTGGGCTGGAATGTCACGAGGAGACGCCCGTAGAGGCCGGTTCTCTGGCTGGTGACCTGGAGCTTGAGCAAGCAGACGCCTCTCCGCTGCAATTCCTTCAGGGAGACGCTCTCCTGCCATGCCCTGGGAAGCACACACAGGTGGGAACACCACGGGCTGAGCCTGAGGGTCACAGCTCCAGGGGACAGAGCGGAACGACCTCATCCTGGCTCCTGGCACCTCCATCCTCGGGGCTGGCTAAGTGTCTGTACCCCCCACAAGGGCATCTAAGAGGGGCACTTGGTCCTGCGGGGGCGAGTCCGGCAGCATTCCCCATGGATCAGAGCCCTGTGCGGTGGGGCTGGGCTCCTGGGCTGCTTAGAACGTTCCAGCAGCGTTCCCACGGGTGACGGGAGGGCTTCCCGGAGGTGACAGCGGGATCTCCCAGGGTTTCCATAGGTGACAGCGAGTCCCAGAGGAGGGGTCCCTCTGTTTCCCGCAGGTATCAGCGGGTCCCAGCTGAGGGCCCCTCTGTGCTCCCCACGGGTGACAGCGCTCCCGAGCCCCCCCAGCCGCACGTGTCCCCGGCTGTGGCCGCCCCGATACCACCCCCGGCGGCCGGTGCCAGTGCCGTGTGTGCCGCACCTGCTCTGGGCCAGCTCGGCCT
>WEZZ01024807.1:115261-131805 GCA_013400585.1 Chloropsis cyanopogon | reverse complement strand
CTGGGATGGAAGGAGGGAAGGAAGGAGGCTGACAGTAGGTCAGGGTCTCCACTGCTGCCTCCTGGCCCCCCTGTATCCCTGCACCTGCAGGATGAGCCCTGGAGCTGTTCCCTGGGTGGAGGTGGAAGGGATCCGGGTCTTTCCCAGCATCAGCCTCGGAGCAGCCCGAAAGCTGGGGAGTGTTAACAGAAAGGAGAATCAGCTTTACACTGTTCTTTCCACCTTGGCATAAACCCTTCAGCAAAATCCAAGGAGTGGGAGGGAGTAGGGATTTCATCAATCTCCTCCTTCCTGGGCTGGGAAGGGGCTGCCCGGGGAGGTGGTGGAGTTCCCATCCCTGAGGGTGTCCCAGGAATGTCTGGATGTGGCACTCAGTGCTCTGGGCTGGGTGACAACGTGGTGACAAAGGTTGGATTCGATGGTCTGGGAGGACTTTTCCAGCCTGGGTGATTCTGGGATTCTGCAGAAGCCCAGCAGCTGCTGCCTGTGTTTAATTCTCTT
Source organism: Chloropsis cyanopogon (assembly GCA_013400585.1). Classification (NCBI taxonomy): domain Eukaryota; kingdom Metazoa; phylum Chordata; class Aves; order Passeriformes; family Irenidae; genus Chloropsis; species Chloropsis cyanopogon. The sequence goes on along the minus strand of WEZZ01024807.1, from coordinate 131,304 downwards.
TTTTCTCCCTTTCAGCCTCGCTGCTTTCGGCTGCGGTCCGGCACCGGAGTTCCCAGAGCTCGTCCCCACAGCCAGGGTAATGTCACACATCTCTTTGCCTCTTCCCCCCTGGAATGCTGGCCTGCTTCTGCAGGGTGGGGAGGACAGCTGCTTTTCCTCTGGGAAGGAGACTTGGCTGCCCTTTGGTTACTCTGTTGCTTCCCAATGTTTTGGACTCTGCCTACCTTCAGTCACCTTTCCCAGAAGATTGCTTCCCTTCATTTTTTAAATTTTTTTTGTCCAATCCCTGGAAGTGTTCAAGGTGTGGTTGAACAGGGCTTGGAGCAGCCTGGTCTGGTGGAAATTGTTCCTGCCTTGGGTTGTGACTGGATGAGCTTTAACATCCCTTCCAAGGCAAACCATTCAGGAATCCTGTGATACCTCTTCCAATGGGACCTTCAGGCTTTGCTTTTTCCAGCACTTTGGGACCTCTTGTGGTGCCTTTATTCCATTCCCTGTGCTGGGATCTCCTGCAGGTCTGAGCTGCTGCTGGCTGTGACCAGGAGGGGACACTGCAGGAGCAGAGAATTCCTGCCAGGGAGAACGGCAGGATGTGCTGTTCCCTCTTCCTGCTCATCCTCAAGGATCAGAGATCCTCGGATCTCTGCCTGGGTGATGCAGCACCCAAAATCCTCACTAAACCCCCTGGTCATGTACTCACAGGTACTTGCAGTTCCTGTTGAATTAAAGCCCTTTGGGATGTTTGGCTCGGGGTTACAGAGTAAATCAATCATTGCAAAGGATTTTGAGTCAATTTTGCTTTTTCCCCACTACATCTCATGTTTATTCCTGAATATTTTATGCATTTGGTGCATCCTGTGTTGCTTAGGCAAAGTGTGGATTTCTGCATGCAGGAAAACCTGAATTGCCCTCTGCTGAGAGGGATGGTATTTGCTTTTTCTTTTGGGATGGTATTTACAAAATCTACTAAATTTTCAGATTGCAGAAACCACGACCTTTCACATTCATCTCATGGAGTTTTCCAAGGCCAATCTCCCTCTTCTTTATATCTAAGATTGGTTTTGTGCTATTGTAGATTCTTGCCTAATTGTTACCTGTAATCTGATACCTTTTGGTTGGGTGTTCGTGAGTAATATCCATTTCTACTCCATCTCCTTTTTCCTTCTTTCCTCTCCCTGTTTTCCATCTCTTGGCAATATCTGCAGTGAATTTTACCTTGTCTTTCACAGACTTGTTGCCAAAACTTCCCTGACTTCGCCCCCATGGCCTGAAGTGAAACTTCCAGATCCAGTGGAAGAAGCCAAGTATCATGCAGGTAAAAGTCTCAAATCTGGTCCTCCAGTGTTGCCTCGAGGCCTGATTGAGCCCAAATGTCTTCAGCTGGAAGTTAGTTTGTGTTCTTCACTTCTTTTTTTTTTTTTTTTCATTTCTCACGTGTTTTAGTGTGGCTGGAATTGTGCTCCACCTGCTCTCCAGGTTTGGGAGATTTGGGTACAATATGATTCCTCCTTAGTTTAGGGCAGCTTGTCACGCTCCCAGAGGAACCTTACCTGATGGAATGTGTGCCATGAAACAATGTATTAAAAAAATGAAAGCACGAGAGAAGCATTTTGGGCAGGAGAAACGAGTTATTTTCCATTCACTGGCTAAATCAAAGCCAGCAGGAGCAGTTGGATGGTGGGCACACGGAGAGCTGGTGTATTTTGGTGCACAAAACAGAACACCCAGCCAGCAGGAGCAGGTGGATGGTGGGCACAGGACAGACCTGCAGAGGTGGGACACGGCGTGACAGAACATTGGTGGTCGTGTCCCTGTCCCCTCAGCTTGTCAGGACTGCTGGGTGAGAGGAAATGGCCTCAACCTGTGCCAGGGAAGAGTCAAGCTGGACATCAGGAGGAATTTCTTCCTGGAAAGGGCTGCCCAGGGGAAGGTGTTGGAGTCCCCACCCCTGGGGGTGTCCAAGGAATGACCGGTCGTGGCACTCAGTGCTCTGGGGTTGGTGACAAGGTTGACAAGAAGAGCTGAGCTCACCTTCCTGCAGGTGTCCCCCATCACGTGGCTGGAGTGTGTCCCTAACTGGGGGATATGCTTTGGAGAGAGCCTCCTGCTGCACATCTCCTCCTGGCCTGTTTTTGATCCTGCTTTTCATCTGCTCCGTGCTCCCGGGGTCACTCCGGTGACAGATGGGTGCCTGTCCCTGCGTGTGAAATAACCCAGCAGTGAACCACAAACTGCTCCCTGCCAGCCCTGTGGGGAACAGGGTCCCATCCTGCTGCCATCCCATTGCCTCCTGCTGCTGCTGAGCACTGCACTGTTATCTCCTGGCTGTGCTTATCCAAAGGGAACAGCACAGGAGCATTTCTGCCCTGCCTCCTGTCTCCTGCTGGCCTTGGAAACAGCCCCGGATATTTTCGGATGGGTCTTTCCACATGGTGCTGAGCTCCAAGCCAGCAATCACTTGATGTTTCCTGGCACTGGAGGTGTTGGAAGAGTTATCAACAACTCTTTTATCTTGGTGGGAATTGCAGCAGCTCTTGCCCTGCAAATAATTTGTGTTCCTACCTTTAAATTTGTATCCTAGGGCTTGGACCTTTTCCGAGCGTTCCTGTAAGGATTGGGTTGGGTTTGCCTGGCTGCTGGATTCCTGTCTGTCCCAAAGGGATCTTCTGTTTGCATTCCAAGAAAAAAACCAAACATTATTCAGCCACTTTTTAGGACAATGAGGAAAAAGCGTTTTTCTGAGCAGCTCAGGAGGGTGGGAAGCTGCTGTTTGTCAGTGGGATGGTGTCAGGGAACAACACCTTTTGGTGTTCCCATAAAAACTGAGGTTGGATTCACTGCCCAGGAGGCTGATCAGGAGGATTGGAGTTTGTCCACGTGCAGGACCTGGCTTCTGGGATCTGTCCTGCTCCTGGCACCACTCTGCATGCACGTGGGAAGAGATTTTCCTGGGAAAGAGCAAGGGACAGGTCTCTCTTGTCCTTGCTGCAGGTACAAGGTCTCGGGCCAGCCTCTTCCCTGGTACTTTGCCAAGCTCTTCTCAATGTTCCTCTGTGCCTTAGGCACCGCTCAGAGTCCTGGGCTGTCTGCATATGACTTGGAAATGGAGGGAATTTCCTCCAAACACAGGATGGATGGACAAGAGCTGTTTTCTGGAATGCTTTATATCCAAGTACAGTGTATTTTGGGATGCCTGAGGAATGGGCTGGGAGTCAGCAGTGTAGAGAAGCTGCACAGTGTATACAAGATGTTTACTTATGTGTGGCTTTGCCAGCACCTAAAATACAAATAAATCATTAATTTTAAGAAAGGGAGGCTCACACATCTGGGAAGCAGCACCGCTGTTGATCCTTGCTTAAAGATTCCCAGGAGATAAGAGTGCTGGGGGGAGAGCAGGCTGGCTGGGTGAGTTCTCCCAGCCCTTCCCAGCTCTGTGGGTGTGCTGCCCTGATCCCTGGCCCACTGTTTGCCAGCAGAAGTGGTGAGGAAGGTGAACGGGCTGATCTCGGCGGGGCAGTACGGGCGGCTCTTCGCCGTCGTCCACTTCGCCAGCAAGCAGTGGAAAATCACCAGTGAAGACCTCATCATGATGGACAACGTCCTGGAGGCTGAGTGTGGAGACCGAATCCGGATGGAAAAGGTGAAAAAAGCAGAGCAGATTCTCCAAATTTCCCTGGAGGCAAAACCCATCACCAGTTTTAACACTCCTGGGGGTCTCCCACCTTCGTTCCAGCTCTTGTTTTGTTCCAATGGTCTTAGTTTTGTTCCAGTTTCAGATATTATTGTGATTTCTGTTCAACAAGTCTGGAGTGAGTCTTGCCAGACTCTGTGGGGAGACAGATTTTTGTTGTCCTAACTCCTTCCAAAAAAAGAAAATGACAGTTGTTATTTCCAGAGCCGGCAGCGAAAGCCTGTGTTTTCCTTGAGACTCCAGCACCACGGATCACAGAATCATTTAGGCTGGAAAATACCTCTAAGATCATCGAGTCCAACCTCTTAATTCCTTGCAGGTCTCCCAGAGGGATTGTAAACTCCTCAGGGCTCTGCAAGATCCTTATCGTGCTGGGCAGGGTGGAGGCAGAGGGATGGAGCACGGAGGGGAGAATTGCCAAGATCCAATTAATATCTTTATCCTCAGCCTTGGACAACCAGCAGGGACTTGCAGAGGCTCATTAATCCAGACTGAAGGGAAATATTATGGAGGGGGATTCTGTTGGCTTCACCTTCGTGTTGTTTGTTAGAGCTAAGCAAGTAATTAAGGAGGGCTGCGGAGTTTGTGTGCTTGTCCATTGCTTTGAAGCCCAGTTTTGAAGCAGCTTTTTAGGGATGTCCTCAGCTGTGTCCCACATCCCTGTGACCAGCAGAGAGGAGGGATTTCTGTGGTGTAGCCAGCTCAGAATGCAAAGGAGAAAATTTTCCTGACCACCAGAGCTCTTTAGGGTTGGTTTTTTTTTTTCTGTCTAAAACAAAAGCCAGGATTTCTCGTGACCATTTCTGTGTGGTTTTTAAGTGCTGCCAGAGGATTTGTGAGGCAGCCCTGGGAGAAGTGGCTCTGGATGTGACACTTGGGGGACATGGTTTAGGGAAGATTATGGTAGTGCTGGGCTTGATGGTTGGACTCCATGACCTCGAAGGTTTCTTCCAAACTCGATGATTTCAGTGAAATGCAGCCTCTTCCTACTGCATCCTCTCTTATCCTGCCTGTTCCTTTAGATGTGGCTGAAATGCCCCAAAACAGCAGGGGCTGGTGAACCCCAAGATGTTAATTTCTTTATTTCCTATCTTGAGGCCTTACAGAGGAGAATGAGGGAATTGTTTCTCCTCTGGGATTTGTAGCAATTGCTGTAAAAATCCAACAGTTTAGGAGCTGCCAATTGTCCAGATCCCACACGAGGCAGGTTATTCTTCTTCCCTGATTGCTTTCCATATTTTTTTATGGCTGCTGGTAAGCCAGGACAGAGAGGTTCAGTGTGTTCTGATGATGGAGAAAGATACTTCTGCAGTCTATTTTAGTGGGATGAGCTCTCTGGAAGAGTAATGGCTCTGTCTGCAGCCTGTTAGCAGCTTTCCCCACTACCCCTCCAGTTAGTGTCAGGTTTGAAATGTGGGAAGGCCTGGTTTGAAGCAGTTTGACTCCTTTATGACTGTAGAATTGGAAAGGTCTTGTTTGCATTTCTGCCAGGACAATGAGCAGTGATTTGTGCCTGATTTATTTCCCCCAGGTTTTGCTGGTTGGTGCTGATGACTTCACGCTCATTGGAAGGCCGCTGCTGGGGTAAGATGCTTCACAGGGGAATTATATGGCATTTTTGTACTTAATTGTGGCTTCAGGGCTCTGCAGTCCCTGAAAGTGGGATTTATCAGCACTAACTTTGATCCCAGCCCCGTGGCTTTTGAAAGAATCACCAGTAAAACAGCTCATCAGCCTCTGGTCTCAGCAGCTCTCAGTTCTGAGGCAGCTCGTGGGTGTTCACCTCAGCTGGATGTTTTCCTCCTTGCACAAACTAGCAGGACATGTTGCTCTTCAACATCTCTGCCCTCTTACCCTGATTTTGGTGGTAGTCATCTTGAAATAAGCCAGAAATTCTTTCCCTTAGTCCCTTGAGTTGGGGTTTTAACCCTTTTCCTTTTGCCATTGACTTGCTCCAGCAGGCCTTAACCCTAATTTCAGTGTTCCTAATTTTTCCCTGTCTCTTAATCATGTGATCCAGCAGCCACAGAACTTGGGAGAAGTTGATCCCTTGGCACTGCCTCCATCCCACTGCTGTAGGACTTGCTGTACAGAACCCCTGGTTCCTTTTCCTTCCCAAAAGGAAGGGGGGTGTGGACCAGCTGTTACTGCTGGTGGTATTCAGGAGTTATTTGTGCAGTGATCACATGGCTGGAGTGGCACTGGTGGTAGCTGTCTCGGGTCCCTGTGTTGGACAGGGTTTTGGGAGCTGCCAGTCCTTGTAACAGCACTGGAAGTGGATCTGGAATAGCAGATCATCAGGATTCTATGAGTTACTGCCAGATGTTGCCCTTGGGGAAGGTATTAGGAAGGGGAATCTCATTTTTAGGACTAGAAAGGGGCTTTTAGTTTTGGGATGTGCCGTGTCAGGCAGGTGAGGAGCAACTTCCTTCCCCAGCTGATCCAGGGGCCCTGGGGTGGTTGTTTGCAGCTCTTTGTGCTGGATTTGGCTCGGGGATAGCCAGGAGCTATCCAGGACAGGAAGAAAACCAGCTGTTGGCTCCTGCAGGTGCTTTGAGGGTGGGGGAAGTGTTGGCAGCTGCTTGAGGCAGACCAGGCTGCACATCTGGCCTGGCCTCCAGGGCCTTTGGCTGAAGGGAGTCAGTGGGAGGAGGAAGAGGCTGGCCAGGAAGAGTGAAGGCTGAAGGGGAGATGCCATCACCCTCTGAGCTGCAGGGAAACCACCCAAATCCCAGCTCTCTGATACAGGATGAGGAAAAGGAGAAGGGGGAAGGGGAAAGGGTGTCACCAGCAGCGTGCACTGCAGTTCTCTCACACAATCCCCTAGCCCACAGACATTTTGGGGAGGAGAGGAGGGGCTGGATGCGAAGAGAGGCAGTTCTGAGTTCCTGTTGTTGTATCAATAAACACCCAGCAGCCTGGGACGCTTCACCGGAGCCGCTTCCTGGTGGCTCCCAAACATCCCTCTTTGGGACAGCTGGGCAGGGTTTGTTCCTCTGATACCTCCCAGGGTGACACTTTAAATCCTAACACACCACATCTGCATGCTGGAGGCTATTCTGGGAGCTTCTGGCTGGCTCCTGCTCTGGAATCCGTTGGGCTCCGTGTTTGCCCTGGCTGGCACAAGGGCTGGAGCCTGCCTTAGGCATGAGTAGAGGGAAAGTTTGGCTTTCTAGACAAAACAGAGCTGATGGGAATTTTCCCTCTAGGAAACCTGGCTGTTTCTCCTGCTACCTGCCCCTTTTTGCAGTGGAAGGGCCAAAGGCTTTGGACCTGTTCTTGTCCCAGACAGCTGGGCTGGGATTCAGTCCTGTGGGGAGCGAGCTTGGCAGCTGGAGTTATGATCCAAGAGTTATGATCCTGTGGGCTTGGAGCTTGCCTGGATCTCTTTCTCTGCCTCTTGACAGCACCTTTCAGCTCAGATCCATGAGATCCCAGCCTGAGCTTTTCTCACCTCCTGCAAAAATCCAATCCATGGAACATTTTGCTGCTGAAGGCAGCAGGCCCAGCTGTGTCGGGCTCTGGGAAATGTGTGACCCCCCTTCTTATTTTTATGGACATTCCAGTCATACCTAAAACGTTTGATAGAGATTTTTATTTTTTCCTTGGCCTCTGTTTTGCTGAGAACTTGTCTTGCCCACGAGCTCTTCTCCAGTAAGTTGGTTTCTGTTGTGCTTCAGCCTCCTGCCAGCAGTTCCTAGAGCTGAGTCCCACACACAGAGCTCATCAGGGCCTTGAATCCAGGAAGTTTAGTCCCAAATTAGTGGTAAACCACGGCTGGAGTGCAGTTTGCTTTCTGGTTTCTCCCTCAGGGTTGCAGGGTTTGTGTGTGGTTCAGTGGTGCTAGATCTGGAGCAAATCCTGGAGCTGGGATGTTGGGGTCACACAGTGGTCTCTTAAAATCTATATTATTTTATATCTCTTGTCTTCTGGGCTGGTCACTAACTGCAGATAAATCAGTTTCCTCCAGGATCCAATCTCTGATTTAATCATACCCCCAGGGTGGATTTTAAGAGATGGTGGCTGTCTGAAGCTTTTGGCCTCCCAGTGACCTTGCTGGAACAATTTCAGCTGGATGGGCTTCCCCCTCTGCCCCCCTCAAGTGCAGGCAGAGCCGTTTGTCAGCAAAATGGTCTTTAAATGTCTTCCTGTGGCAAACTTAACGAGCTTTTAATGGAATTCTGCAGCGCTGTGCATGGAAGAGCAGCTCCTCCTCCTTCCCTGTGGCTGCTGACTAAAAACCCCCTATCCAAAACTCCTGTCTGGATCCTGCCTGAGGGTTCTCAGCTTTAGAGACCCTTGGAGCATATCAAGGTTGATAGTTGTTTTAGCAAAACTTAGTAATTTTCTGTCATTTTCCCAAAAACTGTGTTCCCACAGCAGCAGCAGCTTATGGCAGGCCTTGCTAAATGCTGGCTAGAGTGGAAAATTGCTTATGGTTCATTAAAACAATTAATTAAAAAATTATTGGGAAAGTTGCAGCGTTTCCAACAAGGTGAAATTTTCTTCCAGCTGTCTGTGATGCTTTAGAGGAGGAGGAAGGACTTGTGTGGGGAGTAGAGTGGGAGGAGGAAGAATTTCTTGGTGACCAGGAGCAGGGATGGGCTCCTCCTGTGCCGAAACCAAAGCAAGGCGCATGAGATCACCTGGAGGTGCCAGGGGAATTTATCTTGCCTCAATCTTACAAGTTCCTGCAGGTCCCTGTCTCTCCTGTCTGCTCTGATGGAATGATCTCATCCCTCACATGACAGGGAAGTTGTGACCTGTCACATCTCCTGATCCAGGTACAGCACCTGGAGCCTTTTGGCTGTGCCTGGGCGGGTGGCCCCCTTCCCACAGAGGATCTGGAATTCCTGGGATCCAGCTCTGGCAGGCAGGATGTGTTATCCTTTGGTCTCTTCTCCCAGAAACCTGCTGCCCAAGAGTAGGGTGTGAATAACTAAAACCTGATGCTTCTGACGCTCATTTTTAAGGAAGGAGCTGGTCCGTGTGGAGGCCACGGTGATTGAGAAGACGGAGTCGTGGCCCAAAGTCAACATGCGCTTCTGGAGGAGGCACAACTTCCAGAGGAAGAAAAGTAAGAGGGAAAGGACACATTGCCTTCCCTGCTGGATGTGGGAGGGGAGGTATCCCAGCACAAGGACCCCAGGAAGGGGCTCTATGTCCTCAGAGCCCCTCAGGGGCCAGCCCCTCTCCCAGGTGTGCCCGCAGAACACCAGCATTTAGAATTCCCTCAGTGTTCCCTAAACTTCCTGGGCAGGAAAACAATCCCAGTCTCTTCCCAAAGCCTTAAACATTGGATGTGTCATCACAGCTCCCAGCAAGCCTGAACAGGGTCCTGCAGGTTTTGGTTGCCAAATCACTCTTCCTTCTCGGAGAGAGGGAAGAATTATGGCTGTTTTTCTATGAAATGGATGGTAAAGCCTTGAGCAGGCTGCCTTCTGGGACCTGCTGTCCCCTGGCATCCCCATGGAATGCCGCTGTCTGCCAGCACAGCCCTCCAGGAGCCCTGGCATGAGGTAGGCACCAGGTTTATGCTGCTACCTGATCGGTTTTTTTTTCCCTTCTTTTTCAGTCATTGCAAACCCCCAGACCGTCCTCCGGATCAACACCATCGAAATCTACCCCTGCTTGTCCTAACTGGGGAGGTGTCCCTGGGAATCGTTGTTGCTCCAGGCAGCTGTGGAAATAAAACTGCCTTGGCACTGGGAGGTTCTGGACTTCTTGCTGTGGTGGGAAATGGAAATCTCTATATGCTTTCTTTTTAAAATAATGAAATATTTTTTAAACTGTTGCTTCAGCCTTGCTGGTGTTTATTTGCCAGGAGTTTTAAACCACCCAGGATCCATTGCTGGTTGTCCAGCCCTTTTCATGCCTAATGGATCTTTTTGCCTCTGCACCTCTCTGAACTTTAGGAGTTCTGGAATTCTGGTTATGTAATTCCTGGCATTGTGTGGCTCCAGGGAATATCCTGGAGTACAGCATGGCTCTCAGCCCGTGGGACTAAAGAGTGAAACCAGGTGACTGCAGGGTCTCAAATCTACTCCCAGGTCATGCCAAGGGGTGAAAATCCTTCTTAATGTTTAGCACTGGGAAGTGGAGCTGAAAAATTCCCCTCTTGAAGGTGAGCAGCAATAAATCATGTGTGTGTAGCACCATCAAAATGAGACACTGGTGGCTCAGGAGGGATTTTGTGTCTATTTCAGGGTTGAGGTTTGACCTGCTTGAGTGTATTCCATGTCTTGATCCCTGTCTTTTCCCTCTTCTGTGGCTGCACACTGAGCACTTTCCTTTCCTGAGCAGCCAGGTGGATCCAGCTGAAGTCTGCTGGTGTTTCTGGGCTGGTTATCCACCAGGAGGAGAGTTTCTTGAAGTTTCCTGGAGTTTCTTGTACTGTGGGGTTCTTAATAGCCACCATGGGAAGGGATAACAGTTGCTGCTCACCTTGTCACTTCCCTAGGGAGTACCTTGCTTCAAATTGGGAGTAAAACCACATTTGGGTGTCCTTTGCACTCCCACCATGGCTCCTCCTGGGACAAAGGTTGCCACAACGCTGTGCTGAGGGAAGTGGGAGTTTTGTTCCATCTGGAGCTGGAATCTCACAATTCCTTTGGGAGATCACTTCAGGCACTGCTGTGGTGGCCGTGGCTGCATCTCCCCTTCAGCTGGAGAAGGATCCAGGTGTGCCAGGGCTGAGCTGGTTCTTCAGTCACCAGAGACAGCTGGATCTGCAGGGGTGGACTCAGCCCTCCCCATTCCACATCCTCTGGCACAAACAGCCCTTGGGAATGCTGCTCTTTCCCTGCTGCTGAGGTTAAACACACAGTTTTTAGCAGCTGATGGAACGTGGGGGCAGGGACAGCCTGGATCATCGCATCCTTATTCCCAGCCTCTTCCAAATGGGAAGGGTGGGGAGGCCCCTCCAAAACTCATCTCCCACCTCTTCCCCTTCTCCCACAGGTAATTGCAGTTCCATGCTGGGACCAGCAGATCCAAGCAGCAGGCAGAGTGTGCTGTGGGCTGGCACAGGGACCACAGCCTCCGGATGCAGGCTGTTCCTGGTCCACAGCAGAAGCGGCATTGCCAGCCGAAGGAATTGGACTGGAAACCCTCAGTCCCTCTGTGTTTGAGTGCTGGGGCTAAGAAACAGCATGTCTTGGCTTTCAGGGGATGTAGCAGGAATGTTCTGTCCTTCCCAAATAGGAAGAAACACTTGGAAATAACACAAGATTCAGGGCTCAATAATACGGAGGGCAGAGGCTGCTGTGGAGTCAAAGGAAGAGCAAAGGGCTTAAGTTCTGTAAGTCTGATCCCCCAAAAAGCCCTTGGGAATGTAGTTCTGATTCAAGTGAGATACTACACAGAATTAGGGTGGTTTCACAGCATTTTGGGGGAACAAAACTTCAGGAAGGGAAAATCCGACCAGTATCAGGTTTAAAAAGTTTATAATGCAAAATAGGCAGGTTTTGTTGGAATTATTTATTCAGACCGAGGTAGAAAGGGATTTTTTTATTTTTAATGCTTTCTTCAGGAGAATTTAAATGAAAAGCTTTTTGTCATTCCAAGTGGAAGCAGGAATGCCCAGCTCTCAGGGATGAAGTCACAGGGGGCTTCACGTGTCAGGGGGGTGATCCTTGTCACCCTTCCTGGGGTACTAAGTAGCACTTGAAATAGTTTAGGAGCAGGGATTTCTCAAAACAGGTTTGGGATTTTTTTTTTTTTTTTCCCTTAAGTACTGATCCACGGTGGAAATTTATCTGCCAGGACAAAACAGATCCGGGTGGAATTTGAGATGCTTTGCCCAGAGCTGAAGATGGCACGTGGGTCAGACAAGAAGCAGGCCTGGGCTCCGGCCACCCCTGTGGCGTCTGTCCCCCCCCGGGAGGGAGGCTGGGGAGCCGGAGCAGAGGGCATGTGCTGGGAATCGGGAGTGAATTCCAGCGCTGATCCCTGCCCGCTGGCCACAAAGCCGCTGCCTGTGCTGCTCCTGCTGTGCTTTCCAAGAATGCCGGCAGGGCTCCGCGGCAGCAGGACAGCTGGCTCCGCAGCCCTGACATTTCCCACCATAAGGAAGCCTTGTTTCCTTGCCAGCTGCAAGGTTTGCTCGGGAATAGCTGGGCGGAATGATTCGGGAGGTGCCGCTCCTGCTCTGTCGCCCCCTGTGGCATCCCTTGTTTTGGGCAGCAGATCCCTGGCCCTGCTTCTCCCTGGATCTCAGGTGTGTGTTCCCTGATACCCCTCCTTGTCCTCCCCTCTCTGGGAGAGGCTGCATCCCTGATTTCTGTGTGCCATGCACTGAGCTCAGCCCTGACCTCCTTCTCTGCCCTTTCAAGAGTGGCCTATGGCACCGGAATTCCTTTGTGGCTCCAGGTTTTTTCCCTCCCCCTTAGCTCCAGCTGCTTTTAGGAGCTGCTTGGAAGCGAGCTTTCCATCATTTCAAAGGCTGGTGCTGTTCCAAACCCCTCCAATGTTACAGCTTCGAGAGGCTTGGACTTCTGTTTCACATAAAATCCTTCTTGCGATTGAAGGTAAAAGAGCCCCACCCTGGTCATCCCACAGGATCACTTTTTGCAGCCTTTCTGAAGGTTTAACTTACTTCCATGATGGGATTTGTCTTCCTTCCCTCAGCACAGTGTGCTGTGTTCTAAAATCAGCTTCCCAAGCAGAGCCATTCCCGCAGCGGGAGGCTTCCTGCCGTGAGGAGCTGCTTGTGGAGTCTGGTGGAGCCTGACAGACGGGGTCTGTGGCTGTGTCCTCCTGCCCAACAGCCAGCTCCTGCGGGGAAACAAAGTGCAGGGCACTCTTTGGAACCCACGGGGCAGCAGAGGGATGTAGCAGCTCCGTCAGGACGTTGGGATCGCGCGCTCTGCCAGCTCGTGAGCTGCCGGTGTTTATCCAGTGGCAAAGCAGCTCGGAAAGCTCTCAGGACATGTTGTTCAGGCCCTGGGGTGGGAGGGAGGTGCTGTTAATTTGCCCCTTCTCTGTGTTTTTTATCCCTCACAGCTTTGGGAAGGAGTCTTTGAGCTCTGACGTGGAGCCAGATTTGTTTTCTCAGCATGATCCAGCCGCGTGTCGGAATCCGCTTCAGCAGCAGACAGGGACAGGACATCAGGAAACTGTGTTGGTTGGGTTTCTCTTGCACTAGAGGTTTTATTATCTCCTGTGGCCTAAAAAACAGCCTTTTATTAAAAAAAATAAAGGGAACATGTTCCCAGTGGGTCTGTGTTGATGCAAATCCCACATGGAGAAGTCCGGCCATGCCTGGACGTGGGGCCTTTCTTCTGTTTTCCCTCTCCCTACTTACAGCAAATGGAGAAGCAGCTGTGATCTCTGTCCCTGTGCCTTGTCCTGGATGTGAATGCAGAGGTTTCGCAGCAGGATTGGTGTCAGAAGGAACAGAGTCAATCAAGGAGGGTGAGGGGCTGAAGGCTGGGAGGACTCTTGGGTGTGCTGGGTTTGCTGCAGGAGCCCAGAATATGTTTATGGACAGGGCAGTGTGGCTGTGGTTATATCCTTGGAGAGCATTCCCTGATGGAGCTGCACATGGGAATGTCTGTGCAGTGATTAATGAGTGGCAATTAAATATGGTGGGTGAGCTGGAAAAGGGTTTGAGCCCTTCAAATGGAGGCCTGGGAGAGGAGCTAAACCTTGAGGAATCAAAGTTTGAGATACCTCAATCATTTTTGAACTGGAGTTAGCCCCTGCATGGATCTGTTGGCATTCTATGCCTTTGGATCATCTCGTGGAGGGAAAAGGGACTGGTGTTATTTTATCTTCCTTTCCTAAGTGAAAAAACACCATTGCCCAGTTTCAAAAGCCTCAAAGTTCAGTTTCTGGACAGCTCTCGAAACAGCTGACAATCCAGTAGGGAAGTGGTTTGGACCATGGAACAGGATCCCCCCGGTCTGAGGCTACTGCCTGAGGGGATTTGGCTCTCTGCTCTAGGGCAGCTTTTAATTTCAGCTGATTTTCTGTTTCCAGGGCTGTGATTCATGGGAACCTCTGGCTCGGTTCCCAGAGCAGACTCCGTGTCTTGAAGGACCGGCAAGTATGGAATAGCCTGGCCGCAAATATTTCACCAGGACGCAATATCTCCTGCACCTTTCCCACCTGGCTCTGCTGCAGAACGCCAGAGGTGGATCACCAGTGATAAAATCCTGTTCCCACTGTCACCCAACCAAATATTCCCTGGCAAACGCGGGACGTGGCTCCTGTGGGAACACGCATGTGGCTGCCACCACGCCAAGGAGAGCTGGGCCTGAGGAGCAGGAGTTTCTGCCAGCTGTGCTGTCAGTCAGGGACACAAACTCCCCAGCTCTGGGACTCACACTGACCTTTTCCTAAAGAATCCAGGGATCTATTTTTCTGGAGCAGCTGGTATTGGATTGGAAGGTCACAGTGGTCATGGAGGTGGTGGGAAGGGAGCTGATTTTCCCAAGGTGACATTGGAAGTCTGTGGCATGAGTGCAGCTGTGCTTCTATTTTAATTCCATCCTTCTTGTCCCTTTGTTCCCTCATCCCCAAGAATCCGTGTGCTGCTAACACACTTGGAATTAAGGCAAGTGTGACTGCCCAGCTGCCAGGGCTGTGCTGCCAAGGTGCTGCACCTGAGGCGAGCACAGCAGGAACCTTTGAGCAGCAGGAATTGTTACTCTGCATTCCCCCAGCCGATTCCTGCCTCCCAAAGTGCAAGGGTTGATTTTCCATGAAATTTGCCCATTTGTTGTCACACAACTCACAGGAAGAGGGTTTTCTCAGTGGCTTCTCCCTGATTTGCCTGGAATCAGGCGATGTGTTAAAACCGGTCTTAGAGAGGATCAGGCAAGAAGAGGACTTGATTGCAGACATCTCATTTCCGTAGGAAATGGGGCTAAAAATAGGGAAGGAATGTAACGGAGACTTCTTTTTCTTGACGCCCCCTGTTCCCCAGCTGGGAATCAGCTTTTGTCCCAAAATCTGTTTATTGCCTTGATGTTGTTTTCTGGGCCCCAGATGTAGCCGTGAGCCTGATTTTTGGCTTTGGAGAAGCCAGAGCAGGGCTGTTTCCAGGGGCTGATGCACAAGGAAGACGCACATGATGGCAAGATGGGTTTCTGGGAGAGGTCTGCTGGCTCTCCAGCCTCTCCACGACAGTCCCTGTGTTATCCAGGGGCCTCCCTCCAGCACTGATCCCGCTGGCAGCAGCTGTGATCCCGATAACCCCGTAGCTGGTTGAGTGCTGATGTCCCTGTAGGCACCAGGACGTTCCCTTTGGACACCTGATAGGGGCTATAAATACCAGGTGGGTTCATGTTCCCTCAAGCACCAAGTGGGCTGTGCCAAGTCAGGGTCAGGCTGAGAGATCCCTGTGCTGGAGAAATGACCACAGCCTTTGGAAAAGGGACTGAGTCCCTGATGTGGGCCTTTGAAGGCTCCACACCCTCGGCCAGGTCCCTTCTCCCAGCTTCTTTTTTTTGCAGCACTGGTGTCACCTGGGATCTGTGTCCCATGGGTCAGAAGCGTTCTGGGGTCTGTTGGAGAGAGTCAGGATGCTGCTCAAGGTGTTGCCAGGCTTGTCTCTTCTTCCTAAGGCACATCCGTGCCAGCTCCAGGTACTGCTCCAAGCAGTTCCCTGCACACCTGGATACGCCCTCACGCTGCTGCTTAACAGCCTGGTGGTGCTGCTGCACCAAAACTCACAAAGTTCAGTTCCAGGCCTGCTGTGGAGTCCTTGCTCTTGGATACCCACGGGGATTTAGTCGCTGATATGTGCAAAGCCGGGATTCACTCCACGCCCTGCTCGTGGGACAA
The DNA here is from genome assembly GCA_013400585.1 of Chloropsis cyanopogon. Lineage (NCBI taxonomy): Eukaryota > Metazoa > Chordata > Aves > Passeriformes > Irenidae > Chloropsis > Chloropsis cyanopogon. The sequence continues at coordinate 115,823 of WEZZ01024807.1, read as the reverse complement.
GGGGGAAGGCTGGGGCTAAGTCAGCTCCTCTTGTCTTTACTAACTTGTCCCGTGCACAGACATGGGGACAATGACGATTTCAGGCAGTGGTTTGGGGGCAGGCAGCACTCTGGCTGGGGAGGTGTTGCACCACTTCCCTCTTTCCTCACTCTTAGAGACTCTGGGAATCCCAGGAAGGTTGGGGATGGAAGGGACCTCACAGCCCATCCAGTGCCACCTCCTGCCATGCACAGGGACACCTTCCGTAGCCCAGGTGGCTCCGAGCCCCGTCCAACCGTGGCTTTACCCCTTTGTGGGGAGCAGCTTTCCTGGGCCGGGAAGCGCTGCCCGGCGCTGTTGCGTGCGGGGAAACTGAGGCACAATTCCCGAACCGCCTCCGGGACGGGATGAGGACCGCCTCCGCTGGCCAGGGAGGAGGAGGAGGAGGAGGAGGAGGAGGAGGAGGAGGAGGAAGGCATCAAGCTGGAGGCGCCGCCGTCGCCCTCGGCCTCGCCCATCCCCTCGCCCGGCCTAGAGGAGACGCAGAAGCACCGCCCCACCACCCTCAACCTGACGGCCCCGG
>WEZZ01024807.1:99248-112855 GCA_013400585.1 Chloropsis cyanopogon | reverse complement strand
CCAAGCTTCCCATGTCGCTTAGAAAGCCGGGACGAGGGACATTCTGCCGGTGCCCCCCCAACCCGTGCGGTTTAAGGGCACTGAGTTTCCTTCCCCTCGAGTTTCCCACATGGACACTTTGCACCGGCGCTCGTTTCCCTTGCCCGTGGGGGCCCCGGGGTGGACATCACTGACCGGGAGAACTTTGCCAAAAGCCGGGCTCGGGATTGGGTTTTCCCGGCTGTGAGGAGTTCGCTGCTCGTTCCCAGCGCGCACAGCAGCTGTGCGGAGCCTCCTCCACGGCACCGGGCTGCTTTCCTTCGGGAAAACTCCCTTTTCCTGTGCCTTCTTCAGCGCTCTCCCTCTGTGCCTGCTGAGGTGGGGGTTCGGGATACTGTGCTGGGAGCACCTCAGCTCCCTCTTTCACCCTGTTCCTTCCTAGGGATCATCCTTCCCTGCTCCCACTCCTCCATGCCGAGCTGTGAGCACTTGGGGGCAAAGGTGTCCCCTGTAGCACCCAGAGTGCCAGGACTGGGGTCAGAGCAGGGGAAAACGTGGATCCGTGTGGATCTACATTGCAGTGATCCGTGATCCATGCAAAGCCTGGCAGGACACAGCTATGTTGCCGTGCCCTTGGGGACAGGGAATGTCCTGGCCCACGAAAAATCCTAATTCCCTGATTAAATGGAAGGAAACAACTCCCAGCCCTCCCTGAGCAGTGCTGGAGCACGGGATGGGGCTCAGCTCCGGGGTACCCAGAGCCCGGGGGGGTCCCTGGAGGTGCTTGGCCCTGATGGAGCAGATGGTTTTGTGGGGTGTACGAAGCCTTGGGCTCGCTCCCACCCCAAACACGCGTGTCTCCCTGCTGCTGGGCATCCCACCCGGCACACAGCAGATTCCTGGCAGCTCTGGGCCCCTCCTGTGGGCAGGTGTGGGGTTTTTGTGCCTCCTGCTGAGGGTGGGATTGTGCCGAGGGTCTTTAAAAGTTCCTGGAGTTGTGTTTGGCTGTCGGCGCGTGTGCCTTGAGGGAGCGGGGTTTGTGACAGTGTGACAGTGACACAGGCCGTGGAATTGGGGCACAGGGGGGTAACAGATTTGTGGCTCATGCAGAGGAGAGCTGGAGCGTGCCAGGAACAGGGAGCAGCCCCCGGGAACGGCAGGCATGCCGCCCCCCTGAGTGTGTCCCTCCCCATCTGTGTCCCTGCACGTCCTCCCCTGCCAGGGGACATCGTGTCACCTTCCCTGGGGGCTGTGCCCCAGCTGCCGGGTCCTGCTGCCTGCCAGCTCCTGCGCTGGGGATGAGCCCCTGCCCCGCTGCCCCTGCCCAGCTGGCAGGTGACATCCCAGGTGATGGATTGAGTGTGGGAGAGGTGAGGAAGGAGCCAAGAGCAGCAGCATCATTGCTCGAGCTCCTGTGGGGAGGATGGGGGAGGCAGCTGTGTCCCCAAGGTGAGGGTGACATCTCTCCTGGCCGGGGTGTGAAGCAGGGGAGGCTGAAGGTGGATTTCATCCCCGAGCTGCCAAGCTCCCATCCTGGCAGGGCCACACACCGGAGCATCCCCGGGATGAGCTGCTGCAACCCTGGGATACAGAGCCAGGTTGGGAGAGTTGAGGGGTGGGAACAACCAAAGGGCAAATCCATGTGGGCAGCTGCAAAAGGGAAAAAATAACCCTTGATTCTCAGCAAGAGTTTGGGTTTTTTTGGAGCAGTTTGGAAACCTTCAGGATCTGGTAACCCGACCCTCTGAGCAGGGGTGGATTTGGGTGCAGCCATGTGGTTTAAAGATCAGGGCTGTGTGAATCAGCAGCGGGGGCTGGAAATCCAGCCCAGCTGGGGCTTGTGCTATCCTCTGCTGCTGCTGCCCAGCGTAAACTTTGCCATAATCCAGAGCAGAGCTCTGCCTGCAGCACGTGGAGCGAAGATGGATGGGCGCTGGAGCCGTTCCGCAGCGGCACAAGCGGGGCAGCACGTGGGCACGCGCTCGGTGCCATCCCGAGGTGCCCAGCCCAATTCTGTGGCAGGTAAATCACCCCTTGAACCCCTACCCCACATTTGCAGCACGATTAACCCTTTCAGCTCCAAGGAAAGCTCTTCCCGAGGTGGTAACTGGTGTTCAGGATGGGGAGAAAAAGCTCCTTATAAGGCTGGGTGGCCGTGGCCGCTCTGCCTGCGGCTGCTTCCCCCACTGGCAGCTCCCCTCGTGTTCCTGCGCTCCAGCCAATTTTTAATCAATCTAATTGGCTCCTCTTCTCATCCCACACCATGTGCTCCAGCTTTGGGTGGCTGCCTGACATATGACACACGATCAGGTGCTTTCTAGAGGCCGAGCTTGCCTCGTCCTGCTCCCCCCGATAACTCCGTTGCCTCTTTGGAGGTGCCTGTAGGTGCCTCCTGCAGGATCCCTGCTTATCTCCTCAGAGCAGCTTGGATAAATTACTTGCTTTTTTCTTCAAATCCCTTCCCTGCTGTGCAGGTTTTAAACCCAGAGACAGAATGGGGGGGATGAGAGGATGCTGAAGCCCCCAAAGAGGAGCTAAGCAGGTGTGAGATGAAGAAGTTTTTGCATCCCTCTGTCCCTTTCTGTCTGTTATTTAAGCCTGGCCCGTGTGAGGTGCCACATTCCTGGGAAAAACACACAGATCCTGATGGGCTTGATGTGGATCTGTGAGGGCCGGACACCAGCAACATCTGCTGGTGGGCGCCTGGGACAAACTGACCCTGGGTTGCAAGGGAAAGGGAGCTCCAGTGTTGCTCCAGCTTGGTGTTGGCTTTTCCTTTCCCTTTTTGTTTCTGGAGGGGTTTTCATCACATCCTGGTTCTAGTGAGGTTTATCCTCCTGTCACACTCCTGGTCTCTTTTCCCTACCTCCCCTCCCTCCTGGCTTTGTGGTCCTGCCTAGCTCTTTTGGGGTTTTTTTCCCTTTTCCAGTAATTTCACTTTCCACTCCTGTTGCCTTTCCAAGCCAGCTCTCAGCCTCTCCACCACCTTTCACTCCCATCTCCATTATCGTCATTAACACCTTGAAGGGCTCAAGCACCACTTCCACCCTCCACTCCTGCACTCTCTTCACCCTCCCAACCATGGCTTTGTCCAGAAATTCCCTCTCCAGGCATCAGCACTGTATTTCCAAAGCAGCTTCCTGGAAAAGTTGTTAGGGCCAAAGGGAGGGTTTTGCCAGCTATTTGGTCTTTGCCTCACCAGGCTCTGGTGCAGGGAGATGTGTAATCAGATGAGGGGGTTTAATTGCCTGAGCTGCGGCTGCTCCTGCTGCTCCTGCTGCTCCTTTGCCCTTGCAAGGAGGAAAAATTAGTGCAGAGGACTGACAACTCCAACAGGCTTCGTTGTGTTTTCTTCCAGCGCTGACGGTTCGATTCATCACCAGGAGATTCATTGGAGACTATGACCCAACCCTAGGTAGGAAAACTCCTTTTCCTTGGTGCTGTCACCATGGCACAGCCAACTCTGCTCTCAAATTCCCTCTTCTTCCTCTTCAACCAGACAGGCAGCCCATGGACATCCTGACACCTGCCTGGGTCCTGCATGCCTTTTCCCCTTTCTGTTGTTATTTAGGCAAAACCTATTGGGATGAGCCATTGGATTGCACAGGGAAGTGCTGCAGGCTCAGTCATGGGGTTATGGAATCATGTAGAACCACAGGATCACAGAATCATTTAGGTTGGCAAAGACCTCTGAGAGCCCAACCATCAAACCAACTGTTCCTCCTCAGTTCCTTGAATTCCTTCCCAATCTGCTGGGAGGTGGATTTTAAGGGACAGGAAGCCTGTGCTCTCCTGAATTCTAGGATTTTGGTTTGGTTTGTGGTTGGTTTTTTTTTGTGGTTTTTTTTTTTTTTTTTTGCATTTGGGCTGTTTTTTGAGCACTGAAGCCATGTCCCTGCTGGAATGTCCCAGAAATATCCCCTCCTCCCTCTCTCCTGTGGATCCCCTCTCCCTCCCTTGTTGCTCCCACGCTTTGGTCACTGCTGCATCGAAGCCACCGGGGCTGTGGCTGCTCCCTGGGGGTTCTCTCACACACCTTCCCTGTGTGTCCTGCCCAGAAATGATCTACAGGCACGTGGCTGTCATCGATGGGGAGATGGTGCACTTTGAGATCCTCGACACAGCTGGACAGGTGAGCTCAGCTGGGAAAACACCATCAGAGCAGAGCGGCCTGCCAGGGAAGGCAGTCCCTGCTCTTCCACTGGCCTAATTCCTGGTCTCTGGAACATCACGGTGGTTACCTCAGGAAAAGGGTGTTTTGGTGAATTTGTGTCTAACCTCAGTTACAGTGTGGCTTCAGGTAAATATTCCCCCATTCCCATGCGGGGCATAGCTGTGCTTCCTGTGCCAGTGGAGCATCCTGGCAGCTCAAGGGAGCTCTGATTCCCCCAATATCCGTGCCAGGACAGGGCTGATGGCCGTCCCCACGTGCCACATGACCTAAGCCACCCCTCCCCTCCCCTGCCCCAGACTGCTGTCCCCAAACCCTTCATGGGGCTGCATCCAGCAGCACTGGCATTCCAGCCGTGCTAACGGGAGCCTGTGCGCCCCGGCAGGAGGAGGACTCGCTGCAGATCGAGGAGAAGATCAAGTGGGGCGATGGCTTTGCCGTGGTGTACTCGGTGACCGACCGCTGCAGCTTTGACGAGGTGATGCGGCTCTGCTTCCTCATCAACCACCTGCACGCCAGCCCCAAGCGCAGCGGCGCCGCCGAGCAGCCCCCCGTGGTCATCGTGGGCAACAAGAAGGACCTGCAGTTCGACAGGATGGTGTCCACCGAGGACGGGGAGAACCTCTCCAAAGCCCTCAAGATTCCCTTCTATGAGATCTCCACCCGGGACAGCTACGAGGAGCCAGTGGCGGTGTTCAGCAGCCTCTACCAGGAGCTGCTCAGGCAGGGGCACTTCTCCCCGGGCTCCTTCAAGAGGAGGACAGTGTCCAAGCTCATGGAGAAGATTCCCAAAATGCAAGCCAGCTCCACCCTGAACTCCGCAGGCCGGAGCCTCAGCTTTAACTCCTTCAGGGACTACATTCCCGAGTGAGCGCCCGGCTCCAGCCCGGGATGGGGGCGGCTGCTGGGGCTGTGCTGGCTCTCTGGAGGGGCAGGTCAGGAGTGGAGAGGGTGGCACTGGCCTACAGAAGCCTGTGGGTTCTTCTTATGAGGGGCTTTGTGCCAGCAGGGAAGGTTTTCTTCATCCATCTGACCCCTTTGTTCCCTCCCCCCTTCTCTGGTATGGCTGCAGTGTAGCCGAGGTGGCCCTGGTGACGCCGGTGGTGTTGGGACAGCCCTTGGAGGGAGGCTCAGCCATGTTTTGGTGGGGCTCAGACCCAGCACAGGCACATCTTTGGGGGCTTTCCCCCTCCCCTGAGCTGGCTGGGTGTGTCTGTACCCCAAATCCAGCAGCCACCATGCTGGGTGACCCCAGCTGGAAAACCCCCTGGACCCTCGAGCCCTTCCAGCCCACGCAGGCTGTGCTCAGTGGCACGGACACAACGGAGCTGACTCCAGAAGCTGCTTGCAGGTACCCTCTGCCTGCTCACCAGCTGCTCCCAGAGGGAAAATCACCGTGGCCTGAGGACTTGTTTTGCACAGGGATGGGGCAGGAAAGGTGTGGGAAGGAGCCAGGCTCGTGGCTCATATTCCTTCCCTCCCTCTGGGTGTTGGGGGCTGTGTGGCTGGTCAGGTGGCTGTGCTGGGACCCTGTGGTGTGACTCCCCTGTCCCCTCTGTTGTGACCGACCCCATTGTCTGCTGCTGTGTCCTGTGACAATAAAAGCTGAGTTCCCAACCGCCTGTGGCACTCCCAGGATAGGTTATTTTAGGGAGTTTAAGGAAAGGAGTGCATGGTGTGGGATCACCCTTAAATTAGGCTTGGGCATCCCCCTTATCCTCCCACCAAGTCCAGGCACCACGTGCCCTCCTGGCTCCCTTCACCCCTAAAAGGATTCCCTGGAGGATCACAGCCTGGGAAGGCACTTATCCCACCTCCCCAGCCTGCTCCAGAACCCACTCAGGCACCCTTTTCCCTCCTACAGCTCCCAGAGGTGTTTCCTGGTGCTGCTGCTTGTGTCCAACCAAGGGGTTTCCCTTCAAGGAAGGGGATTCATGATATCCCATTTCTCTTCATACACCCACATTCTCCAGTGTGTGGGGGAAATGAGCTCCATCAAAGAGCTGGGCCAGGAAAGCAATTTGGGGCTGCTCCTTCTCAGCACCTTCATTAAAATCCCGATTTTATTGAATTAAATTTAATTTAGTGAATTAAAATTTGCTCAGGGCTCTGTGCATGGGCAGAGCCCAAATGGGGCTAAAACCCCTCAAGGGGCTGGACAAGGGGGGGGACGGGTTTATTTATTTTTAGGTGGTTTATGGCATTCCCAAGAGAGTTGGGGGTTTGTGATCAGGCAGCTGGGATGGGTGTTGCTGCCCTGGCTGGAGAAGAGCCAATTTGGGAAGTGCTGGGATGGGGAGAGAAGAGCTCAGGAGGGATTAAACTCCACTGGGACACTGAACACACACTTGAGCCTGTCAAATGAGGGATTTGGGTGCTGTCATTCCACGTTGCTCAGTTCCCAAATATCCCCAAGGCTTGTCCAAGGGGATGGATTTAGCTGCTGGCTGGGGCCGGGCGTGGTGGAATCCCGCAATATTCAGCAGGAATTATTCCAAGTGATGGATGAGACAGGACCAGCTTATGAGCAGGAAGCCAGGCCAGCACTGGAACAGCATCCCCCAGTGCTCCTGGCAGTGGAGGAGCACTCAGCACAGCCAGGATCCCTGTCCTGGAGTAACCCCAGCCCTTTTTTATATCCCAAGGAATCCAGAAGGCTCCGTGTGGTCGCTGCCACCGCCCCTCACCAGGGCTCCTGGGCCTGCCTGCTATAATTAGCACCAAACCTCATTAGGAGAGGCAGGGACAGCTCTTCAGGGCTGGTAATTGCTAATTACTGGAAGCCTCTAATGGCTCTCCAGGGACAGTTTCCTCTCCCTTATAAAGGAAGGGCTTGAGGATGCAGAATTCATTGGGGCGAGGAGAGGTTTTGGGGGGCAGGTGGGGGGCAGGAATTCTGGGGAGCATAAATCCTAAATTCCTGTGGTGAGAGGTCTGCAGCGGTTGGGCAAGGGAAAAGGAGGAGGAGGAAGAACAAAAACAAGAAGAAAAAGAGGAAGAAGAAGATGAGGAAGAAGAGGAAGGTCTAAGCCTTCCTTGGAGCAGAGCCTGGAGTTTCAGAGCCGCAGGCAGGTGAGTCCAAGCCAGGTCCCTGGAAAGGAGGTGCCCAGAACCTCCTTGGAGGCTCAGATGGTTCCATGGGGATGTGGGACCTGCAGCCTCCTCCCTGCCAAGCAGGGCAGTGCCACTAAAACAACACTTCAGGGGGGGTTGGGAATGGAAGCTGGGAATGAGGGCTGGGGTTTGGTTTGCCTTGGAGCCCTCCCAAAGGAACCAGAACTGTCCTTGGGGAGCCCCAGGCCTCAGGGCTGCTGCTAAGAGCTGCCCCAGGGAGCAGGGATGGATGGAGCTGGTGCTGATCCCCTGGGTGATGTTCCTGTGTGTGCCTGGGAAGTGCCACCTCTCTGGGGACAGGTGAGTGTCCTGGAAGTTGTCCTGCACCTTTCCAGCCTGGGGTTGTGCGGCTCCACGGAGAGAAGCTGAAGAATTTTGCTCTCATCGTTATCCAAACAGCATCTCCAGGGCCGGGATTGAATTTGGCAGCAGGCGGGCTGCAAATCTGCTCACCAGATTTTTGGGAAGCCTGGGAGAGGCAGATGAAGCAGAGAGATCCTTTCCAAGAGCTCCCTCGCTGTGCTCACCCCCAGCAGCTTTCCTGGTATGCCAAGCCCCCAGATTATCCCCCTTTGTCCCCTCTGCCAAGGGGCTTCCTGGAAAACCAAACTCGTGGGCTGAGGTTGTGGGGTGCAGCTGCTCTCTCTTCACAGCCACAGCTTTCATCATCAGCTGTGCCTTGTTTTAATTTCAAAATAGAGGTTTGAGGCTTTCTGAAGGCTTCTCCCGGAGGAGCAGCACATGGATCTGGCCTCACCCCAGCCCTGTTCCCGGGAGTGGTGGGGACAGTGGAATTGCCAACAGCCCTTTCCAAGCAGGTGCTGCCTTTGGAGATCCCAAATCAGCACCCTCACCCCCTCTGAGGGATTTGAGCTCAGAACAGGAACACTGAGGGTGTCTGGGTGCTGCAGCATTCCCTGGATTTAAGGTACCTGGGCTGGGTTCGGAGGTGCAGGGCAGTGGATGCCCCATGAAGGAGATTTTCCTCAGCACAGAGGGCTCCTCTCTCCCCACATTAGAAATTCTACAAAATATTGTGCACTAGGAACTTGGGTTTGGTGTCCCCAAAATTCAGGCCTGAAGGGAAAAGGGGAGCAAGGGATACACAGGGGCTGTTTCCATCCCATTGGTACCAGCCAAAATTGGCAGCTGGGCGACTTTCCAGCTGGAAATTATCCATCCATGGATTATTTCAGGTGCTCCAGGCTGTTCCCCAGCCCACCCTCTGCCCAAAATCTGATGCTTGACATGAGACCCTCCTGAAAATCCGGATGGGCTGTGGATGGACTGAAAGAGCTCCCAAATCCAGGCATTCCTGGTTCAGGGCACACAGCTGGGATGGGAAGGGACAGCGGTCACTTCCAAGGGCTGATCCTGCTTATAGGGCCACGTTGTCAGTGCAAGTCCTGCTGCTCATTTTTTCTTAATAGCTGTGGAGTTCATGGAAATCTGGGATTGCTTTCCAGGAGGAATTCTGGGCTGAGATTTGCGATTTAGGAACCCACTTTTGAAAAACTTTTTTTTTTCTTTTTTTTTTCTTTTTCCCTTTTAAACTGAGCAAGAACTCAGCTCCAATAAGAAGCCCAAAGCTCTCTAAGGCACAGAGAATTCCAGCACAGCCAAAGGCTTTTGCTGGCCCTGAAAGGCGAGGCTGGGAACTGCAAGGGGAAGGAAAACCCAAGGAGAACACCCACCACGGCACATTGGCTGGCTTATTCCCAGGATGGATTCTGAAGGTATCTTTTCCCTTTGGATAAACTCTGGGAGGGCAGGAAGATGGGATATCTATGTCCATCCATGCTGGCAGCTCCAGGGAATCCACTCTGGTTCATCATTGTGTCTCTCAGCTCAGAGATGTCGTGGATAAATGGATGAAAATGAGAGTTTGGTGTAGGCTTTTGAGGCACTGTGGGATCCATCCCCACAGGGAGAGTTTTGGGGTGAGGCTGCTCCCCACTGGGGAAAATGGAGGAGAAATGCCAAGTCCAGGAGGCACTTTGCTGCTCCCACCAGTTTTCCTTTGCTCTTGGCCAAATCACACAGCTTTCCTGTATTTTTTNGAGTTTTGGGGTGAGGCTGCTCCCCACTGGGGAAAATGGAGGAGAAATGCCAAGTCCAGGAGGCACTTTGCTGCTCCCACCAGTTTTCCTTTGCTCTTGGCCAAACCACACAGCTTTCCTGTATTTTTTAAAAAATAATAATATTTAAGAAACCCCAAACCAGAAACCCCAGGAGGGTCTGGCTGGGAAGCTGTGGCTGTAATTGCTGGTGCTTAAAGGCTGCAGGAAAATATTGATGGAAAGGGCTCTGCCTTCCCAAGTGCAAGCCCACAAAAGTGGAAAATCCCTGTGGCTCTCTGTGCTCTCCCTTTATCCAGCCAGCCTGAAAGATGATGACAGAACTTTGGAAAGGAGTGTGACCCACAGGGTATGCAGTGATGGAAGCCTCTCTTAGGGGACAGTGATCCTAAATCCCAGTGGGAATAACCCTTAGTCCCTGTTTTCTGGGTGTTTCACCAAAAAGCTTGGATTCTCAAGCTCTGCTTGTGGATGCTGGTGAGTTAAATGTGTTTCCAGCCTCCCATCCATCCCTTCCCTGGGCACTGTCCACCCACAGGTGCCACATCCTGCACAGCCCAGCAAACCTGGAGCGTTGGAAACCCCGAATCCTGGGATGGTTTGGGTTGGAAGGGGCCTTAAAGCCCATCCAGTTCCAACTCCCTGCCATGGGCAGGGAGACCTGCCACCAGATCGAGGTCCCTCAGCAACCTTGGAGCTTGGAAAGCTCCACTGGATATAAAAAAAAGCGACCTCAAGGTCTTTTCAAGCCTGAAAAGTCATGAAGAGGGAAAAGATGCTCCATTTTGCATAGGAGGAGATTTTAAAATGTTTTTTTTTAAGAAACCCTCTGGAAGCAGAGGGGCAGGACACCCTTCTGGAATCCAGGGAGCCACCCCGAAATATTTTTTTTTCCCTGTGGCCATTCAAGGCTAAGTGGTTTTTGTTGGCAGTGGGAGGAAGATGAAGGGAGGTTTCACTCCGCTCCTGAGAGCCAGTTCATGCTGAGATTTGTGATGGGCAGGAAAACTCACAGGTCCATTCCTCCTCCAAAAAACCAGGAATTCTGGGAGGGTGGGAGAGGACTCAGCCCAAACCCCCAGGCCACGTGCAGAGTTTGGAGGGGGGGCAAACTTGGCCAAATATTGAGTTGTTAAAAGCTCCAGCAGGATTTTTTTCCCTGGGATTCGAGCTGCTTTTTAAGAAAAGGTTTTTAAAACCACTCCCATTTCCTGCTATCCCTCCTAGGCATGGCCCCCTGTCCCTGCTTATCCCACTGCGCCGCCATCCCGGGGCTTCCCTAATCCCACCTTGGGGGCCCCGCTGCCATTCCACGGTTGTGATTTAATCCTGTGCCGTGTGACAGAGCTTTGCCTTCAGCTGCTGCAGCCAAACAACCTCATCAGCCACTCCCCTCCCAGCCCATTTCGTGGTGGGAAAGAGGGAATTGCCAATCCTTGGGCAGCTTTTGTGGTTTTGGGGTGCTGCTGCCACGTCCCTTTCTCTCCCTTGGACAGAGGATTAAACCTTCCTGCTGTACCAGGATCCCAGACCATCCCAAATATCCCTTTTTTCCCCCTCTCCTCTGCCCTGTTTCTGCAGGTTTTGCAGCCAAACCGAGCTCTCCCTGAGGCACATGGATCTATAAAGCCTCACAAGTAAATCCATCAGCTCTGAATCACCACAGGGTTTATTCACTTCTGCTCGTTCCCCCTTTCCAGGTCGTGGGGAGAGTTGGGCCCCTCCAGTGCCTGTGACACCCCTGGTGGAAGGAACACTCCTCCTTCCTTATTTTTTTTTTAAATTTTTCCCTTTATTTTACATAGATTGGGGGGTCTCATGACTCCTTCTCCTACAGCTTTGTTATAGCCTCTCCTGACTCCATCCCCAGGGGATCCCCAGCCCATTTGGGATGGACATCACGGTCTCCTAGCTCACATTGGAGTTTTTTTCATCCTTTCTCCTTATCCTGGATCCACCTTCTCTCCCACTCTGGAGTCCCTTCTTGCCCTGATGCAATTCACCATTTTTCCCTCCATCCAACTGGATATTGCCCCACCTGCAGTGAAAAATTAATCCTGGAGAGGAAAGACCCCATCCAGGGGCTTATTTGGGCCACAGATGAGAATTTTCCTCGTGGATTTGGCTGTCCTGGGACTCTCCTGAAGTCTGGGATGAGCAGGGCTTTGGCCTTGGGATTGCTGGGGTTTTGCCTGGATGCAGGAGGGGGAAACACTTAAATCCCAAGTTTTTTATATCTTGGCAGCCAACAGGTTGCAATAGTGCTTGGAAACTCCAGGTCTTCCCTGCTCACCTGTAGACATGGTGAGGTGACTGTGAATGAGGACTGGAGCATGGAAAAGTTGATGGAAATCTCAGATTTCCAGAGTTTTTGCACTGGTGAGGATTGCAGGTGTCCTGGGAAGCGGCTTCCCTGTGGTTTCGGGTGCAGCACCCATTTTGGCAGCCCTGGAGTTAATCCAAGGGAGGGTCCAGTGGCTCATGTGAAGTAGGAACAGGGATAAAATCCCCCCAAAATTGGATAATAACAACAACAAAAGCCAAAGCAGGAGAACGAGGAGGCTCAGCATTCCCAGGGCTTCAGGTGTGGATTCACAGGTGCGGAGTAAAGACTCAACCAGAGCCACCTCAGCAGACTGGCCAAAAAAAAACCCCTTTAAAATTATTCCCTTATAGATCAAAAGCCTTTAAAAATGAATATTTTCAATGTCCTGCCCCTGCTGGGGATGCAGCCACCTGTGGCTACGTGCGGGCTGCAGGGGAGCGGGCGGGAGGGACAGAGGGAGGGAGGGAGGGAGCTTGGCTTAAGTAACGCTCCTGGGTTAGTCTGGATCAAGTTCCTTCGGCTCCACGGGTCTCAGACGCGGCCAGGAGGGAAAACTGCCCTGGGAAAGAGGAGGAAAACCTGCTCCTGGTGGGAAAACCGCCGGGAAAAAACATCCAGGACACTTCGTGGGCTGTGACAGCGTCTCTGAACCTGCCTTTAGGTAAGGGGGGGACGGGGGTGGCTGTGCTGTGCCAAGGGAGGTGGCACCATTCCTAACGTGCCATCGGGATACAGGGGCACAGGGACAGTGCCACGCCACGAAGCTGTCACCAGAGGTGACCCCTCACCTGGAGGACAGTAGGTGCCCGTTCCCTGGGGCTCAGCCAGCGCCCAGACCCTGCCTGCGGGCGGTTTTGCTCTGTGCATCCTCCAAATGCTCTTCCAGGGAAGAGAGGGAGGGCATGGAAAGAGGATGTTGCATCCCCTCCTTTCTCGACCCACCCTGGGATGTTTTCCTGCACCCCTGGCTGATGGCTGCTGCTCCCAAAAAACCGAGCAGGGAAGTGATGCCAAACCCCACGGAGCAGCGGAGGCTGGAGCGCGGCCCCGATTCCCATTGTCCATGGCCCCATCTCCCTCCCGGGCTCCGGGCCACGTGTGTCCTCCTCCTCCTCCTCCTCGGTGTCACTGGGTGCTGCTGGCTGTGCCAAGGGGCTGAGCCCCTGCGTTTGGGGGCTGAGCCACGGTGACCGAGCCCAGCAGTGGGATTTGCTGTGGAGAAGGCTGAGGAAGGGACTCCCCTTAGCTCGGGATCAGCGCAGAGAGAACAGAGTTGCAGCTTTCCTTCCGTTCAACTATTTTTAAAAAATTCATTATATACATATATTATATTCATTAGGTTTTTTGTGCATGCTTTTGGAGCTATCCCAGAGGATCTTTGGGAGCTATCCCGGAGGATCTTTGGGAGCTATCCCGGAGGATCTTTTGGAGCTATCCCAGAGNTGCTGTGGAGAAGGCTGAGGAAGGGACTCCCCTTAGCTCGGGATCAGCGCAGAGAGAACAGAGTTGCAGCTTTCCTTCCGTTCAACTATTTTTAAAAAATTCATTATATACATATATTATATTCATTAGGTTTTTTGTGCATGCTTTTGGAGCTATCCCAGAGGATCTTCTGGAGCTATCCCAGAGGGTTTTCTTTCCTGTGCTGCTGCAGGAGGGGAGAGCAGCGGATCCTCGCCATCCCCGCGCTCGCACCATGCCCCTCCCCCGCCACACCGGCCAAATCCCGGAGTCCACCTGGACCTTGGGCTTCAGGGAGATGACGGAGCCCTGGAAAGGCGCCGTGGGCTGCCTCGGCGTGGCCGTCTTCTTCGCCATGACCATCGGCATCATCTCGTGGCAGGCGCTGGAGCAGCCCCCGGAGCAGTGGGTGCTGCGGGGCCGGGCCGCGGGGATGCTGTGGGAGCGCGGCCGCGGGGCGCTGCTGCTGCGGGCGCTG
>WEZZ01024807.1:65142-85856 GCA_013400585.1 Chloropsis cyanopogon | reverse complement strand
CACGCCGCGTTCTCCCGGCCCTCCTCCCGCGGCGCGGCCGGGGCGGCCTGGCTGGTGCTGGCAGCGGAGGTGCCCGGCTCCGGAGTGTCCTCCCTCGATGACATCTCGCCCTGCAAGAAGGCACAAAGTCTGATTGCAGGTCCCTCTCCCCGAAAGCCCACGGCTCCTTGTCCCTCTGGGGCTGTGCCACACCTCGACAGCGGGGCCGTGGTGGGGCTGGAAGAGCGGTGTTTGCATCCCACGCCTCTCACCGTGGGATTGCGGCTCTGTGGCCCCTGTCCTGCTTTTGTGACGTGGCCCCTGTCCTGTGGCTGCTGTGATGTCACTGATGGTGTCGTCACAAAGGGCCACTGTTGAGGAGTGGGACAGCCCCGAAGGGACAAGGTGCTGTGCTTGGGTTTAGGGACAGGTGTTGGCAGATAAATTTTGTGTCTTGCAGGGCAAGAAGGTGTCACAGGAGGGGAACCCAGAGGGGATCCTCAGGGGGAGGCCACAAGAGGTCTCTGAGGTGGCACCACGATGGCCACAAGTGGCCTTGGCACACCCAGGGCTACAACTCATCAGGAGCTGCAGGGTTAGGACAAGGGGAATGGCTCCAAAATGGAAAAGGGGAGATTTAGGTGGAATACTGGGAAGAAATCTTCCCCTGTGCAGGGGTGAGGCCATGGCACAGGTTGTCCAGAGTAGCTGTGGCTGTCCCATCCCTGGAAGCATTCCAGGTCGGGTTGGACAGGGTTTGGAGCAACCTGGGATAATGGAACCGGATGATCTTTAAGGTCCCTTTGAGCACAAACCACTCCAGGATTCTCATCAAGAAGAAGGGGGTGGCAGTGGAGCGGGGCTTGGAACAACACTGACAATGACTTGAGTCTGCACCCTTGAGTCTGCGTGGGAGAGGCTCCATGGACACACACCAGGAATCTTTCAGTTTATTGCACCACTGGCTGAGAACACCTCTCTGAAACAACTCATTTTGCTGGAATCATGGCTATCCAGTTTTCTTCACGATCTCAGGTTGATTTCAGGTTTGTTGCTGCTGTTGACCAAGTAAGTTAAGGAACCTCCAGCCATGAGGACACAAATCCTACTAGAATAAAGGAGCAAGGGCTAAAAAATTCTGTCTCCTGTGTATGGGAATAATTGGATAGGCTTTCTTCTACAGTGCTCCCTTCTTAGAGCAGTAGGAGGAAAGGGAGGTATCTTAGATCAATAAGAAGACAAGAATTTCCCAAGGAGCTGTGCCTTGGGCCGAGATGGATGCTTTTTGGGGACAACAAAAACAAGTATGGTTTTGGGAACAGGCTGTAGCTGGGCTCGCACCACCCCCCACTGCCACAGGCTTCCCGAGGAGGTGGTGGAGTGACATCCCTGGAGGGATTTAGCGCGTGGACTTGGATCTCTCTGTGGCACTTGGGGACACGGTCAGTGGTGACCTCGGGGGACAGCGGGACCCACGTGCTGTTGTCCCTAAGGACTTAGTGCCCGCACACAGCCCCATGGGACTTGTAGTTTTCCTTTAGTTTATCCCCGCTCGAAGCCGCCGCTAAAGAACTACAACACCCAGCATGCCCAGCACCGTGCTGCGCACCCTGACCGCTCCATGCCTCCGGCCGCGCGGTGCATCACGGTGTTTGTAGTCCAGCCTTCCCACGCCGCGCGTGGCGCGACGGCGTGTAGGGACTACATTTCCCAGCGGCCGCGGCGCCGGGAGCGCAACCGGGAAGCGCGAAGATGGCGGTGGATAAGGAGCTGCTGGAGCGGGACCTCTACGGGCTGCTGGGGATCGGCGAGAAGGCGTCCGAGAAGGAGGTGAGGGGCGCAGGCGGCTCGGGACGGGCTCCTTCTCTCCCCTCCATCCCTTTCCCGGTGTCCTCGGGAGCGGTGTGTGGCCGGCGCCGTGCTGAGTGCTGAGCTGAGGGGCTGCTCCGAGCGCTGCTGCGGGACCGGGGCTGCCGAAGGGAAATTCCCGTTTTAACTGATGGCGGTGTTGTCACATCCCGGTTTTACTGGAATTGGCGCCATTCCCCCAGCTCATTCCCCCAGTTCCATTGCAAACCCCGCCTTTGGAGGAGGAGATGGCTCGGAGAGAACTGCGGGGTGGGTCTGGGACACTGTTGTTGTCGCTTTGCTTATGTGCTTCCAGAAGGGAAATTTCCGTGTTGATCCGAAAATCCACTCCATAGAGTTTTGTCCGTGTTCCCAAAAGTCACGTAGCTAATTTTGTGGGCTTGGAATTACGTGTTTGAGGTTTTAAATTGAATTTAATTGGTTAGTCAGTGCTAAACAGAGGAAGGAAGCTCCGAGAGAGCTGCAGAGGGGCTCTGTGCAAGGGCCTGGAATAACAGGATAAAAAGGGAATGGCTTCCCACTGCCAGGGGGCAGGGCTGGATGAGACACTGGGGAGAATTCTTGGCTGAAATGGGAAGCAGGAGGATGGAGCCCGGGGAGGAGACGCCTCTCCCTTAGCTGGACTCTCCTGCAGGAGGTGGGGTCATTTTCAGGGCTTTTCCTGCTCCTTCCCAGTCCCGGGAGCTTTGTCCACCAGGTGGGGCCGAGACACAACTTTTCCCCCTTGTTTTAGCAGGGAATTGGTTGGGAGTGGGATAGAGTGGCTTCCTTTTTTCTTTCCCGCACTATTTTTTCCCCTTTCCACTTTTTCTCCATTTTCCCATTTTTCGTTCTCTCTCTCTTTTTTTTTTTTTTTTTTTCCCCCCTTCTTTTCCTTTCCCCATCTGTTTTTCTTTCCCTCTTTTTTCCTTTCCCCTTTCTGGTTCCCTTTCCCTCTTTTTGGTTCATTTTCTGTTTTTTTTCCCTTCTCCTCTTTTTTTTATCATCTCCCCTTCCCTCCCCCCCTCTTTTTCTTTTTCCTTTCCCTCTTCGGTTTCCTTTCTGTATATGTTTTCCTCTCCTCCTTTTCCCCCTCTCTAATTTTTTTGTTTTTCCTTCTCCCCTTTTTTTTTCCTTCTCCCCTTTTTCCCTCTCCCCCTTTTTTTCCCCCTCTCCCATTTTTTACCTAGAGGTTTAACTGCTGCAACACAAGACACCTGGAAGTAAAAAAACAGCTTTTAAAAGCTCCAGCTCCATCCAGACACGGGCCCACCGGGTTACCCTCGAACACAGGGATTATTTTGGGTTTCCAAGTTGCCTTTTTTTGGCAGAGACAGACCAGTTTGCCCCCAGTAACTCCCAGTGTGGCCCCTGCAGGTGAAGACAGCGTTCCGGCAGAAGGCGCTGACCTGCCACCCGGACAAGAACCCGGACAACCCCCGGGCAGGTGAGATGGGGCAGCTCTTCCTGCTGGAGTTTGCACTTCTCCAGGCTCCTGGAGGTGGCTCTGCTTCCCTAAATCCTGAGGGAATGGCTGGGTGTGTGTCCCTGGGAATACCCACCGGGCTGGGAGTTGCTCCTGGTGGTGGTAACTCTGCTTTTTAAGGCTGAGCGATCCCTGCTGGGTTTGGAAACACCAGGGTGAAGTCAGTGAAATTGTGAGCTCCAGCTAAATGTGGCATGAAGGAGATATACTGCAACCCAAAATGAAAAGAATCAGTAAGAAAAATTAAGTTTGTGTGTTCCAAGATTTCTCTTAGAATGAAACAATCCCAGTTTTTTTTTCTCTTTATTTACTCTCAAGTTTGTGTAACGCCTTTGCGTGGAGGTGGCCCTGGCTAGAGGTTGGCTTACAAATCTCTTGCAGAGGTGATTTTTCTTCCTTGGAGAGACCTTCCTGCAGGAATTGTCTTTCCTGGTTCTTCCTCAGGTCCCTCAGCTGCTTTCCCTCATCTTGCCCTCATTTCTTCTCGTTCCCAGCGGAAATTTTCCACCAGCTGTCCCAGGCCTTGGCCGTGCTCACAGATGCAGCAGCCAGGGTAAGGATGCTCCCTTGGGAAGGGTGGGATTTTGGGAACTGTATTCCTGCCTGTCCTGCTCTCTGCTCCGACAGAGGCTCCATGAATACAAATCTCAGCTGTTATTCCCCCTGGTTCTCCATGAGATCAAATCTCAGGTGCCAGGTCAAAGCTTGGAGAAATGTTGTTGTGTTTGGGATTTGCTGCTGGGAGCAGCTCTGCCCTGAGATTCTGCCTTTAATAACGTGCTGGACTGGGGGATACCCCATTTAATGACACCAGTGATAACCATCCCTGATTCAGGAACAGCACGTTCCCATGGCAACATCTGCCATGAGACAGATGAGTAATACCTGGATGCAATTCCTGAAGCTCCAAGCTTTGCTGTCCGTGGGACACAGGAGAGCTTGGATCCTTCTGGAGCTGTGAGGAAGTGGCTGAGAACCCACTGCCCAAGGAAATGGAGTGTCCCCTGGCAAGAATAAAAACAAACCAAAAAAATGAGCAGGGAACTCTCTCCACATTAGCTCAGGAGAGAGAAGAGTGTTGATTCCAGGTGATAAAAGCTAAAAACACTAACTGCTCTTTTCAGGTACTGGCAAAGCTTGTAATCCAAGAAGCAGCAGATGCTTCAGCCCTGCTGACAGGGTTTCAGTCCCTGATGTCGTTGTATTCCCTGTTTTCCAGTTTCTCTCCTGGTTTCTGTAGTTTCCCACTGTTGTGCTGGTTCCTTGGCAGGCAGCCTATGACAGGGTGAGGAGGGCAAAGAAGGAGGCTGCAGCAAGGACACAGAAACTCGATGAGAAGAGGAAGAAAGTAAAGCTTGGTGAGAAAACCAAACCCTCACGTTCTCCTGAAGTTTCCCTTAGCTGGCTGTTTGCATTTCTCCTTGCACAGGAATTCCCCAGGGATCAATCCATGCAGGATGACTCTGGTTTCTTTGTGCCTAGCACAGTGCAGGAGCCACCTGGAGTCTCCTCCCACGGCCATAGCTGGGGTGGTCCTGCTCTGGGAAGGGGGGAATTAGGTCCTGCTGTGGGAATTTGGGAGTTGAGGACTGTTAAGGCTCCTTTGGTGTGTGGGGCCAGAGGACAGGCAGCAGAGCTGTCAAGATATTGGTGTAGATATAGCCAAGTTGTGATCTGTCCATCTTCCTCTGGTCAGCAGGGAAAATTCAGATTCTCTTTGGATTGTTTTAATTTTGTTTCTCTCTCTGCAGATCTTGAAGCCAGAGAACGGGAAGCCCAGTCCCAGGAGAACGAAGAGGAGGAGATCAGGATAACGAGGTCATTGGAAGAAGAAGTAAGGATAAATTCTTAGTTCTCTCTGCTGCTTTTGAGAAGAATTGCTGGCAGTATTTCCATTCACGATGAAATCCATGGGATGAGGTGCAAAAAATCTCTGGAGAGCAGTCCTTCAACCTTTGGGATGAAAAGGCTCTCTGAATCAGAGAATCCTGGAATGGTTTGAGTTGGAAGGGACCTTACAGCCCATCCAGTTCCCTTCCACCAGTCCAGGCTGCTCCTTTTGGAGCTGTCCCAAGGGAACTGGCAGGAGGGGGGTGTCCCAGGAGATGGGTGTGAGGCGCAGGCTATCCTTGGAAGTGTCCAGGTGACATTCCAGCCCTGGCTCTGTGCCTCAGGTGCCCGTGCTGTGCTCCCTGTGCCGTAGATAATCCGCCTGCGCGAGGAGGGCTCCCGGCAGCTGGAGGAGCAGCAGAGGCTCGTCAGGGAGCAGATCCGCCTGGAAAGGGAGCGGCAGCACGGCCGAGGTGAGCACAGCACCGTGCAGCTGCCATTGGGCTCTTTGGCACCTGTCCACCCTTAATTTTTCCAGTTGTCCCAGCACAACCTTCTTGCAGGGAAAAATGCCTCGGAAGGCGTCTCCTGCTCATATTTTTCCTGAGCTGTTTCTAGCCTTGATCGCGGCGAGTCTGCTCTTCCCAAAAGGGAAAATTGCTGCCATGGAGTGTTCAGTCTGTGCTGTAGTTCCTGTTGCACGAGATTTTAGGGACTGGAATGGTCCAGTGGAAATCCCAAAGTGTTTAATCATATGTGTATTCTCAGGGAAAAAAATTCATGCAAAATTTTCACCCATGCCCTTTCCATCTTTTTTTTTTGCTTTTTTTCTCTTTAGGCAAGCAGGAAAGAAATGGAGCAGAAGGCAAAATAACTCCTAAGCTCAAGGTAGGACATCCTTAAAAAGCTGTGTTTTGATGAAAACTGATAGAACATGGTAGAAAACAGAAGGGACATTTCAACCCTGCTGAGCTGGCACATCCTTTTTTATACTAGAGATGAAATTCCTTCATGGAATGTGCATCATCAGGTGAACAGCTCCTCTCCTTGCTGTTAGAATTCCTTCCTCACTCATCTTTTCTTTGTCTGCTCCAGATTTCTGAGCCTGGGATTGAGTTGTCTGTGCTTTAAGCACACGGAAACATCTGCTAATTACCGTGGCAGAGCCATTAGCATCCTTTCAAGTGCGATCTTTTTTTATTCCAGTGAGCAGCGTTTCTCCCTGTTCCCCAAACAGTTTGTTCTCTGTGCTCACTCCCATGCTGAGATCACTGTCTTGGCAGGCCTGGGAGTGTGGCTGGAAATAGCAGACGTGGTGAATGTGCAGGGGGGTGGGAGCTGCTTGAGCAGGCAGCATCCAAACGGGAAAAATTAACTCCTGGCGTTTGTTTCCCAGCTCAGGTGGAAATGCAGGAAGGAAGATGAGACAGGAGGGGGATACTCCAAAGATGTGCTGCTGCAGATCCTGCAAAAGGTCCTGTCTGACACTCTTCCCTGTTTACTACTGGGTCTTCTCCTGATCTGAGTGCTGTAAGGACAGTGAATTCTGGGAAGCTGCATATCACAGAGTCATGGAATGGTTTGGGTTGGAAGGGACCTTAAAAATTAATCAGTTCCACCCCTTGCCACAGGAAGGGACACCGTCCACTAGCCCAGGGTGCTCCAAGCCCTGGCCAGCCTGGCCTTGGACACTTCCAGGGATGGGGCAGCCACAGCTCCTCTGGGCAACCTGTGCCAGGGCCTCAGCACCCTCACAGGGAAGGATTTTATCCTAATAATCTAATCTGATCTAAAGAGCTGGTTTGAAGCCATTCCCTGTGTCCTGTCACTCCATACCCTTGTAAGCTATAAACTGGAGTGGCTCATTTCCTTCCCTGTTCAGCTTTCTCATGCAGTTTTCAGAGCTCATCAGCATGATGGTGGAGTCCTTAAGGTTGGAAAAGATCTCTTAAATCCTCAAATCCAACCTTTGAACCAAGTTGGATCCTTTGATCCCTGAGCTGGGAGCTGTGTCCCAGCTAGCAGCTCTGCCTGGCTCCCAGCAGAGACTCTGGCTAAAACAGAGCAGCTGCAGACTCTTCCCACTGGATGCTTCCTGCCCACTTAGTCTGGCTCTGTGGTTGTGGTGCACTCATCCTTCACTTCAAGCACTCCACATCCCTGCTGTGGGAAGTGCAGAGACAGGCACAGACAAGCCTTTGATCTGATCAGTTATTTTCCCTCTGAGCTCAGCAGCCCTCTTGCACTGGGGCTTGCTGGGAGCCAAGTGTGTGGCTCCATGCCTTCCCAGATTATTTCCTGGAGGGACAGAAATGGTGGGATCAGTGGAAGCAGGACAGAAATGGTGACAGCTTGAGCCTCATGTCTGTGAAAACACACGTTTTTCTCTTTGTGTTCACTTGATAACTGAACTTGACATCTCTCCTGGCTCTGTTATTAACTTTCCTTCCTTTCTTTCTTCCCACAGTATGGTGATGTGCTCAATTTGTTGATCTCCAGCAGGAAGACTGGGAGTGCAGTGGTGGAATTTGCCACGGTGAAGGCAGCTGTGAGTGTGCAGAGCCCCTGCTGGGTGTGCTGGGGGTGGCACAGGACAGGTGACAGCCAGGACACTGCCCTGTCATTAAGGCAGTGGAGAAGGGTAATGAGAGTCTAAAGGCACAGAGGGAGTGGCACAGCCGGAGGCACAAACCCAGGGATCAGGCACATAAACAGGTTGTGCATGGAACAGGCTGAGGGAAGAGGCACTGCCTTAAAAATCAGGCACTGAGCACTTACTCAGCTCTCTCTGAAGGTGAAATGCCTTGGAGTTGGGCTTATCTGTTTTGGAGGTGATTTCAGGCATTTGCAGTGAAAAACAACCCAAAATGCCTTGACTCACTGTGAGTTAAAGTAATTCATGTGGCTGTGGGAGCAGAAGTCAGCAGTTACCCCTAATTTTAGTAGTTCCATCAGCTTGGGGTGTATGAGAGTTTCCTTGTTAGCTTTTCTTTCACTCATATCCAAATGATAGAAACCCCCAGAGCTGTGTGTGACCTGTATATCAAAAGTACTGGCAGGGGTATGGACCATAAAGGTGCTTCTCCTGCAGGGCAGCTGTGAAATCTGACAGCCATGGAATGGTTTGGGTTGGAAAGATCTTTAAAATCTTACAGAATGGAATCATAGAATGGTTTGGATTTGGAGGGACCTTAAAAGACCATCCATTTCAAGCCCCCAGCCATGGCCAGGGACACCATCCACTATCCCAGGTTGCTCCAAGCCCCATCCAGCCTGGCCCTGGACACTGGTAGAGATAGGTCTTGTTTGTGCCCTGCTTGGCCTTGAGCCCATTCTGAGATGGGAACGTGATTCTTAGGGACTTGTGAGGGAGCAGGGTCTGAAATTCAGGTGATGATGGAAGGATGTTTTCCCTGCCAGGAGATGGCTGTGAAGAATGAAGTTGGCCTGCTGAATAACCCCCTGAAGATTTCCTGGCTGGAGGGCCAGCCCCAGAGCCGCCCCAGCACCGTCCTCCCTGACAGCACCAGCCAGCCCAGGACCTCACAGGTAAGGAGGAGGATGGGCTGTGGGGTGGAAATCTGCTGCTGTAACAACCTCAATCTCACAGTGCTGTCAGATAGAAGCTCCTGGGGCCAGGCCTGGCTGTCCCTGCAGCCCTTTCTGTGCTGGATCAGTGGCTTTCTAAAGGACCTCTTGCCTGGGCAGCAGCACACTGGGAGCTGTTTGGATGATTGGATCTTCACACATTCCCTTTCTCCCAAGTGAAGGACAAGGATGTTCCCTGCTCAGCCCAAAGCCTCCAGTGCCATTCTAATGGAATTTTTGAGTGTGTCTGGACTGTTGGAATCCTCTGAGTGAGAGCTGCTGGAAGGTTCCTTTAGGGTCTTAGTTACTGAGTGCATTCCCAGGAGGAGGAAGTTTCAGTGCTGGAAGCAAACCTCTATTCTGGTCTGCAGGACGGGGGAGACAGCAATATCAAACTAAATACGCTTCTGTGTGTTCACTCCCTAAATATTTTAAGCTTGTGAGATTGTTCAGTGCATTCACTCTCTTGATGTTTTATTAAGTATTTTATTTATATTATTTGTAATTATGCATCAGAACACCTGATTGTTTTCCTGTCCATGTAGGACCAGGGTGAGTCCTGCAGCCACAGGAGATTCACCAGAGTGTTAGGAAGGAAACTGGGGCAAAAAGCAGAATCCAAAGCATGTTATTTGAGAATTTCTCACTGGCAGAGAGTGAGAACTGGCTCATTCCTACCAAACGGGGTTGCTGGTGCAGTTGGAGGTTTCCAGCCTCTGTGGGTTCAGATCCCTGAGTTTGTCTTGGCCTGTTTCCATGCCCAGAGCTCGTTAGTGTGGAAGTGCAGCGTCTGCCTGCAGTGCAGGATTAGTGTGGTGGGGCAGCAGGGAGAGCAGGAAAGCAGCACACGGTGCTGGTGACTCACCTCTGCCCCAGCACAGCCTCCTCAATCCCACCTGGCTCTGGGAATGCTGAGGAGCTGCTGCCAGGGACCTGCATCCTTCCCAGGAGCTGCACAGCTGGTGCTTTGCTGTCCTTTCTGCTGCTTTTAGCTGCAGGAAGCTGCACTTCTGGGATTGCACTGCAGCCTTGCATCTCCAAGCTGCTCTCCTTCCTGTTTTGCCTTGTTCCTACCCCAAATCCTCCTGCTGCCATCCACTAGGATGCTTCTAAAACCTGAAATGTGTTTGCAGCTCCTCTTGGCTGATCTGCTTCCAGCTGACTTAGCTTGTGCTCTCCAGTTCCAGACTGCAGAGTGAGCTCCCAGTTCCCTGTTCCCTCTGCCTTTTTCCTTCACACCCAGCCTGCCCTCCCAGCCACGTTCTTGCTTCCAAGCTGCACTTATCTCATTCTGATTTCAGCTGCCCTCGCTTCCTATTCGCTTCCCCCCTGTTTTTG
Source organism: Chloropsis cyanopogon (assembly GCA_013400585.1). NCBI lineage: Eukaryota > Metazoa > Chordata > Aves > Passeriformes > Irenidae > Chloropsis > Chloropsis cyanopogon. The sequence goes on along the minus strand of WEZZ01024807.1, from coordinate 75,787 downwards.
TCTGAATCCACCCCCGTTTTGTTCCCACTCTGTGCAAAAGCAGCTCCTTTGCTGCTCTGCTTTGGGATACAGCCCAAACCTGCAGTGTTCTCATGGCAACGTGCTCACTACTCATCCTCTGCTCCCTGTCTGGGACAGGCAGCCAGGTTCTCCCTGCCTGGGAGAGCCAGCCAGGACCTGAGTGCCAAAATCAGCAGGTAAAGGACAGGCAGACCCCAGCCAGGGGGTTTGGAAGCAGTTCCAGGTGGAAGCTGCTTGTCTTCCACAGCCTTGTTGTCTCCTACAGCAACAGGTGCTTGTTGTCCAGCAGTTCCTGGAGAGCTGCTGGAGCCAAGCAGGCTCCAGTTCCTCTTGGAATTCAAAAGCTGTGGCTTGGACACTATTACTCCAGGCTATTGAGAGCAGTGGCTGTGTGATGGTTCAAAGCACACAGTGGCTGCAGAGGGCTTGTTTTGCCATTCAAACAGCATGCAATGCTCAATTTTGGGAAGATTTTCCCTGATCCTGCAGTGGAATCTCTGCCAGGGCTCCTCAGCCATTCTGCCCTGAGAAAAGCCTCCTGCCTGGTGTTCTTGTACCTGTCCTAAACTCCTTCAGAGATTTCAGAGGGTTTATTTCCTATTATCTGACTTTGGGAGGTGAATCTCACAGGGTAAGAGGCAGCTGTGCCTTCCTTGGAACATCCCTGCACTTTGCTGTGGCCGCTTCCAAAGTTCCTGGTTATCTGGGGGCATGGAGGTTTTATTATTGTTATTTTTTAAAAGAGCCCTAATAGTCAAAAAAGTAAGAAATTGTGGTTTCTTTAAACAGTTTGTCCTGGTGCTGCCCAAAATGTTCTCAGCCTAGCAGAGCCTATCCCACTGTCCAGCTCAGGGTGGGGAACTGTTCCTGTCTTGTTGTCCCAAGCTGTGTGAGCTCTCCTCAGGAAAATCAAGTCCCAGCAGCTCTGTCCTTCCCTCAGAGCCACACAGGTCCCCCCCACCATCATTAAACCCTGCAGTGCCAGGGAGGATGGACCTGGGCCACTCCAGATACCCTGTGCTCCTGGTGCCTGGCATTTCTGTGGCTTGTTCCCAATGAAATGAGGCAACCAGACACTTCCAGTCACAGATACATTTATTCTTCTATGTCTGTACAGCTGGGAGCTCAGTGCATGCGTGAGGCAGCAGTGTCAGAGACACCTCTTCTCCTGCCAGGAGGATAAATCCACTGCTGGTGCTGTATCAGGAGCCTACTTGGATGCTTACCTGTTTCCAGGCTGGGAGTGCCACCCGCACTGGAGTTAAGGGAAAAGAAACCCACAAGGAGGAAGAGAAAAAACGGAGGAACAGCTTTGAGCTTTCACATCCAAACATGGTGGGAGGAGAAGCCCCAGTTCCCCTGTCTCAGCCCTCAAAGCTTTGCCTTCAGGGTGCAGTGCTGCTGCCTCCTTGCAGGCTGCCTGCTGTTCCACGAGTGATCCGTGACAAATCCTTGTGTGTCCCTGCTCCACAGTGTCAACATCCCCAAAATAAGTCTTTCCCAAAAAATGCCAGTCTTCCCTGAGGATGGGACGCGCAGTCCGGAGTGGGAGATTCCCGGGGTGGAGAGCGGAAAGTTGCCCACGAGACAGCAGTGTTCTCACCTGAGCACAGAGCCTGTGAGCTCTGCTCCAGAGGGTTCCTTGGCAAGGACAGGGATGGTCTGTGGTGGGCGAGGCGAGGACAACGAAACAGGCCACACACAACAGGCGTGCTCCAGTATCCTTCCTCCTGCTGGAACGGGAGGAACTGGCAGCAGCAGTGAGTAACTGGGATGTGATGGACAACGAATGCCTTCAAATGGCGTAATCCCTCGGGTTCTGTTTCCTGAGGGTCTGCAGCACATCCTCGAGGAGCGATAGCCCCAAATCCACTTTGAAGGACAGGAAGGGGTCAGCCAAGTCGGGAAGAGTGGTGCTGTTTGGGAGACCCGCCTCTGAGGTGCCGCGGTCTGTAGCCTGGTCCTTGTGCGTTGGAGTGGCTTTGTGGTACGGAGCAGCATTGGAAAAGGAGAGGTCAGAGTGGGAACCTGTGTGATCGATGATGTTGGGGCAGCTGGAACTGTCCAGGTACAGCCGGGGAGGCTTGGGAGGGGCTTGTGCCTTGGCCAGGTTCTGCTCGCTCTGGCAGGACAGGTACTCAGACTTGTCCTTCAGATCCCTCTTCTGGCCGTCCGTGTCCAGAGTGTGGCTGTTCTGGTTCAGGATGATGACTTGGTTGCCCAGCTTTTTGTGCCTCCTGAGGGAGAAGCGTCGGAAGAAGGTGGTGGACTTGATGGACCCCCTGCGCCAAGTATCCATGGTGAGGAAAGGAAGCCAGGAGCAGGAATGCTGACTCCTCACGGGCGGGAGCCGAGGGATCAGCAGAGAGCCACGCAACAGGATCAACCTCTTCCTGCCCCGTTCCCGGAGCTGCAAGGAAGACAGAGAGGCTGGTAGTGCAGGAAATGCAAACTGCACGCCGTGGCAGGGAGCGCTTGGCTTGTCTTGGATCTCAAGGAGTCTCCCCCTGGAGTGGAGAGGAGCGGCAGTGTGCGAGGAGCTCGTCAAACGTGTGCCGCGGCTCCGGGCTGGTGGGGAACAGCAGAGGCACAGTCACCATGAGAACAGATCTAATCTGGCATCTAGAACAGAAGGGCACTCGGGTGCCATGGTAACCAGGCACCTTCTGCGGAGGGGCACCGCCGGAAAAGCGCCGTGGGTGGCTGGGAACGAGACGGTGACTCAGTCCCACCGAAGGAACCCAGGGAATACAGGAGAAGGGGGATGTCAAAGCGACAGCGCGGGAGACAGCGTTGGGAGAACGGAGTGCAGAGGAGACTTACGCCCTGTTGGAGCAGCCCAGAGTCCAGGAGCTGGGAGGAGAAGCTGCTGGAGCACTCGGAGAACTGGGCCTGCCACGCTCACCAGGATGAAGAAGCAAGTCCAGGGAGAGCTCAGCCAGGAGTCCAGGAATTCAGCCAGGTTGGACCCAGAATGCCAAAAGTCCCCAGCTCTGCTGCCGTCGTCCCTTCGTGCGCCACCCGTCGCTGCTTCCCGGGCTGCGGCTCCCTGCGTGGATGTGTTTGTTTTGAGCCAAGCCCTTGCTGAGTCAGCCACGTCAGAAACTGGGTTTTACTCCATTGGTAATTGCCAGGATTGCAGGAAGTAGGTGTGTGGAGTGGCAGAGCCTCAGCCCACGCTCAGGCACCCGGGAGCACGTGCTGGGAGCCCACCTGGATCAGGCTGTTCTCCCTGCCGCCACTCCGAGGGCTCCTCATGTCAGCACAGCTCCCAAACCGGGCTGCAAATAATCTCCTGGCTGTTTTAAATTTCAATCCCAGTGTGAGGTGGGGCTTCAGGTTTGTGTGGGTGATTCATCTGCATGAGTCTCAGGCAGCCTTTTCCATCCAGCCCAACAAATCCCTGGGGTTGGTGGATGGGACCTGGAAGGATCCTGGCTGAGGGCTGATACCATCAGTGCTTTCTCAGACACTACTGCTGCCAGTACCCAAAGGTCATTTTGCTCAGGTGGCTCCTAAGACACCAATTAGACTCTTAATTTCCCTCTTGATGTTCCTTATCTGTTGTGGGCTTTCATTGTGTCCTTGAAGCCGGAGGAACCACTTTGCTGGCACAGGATAAGGAATTGCACTCGCCAGTGTTTCCATGCAGAGACTTATTTAGGCAGTCTATTGCCTTTGTATCCCTTCTGCATCCTAAGAAATCCTTCGATATCTGGAGAAGCTGTGGCTGCCCCATCCCTGGAAGTGTTCAAAACCAGGTTGGAGCAGCCTGGGCTAGTGGAAAGTGTCCCTGCCCATGGCATGAGGTTGGAACCAAATGAACCAAATGATGTTTAAGATCCCTTCCCACCCAAACCATGCTGAGATTCCATGATTCTCTAGGATCACCACTTAACCCACTTGCTAGAAAAATGAATGTGAAGGGGTTTTTTTTTCCCATTCACCTTCTGTTAAGAAACTCCTTATTTCCACCTGAACTGTCAAGGAACGAGCTGGATGTTTCCAAGCCTTGCAGTGCTTTCATACATCCAAAATAGCATGGCCACCTACTAGTGTGGAATGGCTTTGGAAGCAGCTGTCATCTGCTGCCCACATTCATTAGGCAGAGTCTGCAATCACTGCCTTGACGTGACAGTTGCTGCCACACGCACCAGGGAGGCTCTGGGAGCTTTGGAAAACTGTTCCATTCCTGTGTCAGGGTTGGGAACATCCCTGGTGGTTTTCTTTCTGCAGCTGCTTAGAATCAGGGAATTGTTCGTGGTGGAAAAGACTTCTAAGGTCTTGCAGCTGTTAGAATCATGGAATGGTTTGGGTGGGAAGGGACCTTAAAGCCCATCCAGTTCCCCCCTGGGGCAGGGACACCTTCCACTATCCCAGGATGCTCCGAGCCCTGTCCAGCCGGGCCTGGAACACTTCCAGGGATCCAGGGGCAGCCACAGCTTCTCTGGGCAGCCTGTGCCAAGGCCTCACCACTGTCAGACAGTTGGAAGTGAGCCACTTCCGTGACTAATCCTCAAAGGTTTGATTTTTTTATGGCATTAGCCTTGATAACAGGTGAAGTGTACGCTGGACTTGGGGCACCGACGTTGTAGGTGCAGGGTGATGTTGTCATCCAAAATAATGCCCTATCCAGCCTCGTGGAATGCTGGCTCTTTGCCAGCACGATGCTTTCCTCATCAACCACACTAACTGCTGGTTCTTTTTAATAATCATTTTAATAACAATTCCTGGTTATTTCCTGTAGCCAGGCAGCTTTCACCCACCTCCCCCAATTTCTGCGGGATCAAACCTTTCCTGCCCGGCACGCTGGTGCTGTGAGGGGGATCTGGGGAAGGTCTGGGGGTCTGTGCTGCCCCTGACGGGTTGTGTGTGTTTCCTGCTGCTTCCCAGGCGTCGGTGGTGTCGGAGCGGGACTACGAGAGCCTGGTGATGATGAGGATGCGCCAGGCAGCCGAGAGGCAGCAGCTCATTGAGCAGCTCCAGCGGGAAGACGAGGAGGAGAAGTCCCACACTTAGCATGAGAGTATGGATTCTCCCCACCACTCCGTCCCCCCAGAGCTGTTTCTTAATTTAAGTCAATAAACCTCATTTTTTCTAAAGGTGTTGTGGGAATAGAAACTCCCAGGGACTGTGGCACCTATCTCTTTCCAGGTTTGGGGAAGGAATGGCTGCCTGGGGTTCACAGAGGGCAGGTGTTACCCTGTCAGTGCGTGTGCCCAGAGCAGCTGCCCCATCCCATGGGACGAGGTGTGAGAGCTGCCATCAGAACACCAAACCTTGGAGCTTTTAATTCCTGAAAGCTCGTTCATCCAGACGGATTGGGCAACAACTTTAAACAAGCCACAGAAGGACGTTGGTCTCTTTGGAGCTATGTTTTATTGGTGTTACCCCCACAGCAGAATCCGTGCTCAGCCCCAAACATTCCAGCAGGGTTGGGATTAGAGCCTGCACCTGGAATGGTCACGCAACCTTTCTGTGTTGTTTTGGGAATCCCGTGTTAGGCTTGGATGGCATTCTGGGGTCTGGAAGCTCGGTGGTGCTGCTGAGATGGAAACAGGCCTTGCTGCCAAGGGAAGGGATTCTCGGAGCACTGGGAGTAAGTTTAGTGGTTCCCTCTTGGATTTCAGAGATGGTGTCCATGCTTGCTGTCCCTCCCTAACCCCCTGGCCCAGGAGAAGGCACGGAGCTCTAGTGGCAGCCCAAGGAGGAGGCAAACAGAGCTGTTACTGAGCTTCCTCCAGGGCATGCTGAACACATGATTAAAATGTAAAAAGCTGGAATTTGTCAGACTGCCATCCTGCTGAAGGCAGAGCTGGAGCCATCTGTTCCCTCTGCCTCATTCTGGGCATACCTTCCTCCCCCTGCTCTTGGGAAATGGAACAGGGATGGCAAAGTTCCACTGGGTCCAGCTCTGCCTCTGTGCCATTCCTCCTCCCCCCCGAGTGCCTGGAGTCTAGGACAGGAAGGAGTAAAGGGGGAAAAACTTGCTGCCAGTCCTCTAAGATGATCTCCAGCAGGATGTTGATCAGGTGGAACGCAGGATTCTCCCTGGCTATTCCCTGTGGAGGCACCAGACCAGGGTCTGGCCCACGCCGGTCATGCTGACCACACGGTAGCCGAGGCTCTCCAGCTTGTCCAGGACCACACGCGGAGCGTCGTTCACGTAGTACTCACAGCTGCCCCCGGGAAAGATGGGAATAAGGTGAGCTGGGGGAGGAAGAGGTGGGAATTTCCTGGTGGAAGTGAGCCTGCCTCGCTCCTGATCCCTGTAAGAGCAGCGGCCACACCTGGCACAGGCGTGTGTGACACAGGGCCTCGGTTAACCCCAGGGGAAGGCACAGCCCGAGGTGCCAAACCACAGGAATCCTGTCCAGGAGGGAAGGATCAGGTTGAATGGGAATGTGGCTCAGGGGCTGGTGTCCAGGGCCACATGCTGCTTGGTAACTGGGCTGGCACCGCAGCAGAGGGTTCACAGGTAAACACGGTGAGCACGTTTTTAACATACCTGGGAATTCATGGAGGAGGAGAGGAATGATTCAGGTGTTCCTAAGGAATGAAATCCCAATGTTCTACCCATGTCAGAGTGTGTCTGTGAGATGGGTCGGTTTAAGAGACTGTTAGAATTTGGAGATTGGAACAAAGTGCTGCTTTCAGCCAGGTGGGAAACCTTTAGAAAGCCAGTAGTCATCCATCCTGCATGGAGGTACCAGGTGAGGTGGAGCCCAGGCTCCTCTGTTCCAGCAGTGCCTGGGAGCTGATACCGGGATCATTGTCCAGCTCTGATTCCCCGTTGGTTTGTGCTGGCTCCATGCTTGGAGCAGAAGCTGTCCCACATTCCTACCCCTAGATCCCAGAAGCTCCAGGGCTATGACACTGCTCCCCAGTGAAGGGACTAGGCACAGACTGGGCTGAATTGGGTGGGGACAGCTGAGCTGAGCTGGCCAGTGGGACCTTTGGCACTGGATGTGCCAACTTCTCCTTTGACACGGCTTTTGGGATAAGGCCCAGAGCAGGTCAGCTGTAGCTGACTCGCAGTGCTGGGTAAGCAGATAATGATGGGCTGCAGGATCACTGGGGATCCTGTTTGGGCACCTGAACAAAGCTTCTCCTGCTTTTCCTACTAATAATGATAAAAAAAGATCCAAAAGCCTTTCCAAAGCTGCTCCTGCTTGGATTTCGGAGCCGTGCTAGAGCTGGGAGTGCTTTAAAGCATGAAATAACCTGAGATGTGAGAGATTTTCCAGTTTCTCAAGACAGACTGTGCTTGGCTGTAATTATAGATGTGGTGTAAAGATAATGTGCATTATTATAAGCGTCTTTGAAGTCTGTTCTTTCTCCAGGAGGGTTGCCACATACCCTTCACATTCGCAGTGGGAGCTGGTAAATATTATTCCCACTATTCAGAGGAAGTAGCAGAGGCAGGGATTTGTAGAAACCTAAAAAACGGAGTAGCTGAGGTAAAAGCAGGAGGCAAGAGTTCCCAGGGCTTTATCCCAGCTGTGTGTTGAGGGAAACGAAGATTGCACACTGTGGGTATCAGATATGCTGCTGTCTCCCTGTGCATCCAGTCGGGATGGAGGGGCTGGGATACCTGCAAAGCCTTTTCTTCCAGGTAAACCCCACCCCACCTGGCTGCCCCAAGGGCTCTGACCCCAAATGAAAGGGCAGGGACCACATCCCTGCTCCCCACACCTTGTGGGACTTAATGAGGGGCCACGTGTCCGTGCAGAGCGGCGGAACAGGATCCGTGCGCTCCCTCATTCCAGGGATTTCAGCTTCACCTGTACATCCCAGTTTCCCAGCAGGGCTGTGCTGCTCAAGCTTTTCCTTCAGGCTCCCTGCAAGGTCGTGGCTAAAGTTTTGGGGCCCAAGGTGCTACAGGAAGGGGCTTTGCAGCATCCATAGCCAGGCTCTGCTCATGAAGGAATTGGGGATGGAAAATGCTGCTCGGCCACAGCGCAGATCCTGGGGCTCCCAGCCCTGGTTGGGATTCTGGAGGAGGTGGCCAGGCTCACCCCACTGGCACGTGGCTGTGCTCTCGGGGGTGCCAGCAGCCACATTCCAGCCAGGGGACTTTCCCCACTGCTCAGGCACACTCGGGGAGGACGTGCCGTGCCGCAGGGATGTGCCGCAGGGACACAGCGGAGTTCCCAGCTGTGACACAGGCCGTGCCAAGGAGCAGGTGGGGCAGGAGGAGCCCAAAACGCTCTGGGCCACAGGGAGGGGAGAAAGGTGGTGAATTCACCAGGGAGATCCCACAGGAAGCTCGGATCCCTTCCCCAAAACGAGCAGAATGTGGTGCTTCTGTTCCTTACAGTGCTGCGGCTCCCCCAGCTGCTGGGGCAGGCACCGCAGAGACTTTTATCTGCCTTTGCCTTCCTTTTCCACCTGAATCCCAGGGATCCCTGCCCAAATCTCTCCGGATCCAGTTCCTTCTTGGAGCCTGTCTCCCATCCCGTTGCGTAACTCCGGGCCCCGCACGGCGGGTGGCAGCACGACTCTGGCGCTGCTGCCAATCTCTGCCCCACCCACGGGTTTGGGAATAGCACCACGGAGAGGGATCAGCCCAGCACACCCCCCAGGGATTCAGCTGGGACTGGGAGGCCCTCAATAGTTATATTTTATCTCCTTACTATTAACATTTCTCACCCCACTCAGATTTTTAACGCTGTAGCAGCCGAGGATCCAGCCCTTGGTGTTGGCCAGGCTGGTGCTGAGTTTTCCCAGGAGGGTTTTCCCAGCTCCACGGATGGAAGCTTGGGGACATTTGGGATGAGATGCACCTTCTGTTTTAATGCCTCATCCTCCTCCTCCTCCTTCTTTTCCTCCTTCTCCTACTCCACACCACGCCACATGGGACACAGCAGGAATTGAGCTGCTCCTCTCTGTCAAGTTCTTTTGCATTTGGGGGTTTATTTTGCTTTGCCATTGTGGTTTGGGGTTTTTTCCTACTCTCCTCAGGGAAAACCAGGAAGTGGGATATCAAGTGAGGGAAAAAAAGTGGGCCAAACCACGAGGAAGATGCTGCTCACATCTCTGAGTGGCACTTGTCCAAAGGCTGGGGTCAAACTCGGTGTGGGCAGAGGTGGGGCCATGGAGAAGTGTCAAATATCCACATCTTGGGAACACACCAGGGGAGGGCTTGGAGTCAGGGCTGACACAATGGGAAGCAGCTCCAACCCCAGGGCTCAGCTGCCCACGGAAAAGATTTGGGAGCTGTTACAAAGGGCTGGCTTGTGTGAAGGCTTGAGCTGCACTGGAGAGAAGGATGGGATGGACAGACAGACTGCAGCTGGGAGGGACAGGATGGACAGAACTGGGTGAGCATTCTGGGTGTCTCAGCACCAAGAAAGGCCACAGGCAGAGCAAGGCAGGGATGGCCCCGAGAGAGGGAAAGGGAGGTCAGGTGCTAAAACAGGCTCGGAGCAAGGGAAAATAACCAAGCATTTCAGGCAGCATTTCCTCATTCACAGGACACATGGGAGTCCTGGGATTAACTGTACAGCTGGAAGGTGCTGTGGGGAATTCCAGGAGTGAAAATGCTCTGCATTTCTTGGGAAAATAAGGGAGAGGAGGACTTACAAGTTGTTCCCCAGCGTGCTCCTCTTTGTGGCCCCCAGGATACTCATCAGGTGGGGATCCGAGTGCTCATCGCCCACCATGGTGGGCCCGACCTCCTGTGGGACAGGCACAGAGCGGTGAGTGACACGAGGTGACACGGCCACCCCCCTGTTCCCAGCACGGCTCCAGTGAGAGCCCTTGAGGAAAGGAATTGCCACCAGCCCATCCTGGGAGGGCCCTCAGTCCCGGCCACTGCCAGGATGATGCAGTTGCTCACCCGTGCAAGGCCAGGATGGGAAGGTTCCAGCCTCAGCTCGATGCCAAGTTTCACGCTGGAAATGTTTGCTCTGCTCCTTGGTAAAGAGCAAAGCTTCCAAAGTCTCTGGAGGGCAGACTGAGCCCTGCTGCTCGGGCTGTTCCCTCCAGTGCCATAATCCATGTGCCCCTTCCTGTACCTCATCCACAATCACTCCATTGACCTGTACGATCCCAAATGGCACTGCCAGCAGATGCTTTGGAGCTGCAGCATCCCCACACACCCCCATTCCCAATCCACTGCTGCTGCCTTTGGGACATCTCCAGTGGCAGCAGCAGATGGGGGTTTATTTTGCTTTGTCCATCCCAGCTCCCTCCCTTTGCTCATTTGCTGTTTTCACTGTCCCCGCTTCCTGCCCCAAACCACACGGGCAGATCCAGGCTGCTGGATGTCGGGGAAAGGGAAACCCCAGATAAAAGCACAGCTGTGGGCTCCTACAGACTCCCGCAGGATGTGGGTGCTGCCGGTGCCGGGGAGTAACGTTTGCTTTGTGGCTTTATCTGATAGTGACAGCCAGCAATCCCGCCGGTGTTCCCGGACAGCGATCCCAGCCAGAGATCCCAACCACTGCCCGGCTCCCGTCAGCCCCGGCCATCCCTTGGCCGTGTTTTCCACCCCGGAATGGCTGTTTGGGAACGAGGAAAAACCAACTGCGATGGCAAGAGGAGCCGTCCCTTTGGCGTTGGTGGCATCCTGCCGCAAGTTTCCCAAGTGAGTCTCTGTTTGGGACAGGAGGGTTTGGGG